>JABFDZ020000109.1:19121880-19147125 GCA_019775955.2 Pollimyrus isidori | reverse complement strand
GCTATGCACCATGTTTTTCTTTTAGTTTTTTTAAACTCTTTTGTTTGAAATGGAAAAAATCTAGCTGCTATCTAAAAGAAAAAAAAGGTTCGACTATCAGTCGACTACAGCAAAATCTAACGAATCAGATTCGACTATGAAAATCCTTAGTCGAAAACAGCCCTAAATAAATCACTAACTTACGTGTACTAGTAAAGCATTGATGTCATTTATTTAAACTTTATTTTACCAGGTAAATTAACTGAAAACCAGTTCTCACTGCTTTAGGTGATATTCGGGAGAAATAGCAGATTACGCATCGGAACTGCCTGGGATACAAACATTATTATGCATTTAACTAATGTCTTCAGCTAGTAAGGGCAAAGGTGTGTCGTCACGGAGGCAGTTCTAGTTTGTGCAGCCGGGTGAGAGGTCGCAATGCATCTAACTGTAATGCATTGCGTCAGGATCAGAATGCGTTGCTTTAGGCCAGTGCTGTAAGCATGTCGAACACACCCAATGACCGGACTGGGAAAACAAACTGAAACGCGGACGTAATACAGAGGACTAATCACAACAACCAGAAACAGCTGATCACATGGGGATCCCACACGAGGTTAATGAGGGGGCGTGTCACACGGAAGGAGCGGACGATCACTGCAGAACAGAGGTAATGTTGGGATAAGATCTTGGATGGATCATTTTGGAAGCCATTAAGAAAATACTTAATGGTCTATCCTGTACATTTTCTGTTTAAATGCTAAAAAACATATAGGTGTAATTTTACAGGACCAAAAACTCCCATGCAGGGAGGAAAAAAAGCCTTTGGGGCTGCCCCCCCTCTCCCCCCCCCCCAAGGAAACGTTACTGAAAACTGCGTATACGGTAGGCTACATATATTTAAAACATGTAATAAATGCACTCTGCCCATTAATATAGTGGTTTTGTGCTCCTTCAGATTACTTTATTTGAAATCCTTTCTTTTCTTAACTACAATTTAACTCAGAAATCTGCTGGTAGATTACACGAGTTACTTTAAATGGGATATCTGTATTGACCACCTGGTTAGGAGAACTTTCTCAGCCTCTTAAACATGTCTCATTAGTGGTCGAGATCAAACTTGGTCCATCATATTTTATTCATCCTTGCCAGCAATGATATTAATTATTTACTCTCGTAAATAGAAAATAGCACATGCACGATGACCCATAAAAATCCATCCATTAGAAAACAGGTTCGTTCGCACAAACCAGCCACCCATACAGATAAATTGCAGGAATTACCCTCATGCTACCTTAAAAAAATCATTCATGAAATGCTGTATATTTTTATTAAGAATAGAGCAAAGACGTGTCCTATAGGCTGACCTTGATTTAGAGTCTTGCTAAACAGGTAAATGGTTCTGCTTTATGTGATTAAAATAGAATTGAACTGATACCAGCATAGTGTAACTTAATTTGCTAAATTACCGACAGTCATAGCTCAGCATTGCAGCATCAGGCTAAACTGTCTCCTGCATCCCAGTGGCCTGCAAGCACTCTGAATATTGCATTGTGTGCCATTGATCATTATTCTGTTAGCTTCCGAAGAAGGCCACCTCACAATAATACACTATCCACCGAAACGGGGCGAGTGCCCCCACAATGGTGGTAGAGGTGGGGAGCCAAAAAAAAAAAAAAAACAATAATAACACACAGTAATGGGAGGCACGTAATAAATGGTGAAAACACACCAAACTGTTCTACTATTAGTTAGTCTAGCGCTTGAGGCGGGAAAACACCTGTCAGGGACAAGCTCAAGATGACGGATAGGTTTACCAACGGGGGACGGTTTGCAAATCCCTAATGCTGTAGGACTTTATCGGAGTCTGCTGTGTACGGGGACTGGATGCTCATACTAGGATTTACTGCATCGATGTCATTGTCTTATCCAGTAAAGAAAGTATTTAAAGCCTAATGTGTGTTGCAGTGGGGGAGGCTTGGCAGTTTAGCGGGTAGCACGGTAGCCTCAATCCTGCCCCACCCAGCACTGTCTTGCCCGGGAGTTTCCATGTTCGCCCTCTTGCCTCTGAGCCTTTTCCTGCAGGCTAGGTGAGTCGGTGCTTCTATCACAGCTATGTTCGGCGTGTGCATGCGCTGTTCAAGGCCGGTGCCTCCCCTGCGTGTTGCTGTGTGCTTTCTGGGTTAAGCTTCCCAGCTTACTAAACCCCCAGCTACTGGATAAGTGCACTGGAATATGGATGGATTTATAAGTGTCGCTGTTATTTTTGCCATGGGCCAGGACGCGGTTAATGTGCTAATGGTCCCACTGGTTTTGGACCGGGAAAATGTACATTAAGTGGATTAGCATGTCTATCAGTCTATCAGCTGTGTGCCTCAGTTTGAGTATCTGTTTTATCAGGTCAGGGGAGACAGTCGTAAAACATGAACAGATTAATGCCAAGACCCAAATGTTTCATACAACAGAGGCCTTGAAGATAATTATTAAAGGGCATGAGTAATTAATAATTAAAATAAAATGGGTCAAAAAGGTTGCAGAAATGCAGCATAGATCAAGGGTACCCATAAGTAACTACCTGATTGCAGTCAACATGAGCGTAAATATCCCATTATAGGCCACAAGACTGTGTTTTTTGTCTGAAGACCAAGCTTGGCTTAGTAAGGCTTCTTTGCATGGTACATGAGTCTCAGTTACCAGAATGTTCTTTGTGGAACGCCACAGGTGGGCGGTCCAAGGTGTGAGCGTGCATCTGCACGGGAGTCTGTATGATCGGTTCACACTCACGCTGCCTCCGTCTCTCGTGATATTATTGGACGTGGACTTCCAAAAGTCACCTGTGACGATATACCACCCTGAAGCCCCTTTTCAATCTACAAGCCAGGTGTTTACGATTTTCTTACTAAAGCTAAAATCAAGGTAGCGAATAATTCATGTGGCATTCTAGATGAGAGTAGGTCTGCAGAGTAGGTCTGTTCCTTGTTTATGTGCATGCGTTAGACAGAAAGGACTTACATGAATGATAGCTTTATATAGAGATATGCTGTGAGTCCCCTCTTTCCAACTCTGGCATTTTTTCATTCCAAAACACATTCCGATTTCAGCACTCTCAAATGCAATGTAAATGATGTAGCGTTCCCAAGCCGCTCTTCCCGTTCCAATTTAGACAACCAGGAAATCCTGCCCGCTTCCGGAGGGAATTCAGAGCGGCGTGAATGAAAAAACTCTGAAAGCTGTTACTTTGAAGATCAGTCTCAGAAGCCAATACACAGGAGGTCCACTCGAAGATACATCGAACATGACTTTTGTTGTTTTAAGAGGGTCCTTACCCCGCGTCCCTCCTGGAGAGAATTTTAATAAGGTGGCACATGCAAACCCACAAGGTTTTTTTTTTTTGCACATTTATTTTGTGCTGATTAACATAACCCATGAGAACTGGAGCAAGTTATTGTATATTGCAATCTTCCATATCCTTTTTGAAAACCTGATGGGGGTGGGTGGGGGTGGGGGGAGTTTCATACGGAATCTGTGAAGCTCTAAAAGCTCTCCCTAAGCTTAAATCTCTGGCAGCTTTTTGTGTGAGCTATTAAAAGAGAAACTTTTTGAAGGGTGTGCAGGAAAAAAAGACAGATTTCCTGCAAAGCTTCCCAGTATGATATCACCGTCATGTTCACAGATACAAGTGAAATCAGCTTAGAGCCTTGGCTGATTTATGACATGAGCTCAGGCAAACATGAATAATAAAACGCATTGTTATAAAGCAATTATACTGAAAAATGAATCCGAGTCTCGATATACACGTTAAGTGCCTCCAAAGCAATATATATTTTAAAACTAATGAGTCACTAAGTGGAATAATTACTATGCATTCATCACTGATAATCAGCTTGTGATGACAGAATGTCAACACTGAAAATCCGTACAGATTTCACCATTGAAAAAAGACAATTATATTCCCCAAATGTTGCTGGAGAAAGTGCTAGAACTGCAAGCTGACCCTCAATTCTGCCATCAGTGTGGATCATATTAAATCTCAGTGGCTAAGGCTGTTATTTGCCTTAAGATCTTGGTCAATGTTTGTTCATACTTGCACTACCAGTCAAAATTTTTGCTCCCCACAGGTTTTTGTCACTTTTCCATTTATTTCATGAACTGTTGATTTTTTTATTCTTAAGCATTATAAAGTTTAGCGAACAACAATACATTTAAATATAAGTCAAATAACATGGACAGGGTTTGTAACAGTGGATGTCTGATCCTATTAACTGAATTTGCAGGGATAGCAGAGTTCAGTTCTAGAAACACTAGTTAACTGTTTCATCCCATGAAACAGAGCAGTGTTTGGTGTCCCATGTAGAAAGAATGCTTTGCATTTTCTCTGCTATTATAACTACTGGAGGATGTCACTTTGATTTCAAAGATCTGACATTTTCATATGATAGGCCTACATGAAGTATCCATTCCTATTTATATTTTAGTTGGAATGGATACATGTACATTGAAATGTTTCTCTTCAGCTACCCCCTGAGATATATAGACAGCTTGGGTGGGTGACGGCACAGGGCCAGCCAGCATGCGGGGAGTTAAGGAGCTTGATCATGGGACTATGGGCATGTGACTATTTTGCTGAGGCCAAGGCTCGAACCAGCGATCTTTCGATCACAGACACTGGGGCAAAGCCTACAGAGCTCACTGAGCGACTCACTGTCCTTGTTCGTGCCTCGCTTTCTGAATGGTACTTAAGTATTTGCACTATAGCAGTCTTGTAATGAACAACAAATCCAAAAGCATTGATGCTATTGATGATGATAAAATACCAGATTTATTTGTTTATAATGAGTTAATGCCTTTTAGCTGTTCCATCTCACAACTGAAATGGAAATTCATCACCATCATCACTACCACACACTGCTCTCCAGGGGTAGACTAACCTCTCTGGGGGCCCAGGGCTGACATGGGTAGGGGGGGCCTGGGGGGGCCATTGGAGGTATTTTTTGGAGCTGAAAGAGAAACAAGAGGGAATTAAAAATTATGGATTATCAATTATATCCTCATCAAAGGACTGAGTGCCAGTGGTTAATGATGATTACTGATCAGGGTGGAAGCAGGAGTGCTGTAGGTAGAATACGCCAATCGAGGGGAGGGGGTATCATGCCAGAAGATCCATCGGCCAAATTTAAGAAGTTAAATCATTTCCTCGTTTTCTATGGCCCTAGGCTGTAGTCTCAGGTAGCCTATGCCTTACCTGCCCCTGAGGCTAAGGGTTAGTTGAACTTTTGCATGCATTCATTTAACCATGTTCTCTCCACATCCGTTCATAGCCTAGCTGGAAAGTATCAAAGACACAGAGATGTAATTCTAGTCATGAATTGTTGCACCATTTTCTTATTCTGTTAGGCTACTTTGTGACAGTGAAAAAAATGGTAGCCTATCACTAGAATGCAGTGTGATAAAAAAAAAAAACTAGACAGCACGAAAGTAGGAATAGTCCATTACAGCTGGGATGGGGGGCCAGCTCAGTCTATTCTGAAAACTATCACTAAAAATGCAAATAACACACGTCACTATAATTTAAATGACCATTTTACTATATAACCATAAATGTAATTTCATCGGGCCCCTGGGTGCTGGGGCCTTATGGTAAGTAAGGCCCTGCTGCTCTCCCATTTACGTAGCCAGATATGATTGTGATATTCCCACTGAACAAAGAGATACAGAACATATTATTGGGCAGTTATGTGTTTTGATTTGAATATAACCATAAGGCAATATTAAAATTGCTAACAATCAGCTGTGGCAACAACTGCGACATGTCTGGGTTGGACATCCATTCCAGAGGGGTAGAGGGGTCTGATTGTCAGTTTACTAAAACAATCAGTTAAATCGATTATATCTTGCATTGAAGGCCATTGTATTGCCAGTGAGACTTAACATACTGTCAGGATACCCAGGGTGACAAATCTCTGCATTTTCCAAAAATAAATGAATTTCTTTCTGTTTAAATACAGCTGATATAAAAGGTGAAACAGCTTTGGTGAACACTGCGGATTAGGCGTTTCTTATTCCCACTTTGGAGATGTTAAGTATGGATTATTCTAGGTGTAATTATTCTGAAGTAATTGTAACCTAACTGAGAGATTTTCTGTTTTACATATTAACTTATTGTGCCGGGTCACACAGAGGCTGGACCTCAGATAAATAACCAGTGAGACGAGAGACACCCATTATTGGAGACTAAAGGCGCATTACTGCTCCTGTATCTCACCTGTGAAATGTTTTTGTAGTTTTTTTTAAAACTCATATATGTTTTTGCAAAAATATAAAAGTCTTTATATTTTATTTAAAGGTATCAAACTACATCAATTGCTGGGCTATACTCCAGGTATCCAGCTGTCAGCATGGGAATGAATTCAGTATACTTACTCGGTATCAGTATACTTACTCGGTAAAATCGATGTGCTTATCGCTATGCATTCACCGTTTCTCTTCGGCCGTCACTAAGCATGCCCGCACAGACGGGTTATCCAGTGGGGAATGGCATTTATTAACTTCAAAGGAGGCCATCAAACCAACAGTGCTGCCTCATAACTGACAGAAATGACCGAGGTAGGGAAAAATACAAAAGAACTGGGCTTTGCTCGAACTTCTCCCACTGCAACAGGATGAAAGTGAGTCTGACACATTGGACCACGTTTTAATAACTTTGATGCTTCAAACTACCTTGAGTAGTTTAATATGCACAGTGACACATCAGAAACAGGTACAATCACAAAGAAACAGATTTTCCTCTTTTCCTTTCAATTTGAAACCAGACCAGCCATTTTTGATTATGCATCCTGACCTGCACTGTTGAGGTATACAGTTACACTTATATAATACACAAAAATGAAATCATTTTTAGACACACGTGTGTTTATATTGTCGTAAGCATATACGTTTGTTTGTTTGTGCTAGAGTGTCAGCACAGAGCATACGCAGGGCCCTCCTGCGGTTACCACAATAAGTGGGCCAATTCCAGTGCAGTGAGAGGAGGATGATGGGAATCTCAGCGGTATTGAGTTTGAACCAGGGTGGCAGACAAAAACAAGGTTGTTTGTTATTGGAATAATAGCGAGCAAATGACTCGTTCGGTAGTGGAGACTGATATGGTTTTGTGAGAGCCCAGTCTTGCAGGGGCAAAATAGGCCCACCGCCTCCATTTATTTATTTTATTTTTTGTCTGTGTGTTTTGATGATTGCTTTTTGTGTGCAGTTATTCCGACACAATCTCATGCTGTCACCACAGCTGATTTTTTTGGTTGCACTACATCCAAGAAAGAAATGCGGACAGGAGGACACATGCAGCTCGTTTTGTTTTTAGACATGCATTACTGCAGTGTTCCTTTTATTTACATGCGCTCAGTATTGCAACACTGAAGACTTCACCCTAGCAGATCCAGGCCAGAAAAATTGACACCAGGTGGATGATAGTGGGGTGGGGGGCAGCTGCATTATCACTAGTTGCAGGTCCTGCCTGGCACCATCCTTGTTTTATTTTGTTTGCTAGTTTGCTTGGAGATGTTTGTGTGAAACACCTACATGACCAGGCCAGGCCATGCAAGCCTCTACAGATAAGACGCTTCTAGAGTTTAGGCCAGGCTGTTGCCTGCAACATCTCCCCACTAATCTGTGCCTGGCCTTGAAAGGAAGTCCCACCCTTTCCTGATAACCTACCTGGCAACCCAATTACTGGAATGTCGCATACCAAGCCGGAGGGGGGGGGGACGTGCCAAGATACAGGGAATTTCAGACCCTCCTGCCTGCATCGAAATGAATGCTGTTTCACACTTGGTTATGGCCCTACACACACACACACACACACAAATGTCGGTGTACCCGTCTAAATGGGGACCGTCCATTCATTTTTTGGAAAATCACGACACCCTTAACCCCTACCCATCCCTAAACTTAACCCTAAGTAACCAACCAAAGTACAAGACTTTTTGTATTTTTACTTTTTGATTGCATTCACAGATTTTATAAAACTGAGGTTATCCAAATGGGGGCCTCAAAGCATGTCCCCAAAAGTAGGGAAATTTAAGGTGTTACCACACTTTGGGGACAATTAGGTCCTCAATTTGGTCCTCAATTTGGTCCTCAAACCCACACATACACTCACACACGCATACACACACACACACACACAAAATATCGGTGTACCTCTCTAAATGCGGGCCGTCCATTCTTTTCTATGGGAAATCACGACACCCTTAACCCCTATCCATCCTTAACCATAACACACACACACACACACACACACACAATCAGGGAACTAACCCCAACAGTGCCATGAGGTACAGGCCCAAACACATTTTATTTTACGCTTCTCTCTCCATCTCATACTTCCTGTTTTCATCTCGAGCCGCAACATCTTGTTCCTCCAGAGTAAAGATAGAATGGGAAACTGGGGAAAAAATCATTTGTTCTTATCCTGAAAATGGCACGGTGCAAGCTGATTAAACTAATTGAAAATCACACTCCATGTGTAATGTGAAACATTGTGAACTGCTGACAGAATTCAGTGTAGAGCTCAGCATTAAGTTACAGAAGAAACAGAAATTAGTTCATTAGCTGAGCTCAAAATAGAAGAGTAAATTAAATTAAAGAATGCCTGAAAATATATTTTTATCTTCAGATGTGCTTAATCACTGTGGATGCCTCGGTTTTTCCTTCCCTCCTTACTACTCCCTCTTCTTCAGATGTGCAACGAAGCTTATTCTTATAAAACTGGCAGATGCACAGAAGAGCCTTTTTATCAACAGAAGCCACACAACCAGCAAAGTCACAATCTGCTTATTATGTAGCTTTCATTGAGGAAGACGCCCCCCCCCCCCAACCTCTTACTTAAACTGTGTTTGGGAAATATTTAAAAGAGTCAGAGGAAATTATTAAATATACTGGCAATTTTGATTCTTCAAAGGGAGTTTTCTTCGCCTTACGGATCCTTAAGTTGGAGACCTAGATTACTTGGCCACACAGGTAAATAAATATTAATGTATCATATGGAACGGAAATAACTGGCTTGCTTATCTTCAGGTTATATAGACCCAGGTTACAGTCAGTCATGTTTCTGTATCTGTGTGTATTTCTGGTAGTCCATGATCGGGATCTGCACACTGTTATTGTAACAGCCTTTAAACGTGTTAAATGTTGGCAATTTGTTTTGTAAACGTGTGAGAAGGTGTCCGGTTTTTTTCAGTCCAAAATTGCGCTAGAAAGGCTGACTGCTTATTAGCGTGGGCATTTTGTGGCACAGGTGCATCACCCCGTCTGCGATCTCGGTAGATGTCTACCTCAGACAGTTTATGCAATGAATTTATCACGTTGGTCCAAAACTTAAACCTCATTTGCATAAGGCAGCAGCTAAATTTGCCTTTAACGAATGTGTGACCACCCATAATCAACGTGAGTCTGCTATCAAATGATTAATGAGCTTGTGTCTGCCGCTAATTAGTTTTGCAGTCAGGATGTAGGTCATGTGATTAATTTTGCCAAAAAAAAACCACTTGAGTACATCCAGCTTGTTATTTGGGATTGAACTAAATAACGTATCAAAGCATCACGTCAGCATGAGATGCTTCCATGGACTGTGGCTGTGTCCTAATTTCAATGCGCTGATCGCTGTGCTTTGCCAGCATGAAGTCAAACAGCAAAGAAATGGAAAAGTAAAGTACCCAGATGGCAAAAGCCATGCAGTTTTGATGCATTAATATGATATCTCCTGGTACTGGTACTTATGGTCAAGGGTTTTTTAGATTTTGTGTATGTTTGACATATTTTGCGATGTAACACCTCTCTTGCTTGCGTGCTGCTTTGGCATCGGCTTACTGTGTGCGTTTTTTATGTTTAATATATGTAATTATTGCATTAAAAGTGTCACAGTGTTCTGATGGAACACGTATTATCGAGTATACAATGCTTAAGATACCAACAGACTGTGCTTTGATATCTCCTCCACGTTCAATTTGCAGTGTGTAGTGAGGTTATATATGCACATTGGGACACAGCAGAAGGGATTTTCCATGCAAACGAGATCATTTACCTACTTTTCTCTGGTTCCAAAATCGAAATGAGTATTTAGCCTTAATAAACAATCTCACCATTCAGTCTACACTCCATCACTGAGGCTGAGGGCTCCTTAAATGCGAAAAGCAGCTTCAGCTCAAGATGCCTTAACAAAGCATAAGGGATCATCTCCATAATGATGTGGAACATAGAACTGCTGCCCTGTGCCCCAGAAGAGACCATCTGACCATCATGTATGAAGGGATTATTATTGCATGTCAATAGCACTGCACCAGTTGAGAGGATGCACTGCTCAGTGCTGAGCAGTTCTGATATGATGGAACCAGGTTTTAAAGAGCAGATTCAAAAAGCATCCTAGCAGCTGGGGGCAAAACAAGATGAATCGGATGTTTTCAAGGTTTCCCACCTCTTTGTGATTTAATGTCTGATTCACATTGTTAAGTGTTACATCCAGTGCATGAGGAAAAAAAATCTATCTTAACTAGAAAGCTTGTTTGGCAGGAGGCATATTCAGGGGTGAGGCCACAGGGTCACTGGTCTCAGGTGAAAGCTAATTGTCCCCCAGATTGCCCGCTCCCTTGTCACTCACCAGTTCAAAGCATATCATTGGCTAATGATAAGGCTGGCCCTTTTCAGGGGCCATAGGCAAAGCGTTCCTTGGGAGGCCCCTCAAGAAAACTAATGACCATTTAACTTCCTCTGCATTGCAGGTAATTCAAAGGCCTTTGGCAGCTCCTGCTGGCCCTGGGGAGGCCACTTTCTATGAATTACAGCTCATCTTATGCGCCCACAAAGACCCTAGATCACCCCAATTGTTTGGTACGATTGGGTGCTTGTTCCACAATAAATTGGCAAGTTAATCCATGTCTGTCAGCAGGTTTTCAGTTATTGGTACCTTAAATGTTGATATACCATGTACGATTACCAGTTATTGCATTTTAAGATTAATTCTGTATAATAGGGAATAAACAGACTTTTTCCTTTTTTGGAGAGGCTTGACCCCTTGTAAGTGCAAATCCATTTAATTTTTTAATACTTTGTCATATGTTCCCCAGTGTGCACTTTTGTAATCCTTATTTGCAGTATTTTCATTTCATCTATTTTTAGGTGGCTTTAGAGGAAGGTTTCCATTTAGCTTCCTTCTGACAGCTTTAAACCCAGGGTAACTGTTGTTCACGCCTTCGCTATTCAGAAAGCCTGGCATACATTTAGTACATCATAGTCTACGGTGTCTGTATCTGGTCCTATTATTGCTTTTATGATGATAATGTGGAATCAGCTGGGATTCAATCGAATATTCATGCTGCAGAAGTATAGAACCACTGTTTTTTGCGTATGTGTGTGTGTGTGTGTGGGGAGGGTTCTACATTTTATGGATTAATATTATTTAAGATGAAGTGCATTAGCCCTGCCTAATTCTTGGAAAAAAAGTCCTATAGGAAGACAAGACAACTTTGGTTTCTTCATTACCTTTGCAAATTCATTTTGTAATATCCCGGTCTGTTGTATCTAAAAGCAGTATGCTGATAACGAGAACTACTAATGCAACAAGTGCCTCAGTGAGAAAGTGCCAAGTGTCTGATACCGAAATTTATTCGGAAAGTCTTGTAAGTGACAACAATTAAATGGCGAACATTAAGCCATTAATCTTCATCATTTCACCGCAGCCAGAAGATTTTCAGGCTGGTTGTCAGGCACCAATCCTGACATCATAAACAGAGGAGTGAGTGCAGATGGATGGATAGCTGGAATGCCTGAGCAGCCTCTCCGGGCTGTGGACGTCCGTGGAATTCAAAACTTGCACAGAAATACTTTTTTTTAAATAAAACCACGAGTTTTGACTCAAGCGAGTTTGACTTTCATGCATAGAGGCAGTCCAAAACCTTCCACAACAAATTTTCATCTTCTTTTAATCCACGGAAAGACTTCATACATGGAAATCAAGTTTTAAACCAGCACTGATTTTATAACTTACCAAATACATTATAGCAACTTAGAAATTCATTCAAGAAATGTGCAATCGTAATTAGGAAATCACGACATATAGGACTGGACAATCAGGCAGTCACTAAACGACGTCTGTGTTGGGTAGTACGTCTGCTGTGTTGTGATGATCTTGCAGCTGCCAGTTTTTCGGTCTGTTGTAACTGCATCCCTCCAGTTAGGAGCAGGAGGTCATCAGGGTTCATTTGTGTGTCCCCGTTTTCTGTGGGGCCACACGGAGCTGCCACCGAACACCCCGTCGAAAAGTAATGAGGGTCATCAATCCACTTGAAAGCAGAGTTGAGTATAATATATCCCAACCTGGAGTCCCGGCAGCTATCCATTGACAAAGATCTGCAATCACTACAAACATTAACTGGAACCCAGTGACCTTTCCATATCTCATATCTGTGGTCCTGAGATGGGGGAAAAAACTCACACACAAGAAAGATAAACAGCCATCCTTCTGGAACTTTCCTCTTAATATCCCTGCTGTATATTTCAAGTGCATTTGACTCAGATTTATGTCCCAAACTCACCTCTGCTTAAAAAATTCTTTGAAAAGGTGTAATGATATTTTTTCACGAGTTTCATAGTGTATGGCCATGACCATTTTACATATTCATAAACTATTTGATACAGGTTGCAAAAAATAAACTACCCTTGAATATTACAGTCTCCATTGTGAATGGGAGACAGAATGTATTTGCCACACACCATACACTGTGCTTGACCCAGCTACTATGAGTATTCATCAGCGTTGGACACACCATACACTGTGCTTGACCCAGCTACTATGAGTATTCATCGGCGTTGTACACACCATACACTGTGCTTGACCCAGCTACTATGAGTATTCATCGGCGTTGTACACACCATATACTGTGCTTGACCCAGCTAATATGAGTATTTATCGGCGTTGGACACACCATGCACTGTGCTTGACCCAGCTAATATGAGTATTTATTGGCGTTGGACACACCATGTACTGTGCTTGACCCAGCTAACATGAGTATTCATCGGCGTTGTACACACCATGCACTGTGCTTGACCCAGCTAATATGAGTATTCATCAACGTTGTACACACCATGCACTGTGCTTGACCCAGCTAATATCAGTATTCATCGGCATAGTACACACCATACACTGTGCTTGACCCAGCTAATATGAGTATTCATCAGCGTTGTAAACACCATACACTGTGCTTGACCCAGCTAATATGAGTATTTATCAGCGTTGGACACACCATGCACTGTGCTTGACCCAACTAATATGAGTATTTATCGGCGTTGTACACACCATGCACTGTGCTTGACCCAGCTAATATGAGTATTCATCGGCGTTGTACACACCATGCACTGTGCTTGACCCAGCTAATATGAGTATTCATCGGCGTTGTAGACACCATGCACTGTGCTTGACCCAGCTACTATGAGTATTCATCAGCGTTGTACACACCATGCACTGTGCTTGACCCAGCTACTATGAGTATTCATCGGCGTTGTAAACACCATACACTGTGCTTGACCCAGCTAATATGAGTATTTATCGGCGAACACACCATGTACTGTGCTTGACCCAGCTAATATGAGTATTTATCGGCGTTGGACACACCATACACTGTGCTTGACCCAGCTAATATGAGTATTTATCGGCGTTGTACACACCATGCACTGTGCTTGACCCAGCTAATATGAGTATTCATTAGCTTTGTACATGACGCACTCTGTAGTTCTCGTACAGCTATAGGCACCTGATCCAGCCATTACACTGGGCCTTTTGGTGCAGATCCAGCCCAAGGGAAGGATGACCTCTGTCACCTGGCCTTGCAGTCTCACAGTCACCAAAGTGTGGCACACCAGGGACATCGGTTTATTGAAGTGTGCTGTGCGTCCAGTGTACCAGTCGTCCCCCTCTGTGCCTGCTTCACCCCGAGGTCTCACATCACCCCCCCGGGGAATTACTTGTCAGTGTGAGCTTCTTCACAGGCACCATCGGTGTCTTGACTCGGAAGGGCTTTTTGCCACCTACTGGAAAAAGACAGCTGCCGCATCAGCCCCTCACACAGGCCCAATGTGGCTGTCTCAGTCGCATCGTTCAGTCTTGATCTCATATTAATACTAATGTCTCAGGTATAGCCTACAATAATCCTTTTAAGAACTACATATCCCACGATACACTTCGGCTCAACTGGGTAGAATTTCACAGTGCAGGGATACAAAGCAATGGTTTTTCGATAATACTGTGAATAAACGTATAGGAGGATTTGACAATGCAAGGTCGTGCAGATTTATGTATCACGGAGAACCTATTGGCTGAAAAACAGAAAAGAAGAACAACTTACAAGAATGAATAACCTTAGTAATCAATCAATATACTTTTCACTGTATGTATAATGCTATAACAGCTTAATTGGACAAGAATCATTAAGACAAATATATAAGGTTATTTTTTTTGTTCCCTGACAACCTAATCATTACATTTATATGCCATATTATTCTACTTTAAGGACCTTTATTCATGATATGCTCAACTATCTTAATGGATTGCAAAATGAACAAGTTAGACAAGCAATCTATCACTTTTAAATGGCTTTGATGGAAAGTTGGAAACTTTCCCTATAATATAACTGATGGTTGAAAAAATTCTCTCTGTTCTTTGATATTTTGGGAAGAATGTAATACTTTCATTAATGCCATGTAATAACATCTACTATGTAGACTTGGGCAGTACTACAGTAATACTGTATACCACAGAATTTTATTGGCAAGACTTCAACATACCAGAATAGTGCCACTTTTGAAAATACCATTAAAAAACTGCATACTGTGGTATAATGTGGCATAATGAGATACAGCCCAACTAGCTGTCCAGCATTATGTAACTGAATTATAAAATAAATAATCTGTTATAGTTATTGAGAAAATATGTGTAATTAAATTTTAAACACTGGTGATTACAAAGGGTTACATCTCAATATATTCTTTGTCAGAGAAAGCTGATAGTTTTTTTATGTAGAATAACATTCATTTTCTTGCTTTGCATCTTATTGCTGCGTAGTAATGCCGTCTTCAGCATATTTCCAGACAACGTGGGTAAAGCAAATCTGTTGGGACTTTTCTGCTGTATTGCCCATTTGTTAGAAATGTAACCAAAAAGTAATCAAATGTAATATATGACTTTACTTTGACAACGTAATCAAAATAGTTACATTACTTATTAGATTTGTAACAGAGTAACTAGCAATATGTAACTTTAATTTCAAAAGTGACCTTCCCAACACTGCTGCCCAAGCCTAATACCACTGCATGATTTATTTCGTACTGATAGTATGATACTGTAATTAGCCATTTTTGCACAATGTGGGATTTGAAATGTATGACTAGCAATCAGGTTCACTACTTTTGTTGCCTAATTTCTGATTCTGCTTTATTTTCTGATTCTGCTTTAATGTCAGTGTATAGCCCAATCAGAATTGCCACAATTAGCAGCCATAATCAAAGACAAGCCTTTAGGGTTAACAGACTCCATGGTTGGAATGCATCTATAACGTCTGTGGATTAATAAAGAGGACATATCTATTAAAAGTAGCATGTGTATTAGCAACACATTTATTGTCACTCTTGTTTAATACGAGGCTCAACCCGGACACATATTTGACACGAGGGAAATAGAAAAGGAAATGCAGAAATTAACTGCATAGATTGCACCGTGAAATCATTTTATAAAATGTCAATCACAAACAAACTCAACAAGCTGTCACAGCTCACTGGCATTTCAGCATGTTAAACTATTCGAGTTTTGAATGAGGGCTATATGATTTTGCAGTTTGCAATCCCAGAGTAAGCATCATAATTTTAAAAGTACTTTATAGCTATTATAAGTACTAGTTTTATAATGAATTGAGTTAGAAAAGAGCCAGTTTGGTACAACTCAACTCTCTTCTCAGTACTGAAGTCTCTGAATCATGTCTCTATTAAAAATAAGTGAGTATGAGTTTGGAGAAGCAGTCAGATGTACAAGGTGTTGCCTCAACACTTCGAAGTGAGAGGAACATACTGTAACATTAAAGCTTGATTTTAGAGTCTTTACAATATAACGAGCTGTGCTGTGGCCATGATCTCACATTAATAGGACAAATAGATATGTGATTAATATAATGAGCATAGGAGGGCCAGCAGCAGAGGCATGGACAGTGGTGGGGTGGAGGGGCACTGCCCCCACCTGAAGGTTGATTGGCCAGTGGAATGCCACCAAATCAAAACATATCATTGGTTAATTATAAGGCTCTCCCACCCCCCTCTTATATCCCTACCTTAAAAAAACCTACAATCTTCCCTATTAGCAAACCAAACTCAGCAGCTAGTGTCATGAAATTGCTAAGCCTGACTAACTGACTAAATGTCCATCAAAAAGGTTTTTGAGACACTGGAGGCTCGGGAGAAGATAGTGTAATCCCAGTTAAATATCCAGATTGGCCCTGTCCTCTCTCCAGCTACAGTATACCATTCCAGGGTGGGCCAGTTTGCTTCCAACAGCTGGACTACAGTATACAGTATGCCAAGGTGGTGGGCAGTGATCAAGGTCATTCTGACCAATAGGAGGATGCCAAGTCTAACGAATAGCAAGAGGGATGAAAAAGCTTTATCTGTAATGAAAGGCCTTAATTTGATTGATGGTATTTTATCAGTACACTTTTCTTTTATTACAAGTTACTAAAGAGAAACGAGGTGTCAGATGCCATTGCACCAGTGTCCCCTCTCATCTTTTGGGCTGGTCCAGGTATACAACCTATTTTGAGCAAAGGCAGATAACTTTCCAGCAATTTCCATCTAAATGCGGAGTTGTCACTATTTCCGTGATTTTTTATGGTGTGCATAGTATGTCTGCAGTGAATTCTTTCAGGGTCAAAACCCCCTGGGTAATTTTAAAGGTGAGTTGCAAAAATGTACCTTTTTTGGTTTTCACTGAAATATAAATAGATTGATTAAAAATTGTCATTGTATCTTATTACAGGTGTCTTTTTAATAATATAGTGAGAAAGAAGTATACAATTTTAGGAATAATTCTGTTGACTGTCTGTGTGAAGGTGATAAGGTCTACATTTGCTATACTGTTATTACAGTTATTTTTCAAATTAATGTTCCCTGGTCAATATGGCTGACATTATGTTGGATTAATGTGTGCAGTAGCAATATGACAGTGCCATTAACAGTCCGAAATAAGAACCCATTGAGTCAAAGAATTTGTTTCGTTTATTAAAACCCACATTACTAGGACACAGGACTGCCGTCAGAAACAAAGTGGAAATGCTTTCTGTCTTATTGCAAAATATGCCTCATCAGATCTCTGGCATTACTGGATGATTTAAATGTGCTCTTCTTTGTTATGTTTATTTCCTCCGTTAGAATAATATTCTGTCGTATTTTATTGTTCTTTTTGTCTTGTATGGAAAGACATATTTTGGGTTGCTACATTGCTGGCAACATTTGGGTTGCTGGCAAAATTTTTTCTCCATAATTCTCGTGCGTGCGTGCACCCTGTGATGGACTGGCATCTTGCCCAGGGTGTCCCCCGTGATATTCCATGGTGCCCCATGTAATGGTCCCAGTACAACTCTTCACTGGATAAGCAGGTGTACTACATGGACATTTTTGCAATAACTACTAGCAGACAGACTCATTCAGTCTTTGACACTGCAGATCACTTTTGCCAAGATTTTATGTCATTTTTTATGCAGGACTCTCCACAGCACCATTCCCCGTTTTCAGACCTTATGTTCTGTTCATTTCCACCGTTGCTATTCACATGTCATTTATTCAGCGGGCGATTTTAATCCAAGGCAGCAGGGCTGGAGCTATATGGGGGTGAAGTGGATTTGCTCAGGGGCCCGACAGTGACATCCCTTTCCTGGACACGGGATTCAAAACGGCGGCCATCCGATTACAGGCACGGTGCCCACAAACTTCCCTGCACGCCGTACCATCCACTAGAAAGAGGCCGATAGGCTCAAGCATGCAGGGTTTTCAGAGAAAAGTCCCGTTACATTCAGCAGTTATAACAACTGGCCGGTCTTCACACTGGCTTCAGAATTAATTGCTTCGATGTTGGATAATCTATGACGGCATGTCTTCTGCACTTTCTAAGAAGGCAGGATCTGTTAAGCCTATGAAATAGGAATACTTTCAAAATGGTTTGTCGTTCATTCATTTCGTTTTCACATAGTTTTCCATAATAGTAAAACACAACAGTTTTATCACTACGATAAAATGAAATAGAATAATGTCTCAAGGGAACTCTTCTATTGAAGTTCTAGATGTCCAGGTGGTTTTTATGTTTCCCGTCTATTTTAATCCATCCATCCTGCACCCGCTAACTCTTGTCATGGTCATGGGGGCCTGAAGCCTATCCCAGGAAGCCCAGGGCACAAGGCTGGGTCACGCTTTGGATGGGATGCCAGGTTTTTGCAGAACACAAACAACACAACATGGGCAATTCATAAATCCTAGTTCGCTTAACTGCAGGTTTTTGGATATCCATGAAACGTGGGGAGAACACACACACTCTCTCTCTCACACACACACACACACACATTCAAATTCCCAATTCTTGAAATATGAGGCAGTACTGCTACCCATTGAGCCACCCAGCCACCCATCTCTGTAATGTTTTCAGTTACATGAAAATTACATCTAAATTTCCATCACGTGCATTTTTTGCATAGTAAAAGTTGAATTGATGGGCTGACAAACTAACGTGTGCCGGTTACTTTGTTTTTATTACTCTTCGGATCATTATTTTTGCATCTGTTTGATGACGTCATCCCTTCTCTATCAAACACTTTGCTTTTTGTGATGTCTGCCATACATCTGGATTTCATGCTTGTCAGACCCCCCCCGCCCCCCAGCCCACCTGATCTACTACTTCTGACAGGTTTCGGTTATTTTTAGATGCAAGTGTTCAGCTTGCTCTGGCTGATAAGGCTCCCTACTGCATTTACCTCTGCCTCTGGCTCCGAATCCGAAAGGCACCATGAGCACAGCAGGAAATCCTTCCCACTGGTCCATCCGAGCGGTCTGGGACTAGCCGCTTATTCTTCTTCCTCCATCTCTCCTCCTGATGCGTGAGCCATTTGAAACATGATTTAAACACAGACTTATCGGCACCACTGGAGGGATTTACTGCTCGCCCGCGGGGCCCTCCTGAGTCCCTTTGGTCAGCTGGTGCTATTTTGGGTGCCTGCTGTTTTGGTGGCTGCTGTCTGAGGCTGGCCTCTGCTATCTGCGGCCATGCTACATCGACACACTCTTTCTTCTGCATCCATTCCATCCGGCCCACACAAGAGAATCCGACAGGCTTCAAAAGCAGCGTCCTGCCTTCCGGAACACAGCACCCCGATCGGCCTGTAATCTGCCCTTTGGCGTCCCTTTCTGATGCAAACTTTAATGGGGCTCTTTGCGGACCTTTCGCTAAACCCCGGCAGAATTTAACGGATCTGCAAGTTAGACAATCGACTTCGGACTTGGTAGCAAACAGCTTCAAAGACATTTACAGCATCTATTTCGAATGGGTACCAGTCCACTAAGTATACTGTTCCCAGGTGTTCACTGGCACTGTAATATTATTATAGCTATGGAATATTTGCTATATATTTTGACAGGCAGGGTGCACATATTAACACCTTTACATCACTGCTGTAAAAAATAAGCACAAACAGGTTCATTTTAATTGGACTATGTGTGAATTCCCCTTTTTCTTGTTATAGGAGTCCACCCTGCAGCTTCCCTGATGAAAATACCTCACGGACTGCATAGCTCGCCTGCAGTCATCTGGCTCTGAACTTTTCAGTGTCCCTGATGTAGAAAGCATCTTGTGCGTCACGGGTATCGATGTCCGACTTGCCTTCTGTATGTGTCCAGGACTATATTCCGCCGTTACACTGGCATGTGCCTGACAGCTGACAAAAACTCAGCTCTCCCCGGCTTTCCAGACATTCAATGGCTTGGTGTGACACAGTGAACGTGTCTCACATTTCCTTCATGCTGCCTCAATAAGGTTCCCTATTGGGTATTATCGACAGCCTACTTCTCACACCATACCTTTTGGATTACCTTCAGCTAATCCGATTCATTCCGTGACCGTTGTTAATTTTCAAACGGTGCTTCTCGCTGTCCGCATAAACAAGCTTGATTTGGCAATTCCAGAATTCTAGGTTACCTTATAAAAACAACAGGACAATGAGGCCACCAGAGATATCATGCATACTTTTTCTGCAAAGTGCAAACACTACAGACTCCCTGAAACTGCAAGCAAAGAGAAAATCTTAGCGTAATTGTAAGCTATTCTCATTGTTTAGGCATGTTTTCCTCTACAAAGCTTCCTGATCACATGTTTCGAAACTGGATGGCCTATCAATAACCGCTTAACCTGTCCTCTGGGCACGGTTCTTAGATGAAGGTTTTGAGTCAAACTTTCAGCATTTCAAGGCTTCGATTGAATCCGCCGCTTTGTTCCTGTAGCGACATACTTGGTGCTCCTGAGTGCGGCATCAGCTCTTGTGTTTGCCATAAACCGTCAGGCTTTCTCCTTTACAGAGCAGGAGCCGTGTCACAAGTCCAAGTTCAGACCCCGTGTGCCACTGATCGGAGCGCATATAACCCAGCGCGCCCGGCAACCACAGAAATCTTCAGGAGAGGACACTCGAACAAACTGGGCAGTGAAAAGCCTCGGATGGATTTCCGAGGATGGAGCGTCCGTGAATGGAATTTGAACAGAATACCGTCCCGGCTGTAGCAGTATGTGGAAACAATCTCCAGGATTCCTGCCGGCTTGAACACAAGATGGAGTTCTGGGTTTGCAGTGTTTCTAAAGCTGAATTAGCTCCAGCCACCGATGGCCCGACCGCGATCTGTAAAGCTGGGCGATCTGCTGCTTCCCCGGAGAACACCTCACCGCAGCCCGGCGGTTGGTACACTGTCTCCTGGTACGCTCTTGCCGAATTCCGTCCGCTTTTTTGTACTTACGCACACTTCCCTTTACACCTCGGCCATCTAACATGGTGCGGATTTTTCAGCCGCGGGGAGCTTGGTTCCGCCTCCGCCATGTTCGGCCCGGCTGCTCACTTGCTCCCCATTCCTCTGCATTATTTTCTTAGGCATTCTGAGCCACCTCCTGATGAAAAGAGCCCCGTATAACTGAAGCCATCATTGAAGCCTGTGCATCTTTATCCCCTTACTCTCCTTTTAAATACCAGTGTATCAGTTCTAGTGGCTTTTATTTGGTGCCTGTGCCACTCTGCCCACGTGCCACTCTGCCCGTGTGTGTCAGGCCAGTCGATGCAGCTCTTTTTTGCTTCACTGACTCTCTGTTGTTTGTCTGCTTTTTTTTCTTTCTTTTTTTTCAATGACTACAGTTTTCTTGTGCCTCTTCTTCCGTGCCCAGAGGGAGAGACAGACACAGGCCACACATTCCCTAAGGTTATTTTTCACCATCTGCTTTCTCCCCCTCTTCCTGTCCCGATGTCTTTTTTAAACATTTTTTTTTTTACTCTGATTAGCTTTTCAGAAACTTCTAGCCGGCACCCATATGCTCTGTGGCACTCAGACTCACCTTATGCCAGTTGCCAGTCTCCTGCCCTGGCTCTGCCCGTGGATTACTAGGCCGCCGAAGTTGATGGTTCACACTTTTCCACAACCGATTCCTGCACGTCAAAATAATAGCGCCATCCTTTAATGTCAGATATTGGCTTGCGACAAACGCGCGAGAGTGATGCTCTGGGACACGCCTTCTGCCGATGCATTTTATGCATTAGCGGCGTGTTGCGGCACTTCATTTGTTATACGTGACATTAACCCATGAGCCTTGTTGCTTCTTATACTCCTCCAAGGGCACTGACAACGTAGCTGTGCTGCTCTTCTGTCGTCAAGATAAACAGTCCGTCCTGTCCGTCCTAATGGATCACACACTAGAATATTTCACTGTTACACGTCATGATTGAATATAAGGTTTTACAAATTGATACTTGGAGGTTTATGCATTCATTGTTATAAACCGATTATCCAGCCTGGGATACACTGATCTGCAGGGCACACACACACACACACACACACACACACACACACAAAGATAAACACGCATGCATCAAGGACAGTTTAGAGTCACCCAAGGACTTCAAAATCGCAACTCTCACAAACTTCCAGGGAACCAGGACATTGCCAGTCACTGTTTTTGTGTCTTGGTGTTATACGCAAAAATGTGTGTCTCACTGATGGTAATTCAGTAAATATACTTCTGAATGTGATAAACTGTATACCCGCAAGTCTGTGGTAAACACCTTTAGATGCCACCTTCATATCTGTGAGTAAGTATTGCACCAGGTCCCAGTCTATTTACATTTAAATCCAATTTGAATTAATTAAAGGAAGGAAAACACAAGAAGGACAGGGACAGAAAAGGATCCCTTTGTAATTCGCACGGCCTGTCTACAGGTGTGACCTCCACACGGCTGGGAGGGACGGCTTTCTCCTCCCAGGCGCTCCTTCCAAGCACTAAGCCCCGTGTGGAGGTGACACGCCTGCATCTCCCATTCGCAAAGGAGAGTGACGGGGATAAGTGGGCCGGCAGTGTTGCCAGCAAGGGAGGGCAGAGGGAGGAGAGAGAAAGCAATGGAGACAGATGGATGATAGGGTCTGCTCCCCAGAAAGCCAAGGATGTAGCAGTGTTTGTGTCTTTCTCTGCCTGCCTCAAGACTCTTTGGACTACAGAGATATTCCTGTTCTGTGGTATATAGCTGGCAAACTTGTTCATATTGTATTTTTTTCCGTTTTTTTTTTTTTTAGTTGGATCTCCGTTATTTTAGAAAATGGATGATAACCAGCAGTCGCATCATAAAATTACTGTAGGGGCATTAAGTGTAAAGTGGTCCAGCTGCCACGGAAATCCTGCCAAGAACAGCATTTCATAACGAAACAATATTAATTGAGCTTTAAAATAATTTCTGCATTACTGAGCTGGTTAGCAAATAAATTGAGTTTTATGAATGTCTGCTTTGTGCACCATTATCACAATTATTCTTCTTTTTGTTTTGAGAAACCAATTATGCTTGCAATAATTACTGTTGACCTTCAAAAAGTGAAAAAATAACAATGTACTTATATTTATTTAAAAAACAGATTATTATTAGCTATTTTATTTTTATTAGTTACTTTACTGTAATCACAGCCAAACTAACTGAACACTTTTTTCATGAATAGTGACAGGATGTCCATGGACTGGCTTCCCGTCTAGGGTGTCCCCTGCCTTGTCTCATGTGTTTCCTGGGAATGCACCGCGATCGTCACCATCACTCACTGGACACAGGGTTATGGATAATATAACATGTTTATTAAGTTATAAATTACTCCTCACTAGTGAACCATTTAAAACCTTTCTGCACATCTTTATAATAGACAGATAAAAACATTGATTTTGTTCCAAGCGAAAAAAGAGTACAGTTTGGCTTGTAGTCAAGGAGGCTGAAGCAGCTGATTTGTGATGTGATGTATCCCAGTGAGCTGGTGAGGGGGGTCAGCACAGCCGGAACGCGGGAGTGCAAGGAGCCGCGATGTCGAGCCGAGGCAGTTAAGGTCATCGGTTCACCGCGAAACCTGAGGTGCTGATAAATTTTTCATGAAAGTGATACATGTGATGGAAAGCTGAAAAAGCTTTGATATCTTTCCCAGAAATTACTCATAAATGGGAGCTATTTACCTTTACTTTGAAATCAGATTCCTCCGCCTATATATTTTCCATGCTATTAGTAGTCAGAAAGCATTATGCTAAACATAGCATACATCTGTCCTTATAGAAACATTGGGTGATGGTATAATCTATGGTGCAGATTTAAAGGCATAGACACAGGTGACGTTTTTTTCACAAAAACAATATACGTCCATTTAAGTCTCATTTCATACATGCAAGAATAGTAATAATTTCATTTTAGAAGACCTTTGGAAGTAACTTTAAGACCTGTCTGTTTTGTGGATTGAACTTTGGGATCGCTTCAGGAGAAATGCTAAAATCCACTGTAGCTCCTCTAACAGCACAGTACCCATCACTTAACCACT
The DNA here is from genome assembly GCA_019775955.2 of Pollimyrus isidori. Classification (NCBI taxonomy): domain Eukaryota; kingdom Metazoa; phylum Chordata; class Actinopteri; order Osteoglossiformes; family Mormyridae; genus Pollimyrus; species Pollimyrus isidori. The sequence goes on along the minus strand of JABFDZ020000109.1, from coordinate 19,122,996 downwards.
CTGAACTTCACCCTGGAGCTGCGGCTATTAATGTAACTGAGAAACAAGTTGTGAGGAATTCTCGCCCTTCCAAGTCTACCGGACCTTCCCACCTGAGGACACCACAGTCTCTGCTTGGATCTCTGCTTGCCTCGCCAACATCCTGTCTGGATGAGGGATCATCGGCTTCAGCTGCATTTCTCACAGTTCAAGCTTCTTGTGAAACCCCTGCAGATGGTTCAAACTGGGGAAACGCACCTGGTATTCGAGTGGCCAAAATGCTCCCATGATATGCCTTTCCCTGTCTATCTTTGTTAGTCATTTTCACACTGAAGTTCCAGAATCTGGTTACAGTCTACGAGTTCCTGGGCTGTCCGCTACATCTCTTTTACTGTACTAACTTTGTTAGTGCTTGTGGTCAACCAATCGGGAAGCTATCACTATAAGCATGTCCCCAGCTCTTGTAGGAATGGAAAGTGCCTCGAGTTCCTGCAGTGTGAACATGACAAAAGTTCCTGGATTGGGAAAAGGTTCTTGTTCCAGAAAAAAGTTTGGCAGTGAGAAAGCACAAGTAGGCTGTAGTATCAAGTTCTTGGTGCTGGATTTCAGAGCTGTTAATGGAACAGCACCCACATCATTGAGTCGTTCATCAAGGCCTACATAACATATCACCATTTTCAATTAGCAAGCCAATTCCACCTGGAGATCTGTCTTTAGACGTTTTTCATGTGTGATTCCATGATGATGGAACCAAGCTACCCATCTGCTCCCAGTAATCAGTGTCCTTCTCAGTCTTCAAGAAACAGCTTAAGAAGAAAAGAATTTCCCCAGTAGTAAATAAGGTACATCTTATCTCATGATCTTAATTAGTTCATCCAGCTGCTGACTGGATCTGTCCTAACCTGTTATTGTGGATTATAGTACCAGATGCTTTGTTTTTTTGCACTAATTCCATAGTCCTCATTGCTTTTTATCTCAATGGCTTTTTAGTTAGTTTGTTGCAATTTTCTGGAAGGTATTCTGCTCTGCTGCTAACTTTTAGGTGGAAATTAGCGGGAGAACATTTCAAGCTGGATTTAAGGAAGCACTTCTTTACGCAGCGTGTAGTTAGAGTATGGAATAGTCTTCCTGATAACG
>JABFDZ020000109.1:19081213-19103932 GCA_019775955.2 Pollimyrus isidori | reverse complement strand
GGGGGGGGGGGGGGGGGGGGGGCCCCCCACCCCCGGGAGGAAGACGCGGGCGGGTGGGTGGGTTGTTTGGGTTGGGGGGGGGTGGTGGGGGGTGGTGGGGGGTTTTGTGGTGGGGGGGGGGGGGGGGGGGGGGCGGTTGAATACTCTGATTATCCTACAAGGGCTGCTGCTATTCCTTCAGATGTGAGCCATGGCTGGGATTTGAGTGGAGGATGCTTGAATTTTTCGGATCAATATGAGTTTTTTATTTCCTTTTTCCAGCACTGACTGCAAATCCCCGCCAGCTCAGGCCTTTCAGCTATGATTGTCCATAATTAACAAAAGGCTGACGAGACTTGTTCGGTTTTCTGGGGGGGGCTTCCCTCACTGGGCTATCCAGCCCCTTCACAATCCTGCAATTCCGATTGGCTCGACACCATCTTCAGTACAACTCGGTAAACATCTAGAATTTTTCCCATTATATGAAGCTAAGTCACACTTAAACATGCCTAAAATTTCACACTGGGAAATGTGCAGCTATCTTCTTGCCTCTTTTGTGTTTAGCAACGAAACGTAGAGAAGTATTGAATTTAAATACAGTCCTTATAAACATATTCCATTTTCCAAATCCTGTACCGAGGATCTGGATTTGGGTCTTGACGGCAGGGACTCAGTGTTGTGGGAGCACCGTGTGTTTTGAAGGACGGGTTCTGGGCTGATTTGATCCCAATCACTTTTGAAACAAAGCCTACACCTTTGCCCTATAGACCTTGGCAGATTCCAGGATGAATATCCATCAGGGCTTTTATTTACATTAAGTGCATAAGCATTTTCACCTCCCCGCTGTTTGAACAATGCCTGTGTTGGGCTTGATTATGTATGTACTGCACATCCTGCACAGTCATATTTTTGTTTGGCGAGTGTGTTCAAGCATAGCAGTGAATGTGTTACATTACTCTGAAGGGTTTTAATTGTGTGTCAAGAAGTGCATGGTATTATTTATAAAATACACATTTTATTACATTGCTTTATTAAATCTGCTAGTTTCCATCAGTGGGAAACAGCCCCAAATGCAGTTGAACTGTATATGCCATTGAAGTTTTAACAAAGGACATTAATGAAACAAAAAGCATATTAATCACAATGTCTGTAAGCCATCCATCTATCTTCCCTGACTGTTTATCCTTTGTGGGGTTACGGTGACCCCGGAGCCTATGCCAGACAGCACAGGTTTCAAGGTAGCAACACCCCTGAACAGAATGCCAGCCTAACACAGAAGCAATGAATTTTTCTGAGATAAAAAATAAAATGATATCACTTATTACCCCAATTGGCTAACCCTTCCCCCCATTATCTGCCAGACCCATTCCCAGAAGATTCCACATGGCAACCAGATGTAGTTGTTTGACAATTTTGGGGCCTAGTACCTACTTTATATCTTGCTTCTTCAGATCTTCAGATCCATATAGTGTGAGAAAGACAAGTAAAAGGCTTTTTACTGGTTTTCAAAAAAAAGTGTGAATATGCCAGTGTAAGTGTGACTGCATCTGAGTCACTGACGTGTTCCCTGAGAGCCGCATGACCACTGAGCCTGACAGATCCCTTTCAGACGTCTTGCAGAGCCGTCTGTACAAAGCATGGCTCCTCTTTCCTTGGTATCATTGATGCACATTAATAATTTTGTTTGTTTGGTGCAGTTTTCTTTCCAATTTATGGGCTGTTTTCAACCACGCTGTACCACTCTGCTGAAATCAATAATCTTATCATAAGAGAATGCAAAAAAAACTCAATAGATATATAATTTCATTTTTTGATGTTAAAAGAATTGTAGCTCATCTGTCCTCCAAATGCTTATCATGCTCAGAGTCATAGAGGGGTCTTGAGCCTATTCTAGGCTGGGATACACACTGGGCAGGATGCCAGTCCATCACAGGGTGCATAAATAAACACACACAGTTAAGCATTGTCCTTATCCACTTTCTTAGAACCTCAGTTTGATCCACTCAATAATTATATATGAGAACCGAAAGTCCCAGCTGATCTCTTAATAAATATTAACTGTACAGGCACCTACAGTAGGCATCAGTACATTCTCTGCCGAAATTAACCTTGTGGTTTCTCAGTATTGTTTCTCATGACGCGTCTGCAAGTGCCTAATCAGATTTGTTGTATTGTACGTTGCTGCCTTCTCTCAAAAAGACGGTGCAAACATAGCAGGTAGCTGTTGGGCTACGTTGGGTTGCTCATTTAAAGACTTTCCACACGGCTAACATCTTGATAGTTTGTACTTTCAAGCCAAGTGCCTCGGGCTTGTGACGTGTGACGGAACCTTGCAATCTGCACAACTCTCATAAATTATCTGGATGTGGGAAATTAAATGGATCAGGGTTTGGATCGGGCTGCGGTAGCTGATACCAATCAATTAAAAAGTGCCTGAATCAATCCCTGATTCTGAACTTTGGTATCAGCTCATATACTGTGGGCCATTTAATGATACCAGCTATTCTAACTATGAGAGAGAGCCAGAAATCTTACACGAAACTCACATGACACAGACAAAAATGGGATTTGAGTCCCCAACTCAGTAGATATGAGGCCAGCATGGCTCCTGCACATCAGTTTATGAGCCCTGAACCAATGAGAAAAGAACTGGTTCTGTTCTAATCCCGCCTTTCACTGCTTGACATGACCTGCAGCCAATCAGATGAAACTATTAAAATACAGTATCAATATACAGGTGTCTGCTGCTTTATGAATATTCACTTTACGGCAACTCATTTTGACAAACCACCTACATTACTACCTGATACTGAAAGAAATCAAAAGAGGATTATTGCTTTTTTGAAAAAAAATAGCAGCAAAAATATAATTTAGCATTTGTTTATCAGCGAGCCCATTATATAGTACAAGTCAAAAGTGTATGCTAAGCCACATAGAAAAGTAGGGTGATCAGAGTGTTGTATCACATGACCTAGCCATGCCTATCACATGCTGTATGTTGGTGTAATTTTAGGTTTTAAGTTATTGTGTATGACTTGGCAGGTTGTTTTTGGTCTGAGAATGCTCAGACTTCTTTCCCTTATAAATTAATGTAAATTTCCTCTTTGCTTTCTGCCATTTTGCCTTGCGAATGGTTTTATACACTCTACTTTCCCAAAAGACATCCCTGAGAATGTAACAAAAAATTACAAAAACATTTTTAAACAATCAGATCAAACTATGGTTTGCTTGTCACAGTGATCCAGATGCTGACATTCTCATTTTACTTAAAATATATTTCCCGTCCTCTTTTTGTTAGCTGGAAAGTGCAGCATTCATTATATTTTCAAATTTGAGGGAAAACTGGCTATTGATTAGTTGTTTCTGTAAAGGTCACACATCCATATTAATGAGGGACATAAAGTTCACATGTAATTATGGGATTGAAATAGGATATAAATTATATATGTTATAACTGTAATAACTGTTTGATAACTGTTAAAATAGCATATCTCCTTATTCATGCTGTCAGCACTAAAGTACTATATATACAGTATCAGGCAAAAGTTTGGAGAGACTTACACACAGAAATGTTTTTTTGTACCATTCTCTATATTTTAGAAGTAGGGTGGTGCCATGACATCAGTAGCCAACCAGAGGAATGTTGTAGCTCCATTATAATCTTATGGGATCACTTTTTATACGTAGTTTGTCATTTACTTAAATGTTGTTACAGTATATGACTCAAGGCTATACAGTTCCAATTTGGATAGAAAGGTTTATTTTTAGTGATCTCTACATTTTTAAATTATTATGAAGACACTATATGAAACTGTAACATAACATATATGGAATTATGCACTGACCAAAAAAAGTACTAAAGAAAATGAGATTCATTTGTTGGAGGGGCAGCTCCATGGGTTGGAACTCAGAAGGTTTCCGGTTCAGAACCCATGGTTAGCAGAGTGATGCCACCATTGGGCCCTTAAACAAAGCCCTTAATCCCAATTGCTCCAGGTACTGGCTGACCCTACGGTCTCCTCTAAGCCAGTTGCATGAGGTGGCCTCCTGGGATGCTTTTCCAGCTCTCCTAAAAAAGGTCCCGCATACAGTATATGCTGAGCTCTCATTGGCAGCTTTTCCTTCACTTTTTGCTGAAACTCTTCCAAAGCATCTCTACTGGTTTAGGTCAAATGACCAGGTCATGTGATGCGACACTATCACTCTCTTTTGTAAGCGGCTTGGTATGTCCAAACTTTTGACTGGTTCTGTGTGTGTGTGTGTGTGTGGTCCACGTATACCTTATCTTGTGGGGACCACAATGTAATGAACACCTGTTTTATACAGTACCTTATGGGGACCTGTTCCTCTCTTTTTTTTAATAGAGCTTTTAATGAAACTATGTTATAAAAATCCGTGACTGCAATGAAAAAGCCCTTGTGTTTTCTTTGGTTACTTATAGTTATGATTAGGGCTAGGTGGGGGTTGTCAGAGGTTGTCATACTTAGCATTAGCATTTTTCCCATAGAAAAAAAATAGCGGTCCCCATAAAAATATGATTATAAGACTGTGTGTGTGTATATATATATATATATATATATGTGACTGAATTTATGTATGAGCCATAACCTTGGCATAGTTGGGTAAGAATTTCAGTTCTCGAGTTTTCATTCTGTGCAATTAATTTTTCTGAAGACATGATCATCAAGGCTGTTAAGCTACATTTCACCAATTACTCCAAGTGTCCCTATTGCCAGTTACACAGATAACTAGGGAATTAATGAAAAAACTGGGGTGTTGAGAGGAAGAGCAGAGGGACTTTGAAACGTGCATTACCCGTCTTATTTTTCAAGCGTTTGATGAACAGGGGAACAAAACAAACCGAACCGCTAAACGAATTAGCATACGCTTCAAACGCACTTAAACGTTCCGGAGTGTCTATGCAGATGCATTCTGCGTGCTACATTGACTCGTTAACTCATCCGTAATTGATTGTCCCTGTGAAATACATAAAGAGATACAAAACCTCTTTTGTATCTGCCAAGTCCTCCATGACACACACATTGCCAGATGTTTAGACCAGTTCATCAGTTTCGTTTTCAAGCACGTCAGCAGTTTCAGGTAGCTGCTTATTCTCGTTAAACTGACTGTGGTCGACACTCCCGCTCCCGTTTCCCGACATTCTTCCATGTGTTCCCGGGTGCCTCCACTTCCCTATCCATAATGCAATATTTTCTTGAGTGCCCCGTGCTTCATCGTCGCCATATTGTCTAATAAAATCCGAATCTGGCACGCAGTAATTGTCAAAGGACGTAAATATCCCCGTCAATGTTCTCATATTGTAATTGTCTAAGGCCACTAGTGGCTCTTGAGTAATCAGCAGAGAGACAAGTACCACGAAGGAATGATAGTTAAAATCAGCAGTGGGCTTTGAAAGGGAGGGGCGGACTGAGCCAGCCACCCACCCACCTCTGACGTCCTGCCTAGCTTTCGTTCATGTGACGCAGACATGGCTGTTTTTATGCATGGGACCACCAAGGCACCTTGGCTGGCTTGGCCCCGGAATCGATGAATAAAAGTACCACTGGGCATTACCTCCACAGAAAGCAATATTACCAATAAAAATCCACTAACGCCGCTAACTATGGTGGTGCCATCAAGCATTTTTTTCATACACCTATCAATATCCACCATAATAAGAGGTTATATGAGTGCACTGTAAGTGAAATCCAAACAGGGGCATTATTTAGAGTAGGTCTGATAGGGCCTGTGACCCGTTACAGCAGTAGACGATCCAATGTGGTCTGAAGACACAAATTGCTTATTAGTGCAGATTACATTTTGGCTTGGTTACAAAAATATCTATCCTGCAACAGCCCTTAAATATAATTCGACAACAGTAGATATAGCTCAAATTTCCGCCTAGACAGTCTGCCCTGTGCTCATATCTAAGATAAGATAAGGTAAACTTCATCTACATACAGCAGCAAATGGTTGAAATGGAAGGTTGTTGACAATTAAACATAATGCAAGCAGATTTTAAGAAGTACACAAACAGAACGTCCATCTGTTTTCTTGTCCTATTCGGGGTCGTGGGTCTGAAGCCTGTCCTGGAGGCTACAGGCACAACACAGGGAACAGCCTATAATGGGGTGCCGACCCATCATAGGGCACACTCACCTACAGGCACAACACAGGGAACAACCTATAATGGGGTGCCAACCCATCATAGGGCAGACTCACCTACAGGCAATTTGGAAAGTCCAGTCAGTCTAAGAATGTTTTTGGATTTGGGGGGGTGGGGTGTGGAAAAACCAAAATACCCAGAGGAAACCTCACAACGATGCAGGGAGAACATGCAAACCCCACACACACAGAACCATGGCTGAGCCTCGAACCCCAGTGCCAGGAACAGTGCCAACCACTGCACCTTGTGCCACCCAAATCAAAATATCCTTAAACAGAATACTGGGCAAACTCAGATATATAAATAACTAAACTGACATGCGATAAGCAAAAACAGATAGCACTAAACTTATTCTACAGTACGTCAAAGGTGAGATGCTTCTTGCCTTGTTTTGGCTGGAGGTGGGGATTGGTGCCGTGGGAAGAATCATGCCTAATAGCAGCAGGAGGGAACGATCCCCAGTAGAACTTCTTAGCACTTGAGCCTGCTCTGCAAGCAGATCCGTTAGCGGTTAGCGGTAAGCTCCTGTGAATATCATGAGTGATGAGCAGTGAGCACACGGTAAATGCCTGACCTGGCTGATGTCGGACGCTTTGAAGGATGTCACATGTACAGGTGGCGGCTTAGACTGACTATAAATAATGGGAGCTGACAGACAAATACGGTAGTTATACCATTTGGCAGGCAAATCTGAGACATTCATCTAAGCTCGCCGTATGGGATGCTGGCATGACAGGAAGCTGTTCTGCACCCTTAGTTATCCTTTGGATCCGGTAGCTGGGTCAACGCTGTGCTTTACAGCAACCTGACATTCAGAGGTGAACGTCAGAAAGCAAGAAATCTTAGACCGAAGAGGGAATCAACACAAAGATGCTTGTGATCAAAACCGAAAATGTGAATCTGTATTATTTATTTACAAAAATACAACATCATCATGCAAGTACACCACCAGTCAACAGTGTTTTTAAGATCTCTTCATTTACATGTTACTCACTTAAACATTTACTAAAAATAAACTCAAATATTCTTTGCTAACAAATAAATGTACAGTATGTTCACCTTTTAGTACTTATATTAGCCAGAAAATGTCATATCTATGATTCATCAACGTAACCTCCTCTTGCAGTTACTGTATAACAGCATAGAAAATTTATTTCTACACGGAACATTAAATACTGCTCTGTTTCATGGGATGAAATAGTTATTAATGCATTTAAAGTTAATAGGGTGTCAGACATGAACTGTTACGTACTCTTTCCACGTTATAAAGGAGACTTGTTTTATTTGACATAAATTTCCTTGCATAGTTGTTCACTCAACTTTTCAAGTTTGACAGGGATAAAAACATTCTGCGTTTTATGAAATAAATGGAACAGTAGTAAAAACCTGTGGTTTTGACTGCTAATGCAGGGACGTATGAACTTGGAAATAAGTCAGGTGAATTGTTTTCTATTATAAGTAGTCTCTACTCAGTGGCCATTTTATTAGGTACAGCTAGCCAGGTAATGCATAGCAGGTAAGACGCACTTTTCTTTTTAAAGGTAGGAATGTTGTCTGTTCTGAGGAGACTTTTTGAACACCACTGTTGTACTGGGCTGTTATTTTTGCAGTTGTGAGGTTTCTGTTAGCTTTAACGAGTCTGGCTATTCTCCTCTGACTTCTCATTAACAAGGTGTTTTCGGCCACAGAGCTGCCACTGATTGGCTGTATTTTGCTATCACACCATTCTCTGTAAACTCAAGACACTGTTGTGTGTGAAAATCCCAGGAGGGAGGCTGTTCCTGAGATGCTGTAACCACCACGTATGGTATCAAAAAATCATCATGCTCAGAATGATGCAGAACAGGCATCTTAGGCATCTGTTCAGTGCTTAGACGGACAGCATGTGAACTGAGTGACGGCGTCAGCACGCTTTATATGTTCAGTTCCAGCCACATGATTCACTCTTTGGAAGATCAGGCTATTTGAATTAGCGAGCAGATGTACTTAATAAACTGGCTAACAAGTGTATATGGGAATGTTTCAAACCTAATGCCGTTTACATTAAAGAGACACTGGTGAGATAGTGGGTAGCACTTTTGCATTGCTTCTCCAGAGTTTGGAGGATTGAGACATGCCCTTATTCTCTGCGTGTCTCATTTGCATATTCCCCATTTGCATATTATCCCAGGGTTTGTGCTGGTTTTCTCCATATACTCTGGCTTCTCTAAATTGCTCCTAGTGTGTGAAAATGAGCCCTGGGATAGACTAGACCAGTGTTTCCCAGCCCATCCTAAGGGACCCCCAGACAGTCCACATTTTCACTCCCTTCTAGTTCCCTGCACACCTGAACCAAACAATCATCTAATCGGGAACACCAAGCACCTGGTACAGATGTGTTGGGAGCAAAAATGTGGACTGTCGGGGGGGGAGGGGTTCTCAGAGGACTGGAGTGAGATCTCTGGACTAGAGTTTTCTCCATAGTAACCCCTTCCTTGTAGCTTGTATTTCCTTGGATATCAAGTACTGTACTGGATAAATGGTTAGGAAAGTTGGATGGATGCATCATATATATAAGCAACAAAGCATCAATCCATCTTCCGACCACTTTTCTGGGTCAGGGCTGTAGGGGGAGCCTGGGGGGGCACCCTGGACTGGATGCTAGTCCATCACAGGGCATGGGAGTGGGGGGCACCCTGTACTGGATGCCAATCCATCACAGGCCACATGCTCTCACAATCAAAGTCATACACTACGGGCAATTTAGAGATGTTAAACTACGTGTCTTTGGACTGCAGGAGGAAATCAGAGTACCCTGAAAACACCCTGTCTAACATGTGCTGAACATGCAAACTCCACACAAAACTAAGCGGCGTTTGGAAACACATCATGTGACTCTATGTAACATTAAAGGAAATGTTGTCGCTCTCTGAGGAAAGTCTATAGATCCACGATCCCTGTTATTTAAGAATGCCCCTATTACTAGAAATAAAATGCTACCATTTTTCTTCCCAGCGTTTCCACTGCTGAGGAAGTACAACGTTTGTACAGTACTGTGTGTCAAATTAAAATGCCCTGATTCTGTCAACATCTTGAGAACTATCGCAAGAAAGCACAGGCGGTTTCCGAGCAAAAAGGACTTCTGTTAATTCTTCAAATGGGTCAAAGTAAACTGAGAAATATATCTGATGTAAACTCCTCGATGTAGAAATAGTAAGTAGTCCAACAAGAAGACAAGTTTGCTTACGTTGTATTATTTTGCGTGTGAGAGGAGGAACGTCAGTGCTGTTCTCTCTGTATTCTAACCAGAGTCATAAGGCCTCGAAGGCATCCTTCGGCTTGCTGTTGTGTTTGGCAAATGAATAAACAGACACCCCCACCTGAGGAAGGAGCCTTGTCTTTGGTTCCGTCGGATCGATGGGCCGTGGAAAATGTGGGGGCCAAGCAATCACTTTTTCATCTATCAGACTGCACCAGGTTGCCACAATCATTCTGCACTTTCAAGATGCTCCATGAGGCTGGGGGTTACTTCACATCTGAGATGGCCCCACCGCTTTGGATTGCCAAATAATACATTTGTTTGAAGTAATGATATGTTACATATGAGGATTCCAGGTGTACAGTCACTTGGTCCATCTCTTTCCACAAATTCAAATTGCTGAAGGCTTGTAGCAAAGTCTTTCTGTTTGAACAGTTTGCGTTTTAGTGTGCATGTCTGCTTAGGGTTATTTACTTGTTCCCTGCCAAAGCACAAACCTTGTATTAATGTAGACAGCAGAACTTCATTTGACAATGGACTATGTATTTCTAGGTGGTTATGGCAAATTTCTGGTTAATTTCCACGTCACCTTGACACTCATGTCACACGACAGGTGAGGGTATGACATCACCAGAATTTTCTGTTGACTTGAAACCACACTTGTCTTGAGAAGAATGGGCTAAAAATAGAAAATTAATGGATTACAACACCTGTGGTGTCGTTTATTTTTGGCCTTCTTATCTATATTCATGTGGCCATTTATTTTTCCAGCAAACATTAATTAAACTGCAAGCTAATTATGGCTGTCTCCTTCTGTGACGAATGTGAATGGTGTTCATCTCACCATTCAATCTAAGTTTTAAAAAGGATTATTGAAGCATTTTATGAGACCTGCGGCAAAAACTCCGATGTGATGTTTGGCAGGAAAGTACCAAATCTCATTAACCGAAGTGTTATTGGTTATAAAGCAAAAATCACCTACCATCGCTAAGTGTTACATGTTGATTGTGAGTGTTCGTGCAGATCAATGGGCTTGTCACACAGTGGATGTAGTCTCACTGAAACTCATTTTATTGTTGTAAGACTGAAAAAGATGGGGATGCTAAGCATCTCGAACCTGACCTTACCACCCACACAACTGAAATTCCTGCCCAATTGCCTCTGTGTGGATTGGACAGGACACTAAAGGAAATTTGTAATGACTGGACCAAAGGAAATACACTATGTAGACAGAAGTATTGGCACCTGCTTCTTAGTCATCTAATTCAGGTGTTTCCCTCAGGTATGACCCACAGGTGTATAAAATCAAGCACTTACCCATGGAGTGAGATTTACAATTTTTTGTGAAAGAATGGGTCTTTCTGAAGAGCTCAGTGAATTCAAGTGTGATACTGTCATTGGATGTCACCTTTGCAATAAGTTACTTCATGACATTTCTTCTCTGCTAGATGTTCCACGGTCAACTGTAAGTCGTATTACTGCATTTAGGAGCAACATAAACTCAGCCACAAAGTGGCAGACCATGTAACGTAACAGAGTGGGGTCGCTGTGTAGTACGTAGAAGTCGCCGATGCGCTGTTGACTCAGTAACTGCAGAGTTTCAAACTCCCTCTGGCATTAACCCCAGCACAAAAAAAACTGTATGATAGGAGATTCATGGAATGGGCTTCCATGGCCGAGCAGCTACATGCAAACCTTACATCACCAAGCACAATGCGAAGCATTGGATGGAGGGGTGAAAAGCACAGTGGAGACATGTTTTGTGGAGTGACGAATGATGCTTCTCTGTCTAGGAGACTGATGGACGAGTCTGGGTTTGGCAGATGCCAGGAGAATGTTACATGTCTGACTGCATTGTACCAAATGTAAAGTTTGGTAGAGGAGGGATAATGGTATGGAGTTGTTTTTCGGGTGTTGGGCCGGGCCCCTTAGTTCCAGTGAAGGGAACTCTTACTGCTTCAGAATACCAAGACATTTTGTATAATTCTATGCTTCCAACTTTGCTGTAAGAGTTTGGGGAAGGACCTTCTCTGTTCCAGCATGACTGTGCCCCAGTGCACAAAACAATGCCCATTAAAAGACATGGTTGGTCGAGTTTGGTGTGGAAGATCTGGACTGGCCTGTACAGAGCCCTGAGCCCAACCCCATTGAACACCTTCAATTGAACCCCATTGAACTAGAACGGAGATTGGGAGCCAGGTCTATCCAACATCATATCCAACATCAGTGCCTGACCTCACAAATGCTCTTCTGGATGAATGGGCATAAATTCCCACAGGCATGATCCTGTTCCCAGAAGAGTGACAGCTGTTTTAGCTGCAAAGGGGGACCAACTCCATATTGATGCCTATGAATTTAGAATGGGGTGTCACAGAAAATCTGTAGGTGTAGTGGCCAGGTGCCCCACTACTTTTTCGCTATATAGTGTAGATAGTGATTTGACAGCACACAAAATGGATAATTATTGGACAGAAGGATCCCAGAACAAGGAGTGTGGATGGTCACTCAAGAACTCAGGTGTAGATGGTTGGGGGAGCCAGCAGGAAACTGAAACCAGAAAAGGTGCTAAAAGATAGAAAATCAGAACAAAAATGAGGCAGACCCAATAGGACCGGAAAGTCTTGGATTCAGGAGCAACCAGCCTGAGTCTTGAGTAAAGCTTGTGGCCAGGATTTCCGGTTTTAATTAAGTCCCAGGTGATATGGGACTTTTGTAACAGGCTGCTACAAAATTCTGGTCTTGACCAGCACTGTTTTTGAAGGATCTGTAAGCTCAATGGGAAGTGGAATCATGCAGGTAGCATTGCAAAGAACAAAAGGTTCCTCGTAATAATACCTCTCTGCTCCCTCCCCGATGCATAAAGCTCAGTGTTATAATGCGCGACCTGTGGAAAGCCTAATGCATTCTGTGTGGCAATACATCCCTGTTCTAAAGAAAAACTGAATAATAAGCAGGTGATTAGATAGACGGCAGAACCATATGGCCAACAAAATGGCACAATTGTAACGCTTGAATATGTAACATGATGCATAAAATTATACGTAAAATTGGGTGGGGAGGCCTAACTTTCTAAGTACGCCCCTGATCGCATCGGTAATGTGAAGCGTAGGACAGTACATTTTCATACATACATCCATTACTATAGGTGGCTTCCAAAGCAGTGAAATAATTCCAGAAGTGACGCCCCTGAAGCTGCTTCTGTCACGACACGTCTCTGCTGTGTGCACGAGAAGCTAAAAAAAAGTTAATATGGGCAATTCCTGCTGTCTCCAGTACATCGCTCTATTTTTTTCTCCCCAGATGAGGTAGTCATTTCTTGCAGTCAGGAGAATAATTTTCCTCCCGTTCTGTGCCTTTAAGTAATCAGGAGAGATGCTATGGAAATGATGTCAGTTCAGGGTTAGTCAAGCTGCAGCTTCTCCACGGGAGCTGTTAATGGAGGTGGATATTCCGCAATCACAGCTTGAGCCAAAAACCTTAGTTTACCTCCCACAATTCTTCAAAGACCCTCTGCTGTAAGTCTTCAGATGCTCCCCATGCTGCACAGATACCCTCATGCATTCCATTTCTTTTCCCTGCTAATAACTTTAAGTTCTGCGCGAGGGCAAGTCTGTACCTGTCTCAGGTCGTGAGCTTCACCCTGAAAGGCTGGAGTGTAGCATTCTTGAATAATGAACTTGTTTACAACATTTGCACTTGTCAACCTCCCCCCCCCCGTTTTTATTCACTAGGGACCCTCCAAGACACCTTACACCGTTCCACCACTGGGATATTCAGGTATATTCAGAAAGCCTTGTATATTGCTATTTTCTTCATTACTTTTGTTTAAAAAGGGATAATCATGGCCTTCACACGAAAATGACTTTTAAAGGAATTAGTAAATAGTAAATTCTGATGCCCACACCAAGGTGGCTTCCTGGTACCACGCTTGTTGGCACTGCATTGTAGATGTTTTACCATTTTGCACTGTTTTGCCGCTAACCAGCTAGCAGGGAGAAGTAAGCCCAGCGGCGGTTGATGCTAACGTGATCGCGGCCTGCATCTCCTTACGTTGTGTCTTAGAGCCTAACCGGAAGACATCCGTGGGGCTGGAACACGTCAAAGTAAAAGACGACGGTTAGCATAGAGCTGTGCATTCAGTGCAGCACATACAGGTAAATCCGCAAAGTTTGTTAGCGGCCGGCAAGGGGATTGTGCTCGATGGCAGTGTGGTAGCCGCTATCAAGCCTTCGTTTTTCAATTCCCCGAGTCCCCATTAAATGCAGGCTTACTTTTCTGCCGGCGCACGGGCTCTCTGGCAGGTGTCACTGTCTCCTTACACGGATGACAGGGCTGTCCAAGGGCAAGCAGATGACATGTGAAAAGAATAACTTGAATATTGTTATTGAAGGCCGGAAAAAAACACTAAACGGCTGGAGGGTGATCCTCTGCTCCATTCTGTAAGAGATAAAAAAATGGGTCTGAAAGGGATATGGCTGGAACTGCAGATATACATGTCAGGACTATTTATCATTTTGTAGTAAAAGCATTGGGATATACAGATATATTCAGAAAGGCTTGTATATTGCTATTTTCTTTGAAAATGGTTAAATCATGGCCTTCACACGAAACTGACTTTTAAAGGAAAGTAATTATCTGGTCATTTCGATAGCAAAGTCAAGACACCGTAAATTAATGGCAGGCGTTGAGTTAATTTGCTTGTATGAATTTATCTTCATTACGAAAGGCAGCCAAAATTGTCACAAAACTGTTGACGTCAGCTGGACACGACCACAAGCTGGTCTAGAAATAAATTCCAGCCATTCAGTCTTTTCATGGAAAGTAACATATAACAGCTGCCGGGGTTTCAGCTAAAATACCCAAATAACCTCCCGTAGCTTCCAGTATACCTACTTTCTCACTGTGGAAGGAACTTCTAAGACTTTAATCACATGAATTTAGAAATTATGCCCAGTAGTGAACTGGCATGCGATCCCCTGCCATGTGCCCTGCCCTGTGCCCTGCAATGGACTGGCATCCCATCCAGGGTGTACCCTCTCATTGTCCCCCGCGCTGTAGCTAGCAGGTGGATGCACGGATAGAATTTGTAGTATTTTGCATATGATATTCAATTAATATCACTATCACGTTACACTAAGTGGCCAGATTATTAGGCACGCATGCTTATTAACGCAAACAGCCCTGATTCTCCAAGCAGTGACTCATGTGGCTACAGCAAAATACATTCAGCACACATACAGGGTCAAGCAGTTCACATGCTGTTCAAGTCACCATTATAATGGTTAAAGCGCTTGATCAGAGCAGTGTGAAGATGGTGTGGTCCTCGTTACCTTCCATAGTGGTACCGGTACCTTGGAAACAGCCACCATCCTGGAACTTTCAAGCACTGCTGTGTCTAGGGTGTATAGATCATGGTGTATTCAGCAAGAAAACATCCAGTCTGTGGCATTTCTAAGGTTGAAAACAGGTTGTTAATGAGAAGTCAGAGGAGAATAGCTAGACCTGTTAAAGCTAAGAGTAAGGCCTCAAGTGCAAAAATAATAGCTCAGTACGACAGCTTCTGTGAACACACATCTTTTGTGCCTTTAAGCAGTTCTGGAGGCAAAAGTGGGTCTATGTCCTACTGCAGTAGCTAGGTATACCTAATGCAATGACCACTGAGTTTACATGTGTATGATGTGATTGAGGTGATTCTAGTTTGTTTTTGTCACAACACTTACTTGATTTTTGTCATCCATCCACCTTCCACCTATTTATCCAGTACAAGGTCAAGGGCATAGGGTGGGGGGCACTGCTGCTTATCTCAGGTGCCACAGGGCAGTGGGTGAGGGAACACTTCCAGGAGGCAGCCAGTCACTCACGGGGCACAAAATGTGGGCAATTTAGAGATGTCAGCTCGCCTACCGGCATGTCATTGCACACAGGAAGATCATACAGACACCACGCACTGCAAGCAGAAGTGGGATTCAAACCCCACACCCTAGACTGCTGCCCGGCGATCCACCATGTCCTCAGTATCAGTTATTTCTAACTTAAATGAAATGTAATTTAAATCCTGGGGTTTTCATGACTTCACGCCAGTCAGAAGCCGTAGCGTACTGCGAAAAAGAATCTTCAAAGCCTGATGGTATCAGCCAAGAGTGTATCTAAAGAGTACACTGGAAGAGTATAAAAATCAGACTTCCACTCTGATCAAACCCATAGCTCTGCTTGCAAACGTAATTTATTCGTTCCTTGAGGGGACTCAAAAAAAACCCACATAGGGCAACATATAACGAAAAAAAATGAAGAAACACCCAGCCACTGGCTGCACGCTGACATATTCCACATTATCAGTACACTGATCAATGCTTGGTTTACGGGAAAAGCTTCTGACCGTGTGCATGTGACACTGAGGGCTGTGCGTCGATAGGGTGCCGCACGGTTCGACCTGGCTAATGAGGTGCCGGTGGCGACCTGCACACGCCAGCGTGGTCCCTCCCCCACAAAGCTTTTTATATAATAAACCGTCTAATTAATAGTCAGGAATTTTAATCTTTTATTCAAAGCGTGTAGAATGTCCATGCCCAATCTCATTAGTCTCTGCAGTGTAATCAGGTAATCACAGTACACATCTCACTGCCTGAGCCCTCGGAGGCGTTTTTTTCTATTAAAGTCTGTGCCACAATCTTATAAAAAAAAAGCCGCTGCGTCCACGAAAAAAACTGTACAGTTACAATTGTACGTGCATTAGTGTATTAGTTGTTGTCTGAAAGCAATGGAATGCTTAGTATCACTTTTAAAAGGATTTTGTAATAATCTGAAGTAAAGGTAATCTCTTCTCATTTCTTGTCTCAAAATTTGTTGAGTTCGATTCAATTGTGTAACACAAAAGGCTTTTCTTAAACTGCCGCAAAACACTGGCTGCAATATGTAAAACGTTTTCTTCTGAGCTGTTATGATTTCCAGCATATTTTTAGGAAGTCGGACTTTCTTGGCTTGCAGTTTTTTTTCCATGTGAATGCAAGACTTGTCACGGTGTTTACAGGTAGATGAATCAGACATAATTAAGACTGTGTGCTGGAGAAGATTGATGGCAGAGTACGCCACAGCCTGCAAACTCAGAGTCAAACTCAGTCACGCTATTCCTAGAAGGATGTGTAATCTGCATAGATCAAGGCTTTCCAGTACTGTATCTGAAACATCATCCATGTCAGCTACTGTACGTGGGGCTTTTAAAATGAAACTTCTCCAAAATATTTAAATTTGCATCCTTATAATGTCAGAGAACGTGTCTTTGGTTGCTGCATTCCTTTCAAACAATGAATAATAAACTGCTACTTATTGCTGGTCCCTCTGACCATTCTCAGAGTATGGTATTCATTAGGATATTAACGTGAGACGAGCATAAACAGAAATAATGTGCAGTTCTTTTATCCAGAATGAGCTGGAAGACAATGATGATGCATTGTTATTCGGCTATAGCTGAGTGCGCATTTGTATAGTCTGATACCGCTGGAGTATTTGAGTTGGCATACGGTAGCGTTTGAGGTTTCTTCAAGGACAACTCTGCTCCACATGTGCGTTGTTCCTGCTGTCAGGTTGCGAAGATGAGAAGACGGGTATCAGACGGCATGTCAAGTAAAGAGAAAAGATCCACATCTGCCATTTTCTTTGGAGCATTAAGGCACTTGCGCTATGTTTTAATCATGCAAACAAAAACACACCCAACTGAATCTGCATGTCTTCCTTTCTGCCTCTGAGCACTGGGCTGTCTGTATGTTGTATAATGAAATATGGCTTCTGCGTCCTGAATTCATTATTCTACTGCGGTTAACCCTGGCTACTCTAAATGCCACCGATATTTTGAAAAGGCAGCATTTTAAATTAAGAAAAAAGAAATCGCCACAACCACCATCCCAGCTCCCAGAGCTGCCAGAACGGTTCACTTTAATTAATTGATTCACTTATTAATAAAATTACATTTAAAAATAGGGTAAAAGCTGAATCCACATGATTCCTCTCTGAGGAGAGCCACACTGGGAAGGCTCTGTGCAGTTTGCATCTCTAAAGACCAGTGTACTCTCCCTTAGGGTCTGTGAAGAAGAGCTGAGCAGCCTTCTCCCCTGATTAAATTACCTCCTAAATATGACCATAAAAAACTCAATAAACATCCTGAAGGATTCATACCCCTGTCTCTTTCTGAGCTTTTGACCACTGTCAGGGACATATACTGTACAGGTTCCCCAGCTGAAAGCTGATTGGACCCTGGACTGGCCCCTACCCAGTCACTCACTGATTTGAAACATACAGTATGTGGACAAAAGTATTAGGACACCTTGCCAGTTCACCTACATTATGGCATTCCATTCTAAATCCATAGGCATTGATGTGGAGCTGGTCCCTCCTTTGCAGCTATAACAGCTGCCACTCTTCTGGGAACAGGAGTGTGTCTGTGGGAATTCATGCCCATTCATCCAGAGAGCATTTGTGAGGTCAGGCACTGATGTTGGACATGAAGGCCTGGCTCGCAAGCTCCGTTCTAGTTCATCCCAAAGGTGTTTGATGGGGTTAAGGTCTCTGTGCAGGTCAGTCAAATTCCTCCACAGCACTCTCACTCAACCATGTCTTTATGGATCTTGCTTTATGCACTGTGGTACAGCCATGCTGGAACAGAGAAGGTCCTTATGGAAACATAGAATTGTCCAAAATGTCTGGGTATGCTGAAGCATTAAGATTTCCCTTCACTGGAACGAAACGGCCTAGCCCAACCCCTGAAAAACAACCCCATACCATTATCCCTTCTCCACCAAACTTTCGAGTTGGCACATTGCAGTCAGGTGGGCAAGTTTCTCCTGGCATCTGCCAAACCCAGACTCATCCACGAGACTGCCAGACAGGGAAACATGATTCGTCTCTCCACATAACACGTGCATTGCATTTGGTGATGTGAGAATTGCATGCAGCTGCTCTGCCATTAAAGTTTGCAACTCTGCAGTTATTGAGTCGACGGAGCATTAGCAACTTTTACACTCTATGTACCTCAGCACTCATTGACCCTCAGCACTCTGTTAATTTACATGTTCTGCGATATTTCTTTTGTTCCTAAATGCTTCCACTTTGCAAGAATACCACTCACAGTTGACCATGAAATATCTAGAAGGGAAGAAATTTCATGAACTGTCTTATTGCCAAGCTGGCATCCTATGACAATACCACGCTTGAATTTACTGAGCTCTTCAGAATGACCTGTTCTTTCAGTCAGTGATTCAGAGGTCTGTACCAATACCTTTGTCTATATAGCCAATCATTGGCAAATGATAAGGTTGGCCCCTCAGTGTGAATTATAGTCACTTTTATGCCCCCCGCCTTAAAAAATCCTAGAATTGTCCCAGACCAATGTCATCTCACAAAGGCTTGATGGGGGTGTCGTCTCTTTGTCTTTTACGTTATCTGTTATGATCAGGTAATTCTCAATAATTTCAAACATAGTTAGTCTTTCCTCTCTGTTGCTAAACCATATGTATAGCCAGTTAGTCTATTGTATTCCCAGTAGTGAGCAGTCTTCCTATCTCCCTGTGACCTGCCAAAATGTTTCAGAAATACGTTTACTCTGACATCTGTATTCCTCAGCAGTGTGACTGGGGAGAGACCTCTCAGATCTTTATCGTCTGTAATTGGACAGACCTAGGACACCCGTAAAACAAAAACAGAGACAGTGATATTTCAGGCACTGACATTTATATTTAACCAGCCTGAATTCTGCAGGTGCGTTTGAACTCGCCTGGTGTGAGGTAATTTTCATTGAGAGCCGCTGTCTTAGCCGGCATCCTGGTGTGCGTGAGCAGCACAGGGTATCTCTGAAAAACTATTCCAGATTGAATAAACTAAAACATTCTAGGTAACTGTAGTTAATGAAGAAGGAAAGAATCATAACAACTCACAAATTTAAAGGGTCCAGGAAAGTACTACTGTCTTTCCCCAAACGACAGATTTGTTCAACAGGTCTGCATCAAACAATGCCACTGGACTTCAGACTGAAGTGACGTGAGCAAAACTACAGTGTTTTGTCTGCCTAACACACCTGAGAGATATAGTGAGCTCAACCTCTTTGTGCTTTTGCCACTCAAACAAAACCCTAGACAACAGTGCCAGACAAACATCCAATAAAGCGATAATCACTCTCCAGTCTTCTCCAGAGAAATTGTATTAGAATAATTGATTGGCAGTCAGTAATCATAGCCACTCTGTAATTACACTCTAAACGCCTCGACTCTGAATGGTCTAATGGAGATATATATTGAGTGATTTATTTGCAGCTGTGCTGTTGTGCCCAGGCAAAGAAGAAGGGTTTAGGGAATGTCTATGATGATAAGTTTGGATCAGTGGTGTAACCATGGTGACCTGTTGCTCACAGGAAGCTGATTGGAGGATTCAGCTTTCTCCACATGTTCTGTGTTTATTGATAGGTTGCATGAATACTCAGTATGCAATGAAATAAAAAACAAACAAAAAAAGTTATTATGCTCATCATTTTTATTCAAAGATATTATGTTTTGTTTTCTCTGGATCATTACATCCTATTATTATAATATAAGAATGATACTATTAATAATAAAAATCTTCTATACAAAACATATTGCAAGCAGCTTTTTCAAAATACTATCTGTGATGCTGAAATTTTCCCACTATAAGTTATTATATAACTGGTAATTATATAACTACACAAAATATTGTGTGACAGCATAAAACAGTAATGCAATAATACTGCTAATTTGTCAGTTGGTATTTGACATCTGAGTTTAAACTGGAGAGGCTAGGTATATTTATTGTCTATACATTTTTATAAAGTTTTTTAATAATTATAGACTTTCTTTACTGTATTCATCCACATTTGTCATTTAACAGCACTGGTTACTGCATTTTAATGGGATCAAAAGGAATCAGTCAGTTTACCTGCTGTTTATGATCTGTGTATTTTTTACATTATAAGAGAACTCTGCACCTTACTTCCTCGTTACTGGGGTCATACAGCATGCTGAAAATACACACACACACACACACACAAATATCACAGCCGGCATATCAGAGCTCCCATGTACCAATGCAAACAATATTACATGTTCATATTGCATCAATCTACATAAGAGTAAATGGTTACTAGGCACGGGACAATACTTTCGTCCATATAAAGGTTACTCGGCATAGGCGTACATTTCAGGACAGAATTGTTTTAACTGTTATTATTGATGTTGTGGTTATTATTATACTATCACTCCCAGGGGCCAGTTCCACAAAGCAGGGTTTCTTGCTTAGCTAGATAACTTGTTGTATTTAAGGTAGTCTGGGGTAAATATAAGTGAACAAAGTCCATTTAGCCCAGACTACCTTAAATCTGACAAATTATCTTGCTAAGCAAGAAATCCTGCTTCCTGAAACAGGCCCCAGTACTACTGATAATAATAACAACAAAAAAAAAATAATAATAACAATAATAAAAATAATATGATTTTATTTTAATTTTTCATTATTTACCAGAATCTGAGAAAAAAACTAAACTATTAACACCGTAGTAGCTGATTAGCTCTGTTGAAATGGATGTAATTTCCTGCGAAATAGCCAAAAGAAAAAAAAAGAATTATCCCTGTTGGACACACAAATACAAAGTTATTAACTGGCTGAAGGATTAAGCACTGAAAACATTGTTGTGGATTAATGGCATAGCAGACAGAGGTTTTTGTCTCAGCAGTAACCTAATACCAAATGCTTCAGTGCTCTTACTTTTATTCTCACTTAAATCGTCCATCCATCCATGCATCCTACTCACTGCTTATCCGGAACGGGGAGATGTGTTTCCTGGAGCTGAACCTATAAAGCGTGAGGTCCGAGGACCACTAGCTGTCAGTCAGCGAAGGATAATACTAATTTAATCAATCAATAAATCAATCAATCAGTCAATCAATAAATCTAACCCTATTGGCCAAAATATAAGACGACCCTAATTATAAAATGACCCCCCTACTTTTGGCAACAATTTTTAGAAAAAGGTTTTTGGAATCAAACCACACTTTGCCTGTATTTTTTGGATTTTTATTTGAGAAAAGCACAAGAAGTTAACCAGCAATTGGATTACAATATGCGTATGAGACAGCAAAACATTCCAAAAAACAAATGTATTATTTGAGGGAGAGGGAAAGATAACAAATATTACCAACTGTACAATCCTTCAGGGCACAGAATGTTTGTGATGCAGCAAACCCACATGAAGAGGATAAAAGGGTGGGCCATATTAAAAAACGATATAACAGCTCTTTTAAAATGAATGTTACTGTCTTTATTAACAGCCATTATCAGTTTAATACTAGCAGCATCGCAGACAGGGAAGCCGACAATCTACAGGACACTCAGGAATCCACGCTAAACGGGCGCAAATCATTTTGACTCTCACGCTCACATAAGCAGCCTTACAGCAAATCTATATTGCGGCAAGTCAAAACAGTTGTAAAGCATCATGGTTGGTGCCATTTATTTCCTTTCTTGTCTTGTCTTGGCCACATGGCACGATTGGCTGAGCGTGTTGCAACCTGTATACCTCCCTCAGGCGTGTGTTAAAATACCACCTCTGTTTGGGCAGCGTGTGGCTCAGTGGGCTAAGCCTGTGTGCCTGTAATCACAAGGTCAGTGGTTCAAACCCAGCCTCAGCTTGTGTGTGGGTCCTTGAGCAAGGCCTGTAACCCCCCCAGCTCTCTGGGAGATTCCAGAGTCTGCAGACCGCTTGCTTGCAAAAGTGCAGATGAGGGAGGTGTACAGTAAAGACAATTTCCCCCATGGGTTTAATAAGGTGATGATTATTATTGGAGGAGTACAAATATCTGGGCCCAGTCTTCAATTGCGCTCTGAAGTTTGCCTCCAACACCGAGGACATTCTAAGGAGATGTCAGCAGCGGCAATATGTCTTAAGGAAGCTCAACAGCTTTGGGGTCAACAAGGTCATGCTCAGAACCTTCTACTACTCCTTCATTGAGGGCATCCACTGTGTCTCCATCGCCTGCTGGCATCACTCCATCAGCCTGTAGCACAGGACCCGCCTGCACAACACAGTGAAAGTCTGCTCTAAGATCATCGGACTCCCGGGCAGAGCACTTTCATCCCTGTGGGAACAGCAAACTCTAAGAGCCGCGTGCAGGATACTGCAGGACCCCTCCCAGGCTCTCTTCCTGCAGCCGGAGTGGCTCCCCTCAGGACGACGGCTCCACTGCCCCGGCTGCAGGACACAGAGGAGGAGAGCGACCTTTGTTCCCTGGGCCGTTCAACTCCTCCCCACACCCCAGCACTGGACCCCGTCGTTCCTGCTGCG
>JABFDZ020000109.1:19068131-19081113 GCA_019775955.2 Pollimyrus isidori | reverse complement strand
CCCAGGCGGAGACTCGAACCCAGGTCCCAGAGGTGTGAGGCAACAGTGCTAACCACTGCACCACCATGCCGCCCCCTAAAAAAGGACATTTGTTTATTAATAAGTTAACAACATGGATACTCAGTCGGAAACATTTTACTGCACCGTGGGATTTACATGCATCTAGAATCGGCAAGTCAGCAGTGCGCCTTTGATATTCATCAGCCATAAAGCTCAAATAAGATCTGCTTCATGAGCTGTAGTGGAGAGGAAAGCACATTTATTACTCAATTCAGTCCTTGAAAAACAACTGCGAAATTAAAAGCACCTTGTCCATTAGCTGAAACAAAATCTGCCTGCAACCGGCATAAATAACTTCTGGCTGAACTGTATCATTGAAGTATTTCGTGTCGACTCTGCGAGAAGCTCTGCATTTACGGTGTCGCTCCTCACGCCACAGGGGTGCCGTCTCCCTCCCAAAGCTGCTCTCCTTCACGATCGCGGAAGATGGGCAGGCCGCAGACGCGCAGTAGCTCAGCCCGACCACATCCAGGCGGCGGCAAAGCGGCATTCTGAACCGCAACCACAACTGATGCCGGAGTTAAAGGTTATAGGGAGAGAATCAGCGCAAAACCAGCTCATCAAAGTAGCTGTAGAATCAATGTGACACAGGGCAGCGGGATTAGTGATCATCACTCTCATTTGTACTGGAATAATGCTGTAATATGCATCTTTATTACTGGCAAAAACATTGCTGGTGTACATACGCAGTACAACAAGATGTTACTGACACCATAAACATGGTATTAAAAGTGCCAATAAATGCTATAAAAGGCACGATCTGTAACTATGGGACACTGTAAAACCCAACAGACCCTAAACTATTTATATTTGCTCTGACTGTTGACTTTTAAATTAGAGGTTAGACTGTGACAGTGTGACGTGTGTGTCACAAAGTAATGTCATTCATGCAAGTGACCTCAGTAACGGGGTCAGCAACCAGGCCCGTCAGGGCAGGTGAAGGAGGGGTTGGTGACTGTTTTGAATTTTGCATGACTGTCTCATGTCTGACATCTGCAGAGGCACAATTTGCTAGGGTGGGGGGAGGAGGGCAAGATGTGCTCTATAGTCACACAGTGCAGGATGCCCAAAATCCTCCTCATCTCTCAGTCTTACCCAGTCCACCCAGTCTCTGACCAGTTAACAGGTGCCAACTGTCGCATCGCCACCATTGACCCATTGACTTCACCCTCTTGAACCTTCCGCTACAGCCTCAGACACAGAGAAACGTACAGCGGGAAAATGTACAAAGAGCAGTGTCAAAATGGGGCAAAAGGGGGCACCGCATGGGGCAAAAGGAGCCACGGCATGGGGCAAAAGGGGGCACCGCATGGGGCAAAAGGGGCCACCGCATGGGGCAAAAGGAGCCACCGCATGGGGCAAAAGGAGCCACCGCATGGGGCAAAAGGGGCCACCGCATGGGGCAAAAGGGGGCACCGCATGGGGCAAAAGGGGGCCACGCAAGGGGGCAAATGGGCCAACGCCTGGGGCAAATTGGGGCACAGCGTGGGGGAGTGGGGGGGGTCTGGTGATAAGCCCCCGCACGAGCTGATATGTGGTGTATTCGGCAAGTGAACACGCGGCTCACGGAATCACTCTGTACTGGTTTATCTGGGCAATAAAATGTTTTTTACACTGATCAGCTGCCCTTTTCTTTAATGTGCATTTCATTGTTGGGGAAAAGAAGGTTTACAGCTGGACACTAAGGTTTTCCTTTAAGGATTTATGAAGTTAATAAAAGTGTCTTAATGACATCCTGCAGACTTACAAACCCCGTATTTCTGAAATGATCAACAGGTTTAAGTCTGCAGCATTCGCTGGGATGGAAGGCTGGCCTGGGGTGGTCCACATCTCTGTGTTTTAAAGACCTGCTGTTTTAGCTCGGTCTACAATGAATTACTGCTGGTCATGCGCATGCTGCTGTTTTTTTTTTTTTTTCTTGTTTCGTTTCATGTGTCAGGATTTGCCCTGAATCACCCACCATGTCCCACTTCCCTGTACCCAGGTCGGGTATCAATCGGCATCCTCACTCACCCACTATGTCCCAATGTCCCACTTCCCTGTACCCAGGTCGGGTATCAATCGGCATCCTCACTCACCCACTATGTCCCAATGTCCCACTTCCCTGTACCCAGGTTGGGTATCAATCGGCATCCTCACTCACCCACTATGTCCCACTTTCCTGTACCCAAGTCGGGTATCAATCAGCATCCTCACTCACTTTCCATGTGGATCAGATATCGGTCAGCACAGGCACTCACCCACCATGTTCCGCACCCCAGTACCAAGGTCGGGTAATGGCCCCATACCACACCTACCTGCACTGTCCCCCTCTCCTGTATCCGGGTTAGGTATTGGTGTCCACACTCACCCATCTGTACCCAGTCTCCTGTACGCTGGTCAGGTATCAATTGGTATGCACACTCACCTTCTGTGCCCCACTCCCCTTAACCCAGGTCGGGTATTGGCATCTATACTCGCCCTGTGTCCCTATGCCCTGTATCCACATCAGCTCTTGGTGTCCACACTCACCCACGGTGTCCTCCCCTGTCCTCAGGTCAGGTATTGGTCACCATCCGCTGTTGCTTGCCATGTCACACGCCCTTGTATCTGGCTTGGTATTACCCTAATGCACCACTCACCCGCCATGTCCCTCTCCCTTGTACCCGGGTCGGGTATCGCCCCAATACTCCACTTACCCGCCATGTCCCTCTCCCTTGTACCCGGGTCGGATATCGCCCCAATACTCCACTTACCCGCCATGTCCCTCTCCCTTGTACCCGGGTCAGGTATCGCCCCAATACTCCACTCACCCGCCATGTCCCTCTCCTCTGTACCCGGGTCAGGTGTCAGGTCAATCCCGCATTCACCCACTGTGTCCCATTGGTAAGTGACAGGACTCACCTGTCGTGTCCCCTGTACCCACATTGGGTATTTCTTGGCAACTGCACTTACCAGCCAGATCCCACTCCCCTGTACCTGCATAATATATTGATCGGTATGAACACGCCTCCATTGTGTTGTTCTCCCCTGTACCCAGGTTGCCTATCGACATCTGTACCCACCAGTCATGTCCCGGTCCCCTGTACCCTGTTTGGGTATCAGTCAGCATGTGCATTTACCCACTGTGTCCCACTCTCCTATACCCGGGTTGGGTATTGGCATCTGACTGCTGAGCTCATGTCATTGATTTGACAGACACTGCTATGGGCTGGTAGAGGGCTGAACAAACAGCTGACCTACAAATAAAGCTGCACACATTACTTTAAAAATATTTCCCTCTTCTGTTGGCTGTCATTTTATTCACTATTCATTTTCATTTTTACCTTCAGCTCTGCTACGTTGATAACATTTTTAATTCTGAAGTACTTTGGAGCACTTTGTTGGGAAAAGGCACAACAGAAGAATAAATGGAATTATTCTGTGCTGACGCACAGAAATCCTACGCCCATAAATAACTCCAGGAGGGAGTCTGTGCTGCCATTTACCCACAATTCCTCTGGCCAGAAAGGGGAAGGTCTGTGTTGTGTGCACGGTGTCTGATGATCTGTCGGCAAGCTCAGCTCTTTCAGCCGAGTTCACGAGTGCTCTGTCTTAATTTAAACACACACCGGAGGCCAAGTGCACATTCACCAAAGTCGTAAATATTATCCAGTCTTCGTGGAGCCGCCATACCCCAAGAAGGGAAGAGTCCTTTGACTATGTGTCAAACTTCACAGCACGGTAATGTTTGATAGTTTATTGGCCTTTTTTTTTTTTAAAAAAAAAAAAAAAAAAAGAAGCAATTTGCCCACTTGGACTGACAGCCTAGTAACAGAGCAAACAGTCAGAATGACTCTTGTGTTGTGAATCTGTATTCTACAAATGTTCAGGAGAGGGTGTGAGACGAGCTTATAAGAGGACTGGTTTGTATTGTGAGAGGCTGGGCATGCTGGTACATGTGATGGGGAAAAATGTAGAGGAACAGGAGCCAACCGTAGATATACATGTACAGGAACAGGAGCCAGCCGTAGATATACATGTACACTTTGTACAGGAGCCAGCCGTAGATATACATGTACACTTTGTACAGGAGCCAGCCGTAGATATACATGTACAGGAACAGGAGCCAGCCGTAGATATACATGTACAGGAACAGGAGCCAGCCGTAGATATATATGTACACTTTGTACAGGAGCCAGCCGTAGATATATATGTACACTTTGTACAGGAGCCAGCCGTAGATATATATGTACACTTTGTACAGGAACAGGAGCCAACCGTAGATATATAAAACATGGCACAAGGAGACTTCAAATGTTTATTCGGTTTTACTGGGACATTTAACTTAAATCTATTTTCAGAAATGCATGGTAAAACTGTACAGCAGACACATAAATTACATTCTCTGTTGTTTTGTCTACCACCTATGTGTTAAATACGGCGCAGAAAGTGCTTGCCAATTTCATTTTTTTTTTTTTTCTAGAATTTTCAGAAAACTGCCACTTAACCAACACGTTCTGGAGACGAGGGGGGGGGACTTAAAACCTGAATTTACGCCGCAGTCTGGGTCGGGGAAGCTGACCTGGGCCACTGGGCCGAATTGGGAAGCGTCTCCTCCCAGCCAAAGGAAACAATGAGCGGCGCTGTACTCAGCCTGGCAGTGGGGAGCTGCCCTCTCGCCGCTATAAAAAGACCAAATATTTCCGTGGCCTGGTAACAGTGAATAGAGCCACTGGGGCAGTAGCTGTCACTGCTCCTTCACTCCACGACGGCGTGTAGAAGCAGAAGCCGGGATTGTTTTGTTTAATGACGAACGCTGTCGTTTCGGCCGAGCGTCACTCGTCCCCAGATCTGACCTAATTTTTAAAGGACACTATGCATGTTATGGCAGCCGGCTTCCCAGGTGGGAAAATCCACAGAAAGCGTCGTGATATCAGGCTGGTTCATCGCCATATAAATGACCCTCTTTATGCCGACGGCCCTGGGCCACATAAACCTTCTAATCAGTCAGTATGTTTACAGGCACACTAAGAAAATCGAATTACCGTATCAGTCGGACTAAAACCCGACCTTTAAAGTACATGTAAACGTGCTAGTCCAAATGAAGTTGTACTAAATCGAACTTCTTAAAGTCGGACTAAAACACCCAGATGATGCGATTGGGAATCAATGTGCTGCATGTGTACGTTTAATCGGACTCGAACTGGCGTAGGAGCTCTGGACGAGCCCCTCGTGAGCTCTGCGTGAACTGAAGCCTGTCACTCCTGGGGCCAGTTCCACAAAGCAGGGTTTCTTGCTTAGCTGGATAACTTGTTGGATTTAAGGTAGTCTGGGGTAAATATAAGTGAATAAAGATAAAGTTTAGCCCAGACTACTTTAAATCTGACAACTTATCCAGCTAAGCAAGAAATCTTGCTTCCTGAAACAGGCCCCTGCTTATCTGTATTATTATTATTATTATTATTATTATTATTATTATTATTATTATTATTATTATTCTTTCTTTGCATTTTTTCCCACTCGATGTATCTGATCAGCTTTCTCCATACACCTCAGACCTGCATCTCCTCTCCAATCAGATCTCCTTTAGTCCTCCTTTAGTCCATCCATCCACTGTTACTTCTGCCATCCCCTCTTTCTCAGTTCAAGTTCTTCCATTGCCATCACTCTGCTACCAACACATTCATTGTGTCTCCTCATCAAGTGTCCAACCCATTTCAACATACTTGCCTATGCTTTCTAAGATATCTATCCTACTTTGACCCTCTCATTTCTAATTCTGTCCATCTTTTTAACTGCACACATCCATCTCAACATTCCCATTTCTGCCACATCCAGCATGTTTTCTTGCATAGCCTTCACTTCCTCTGTCTCTCTTCCATACATCATTGCTGGTCTCACTCCCGGCTCAGAAACCTTGCCTTTAATCCTTGCCTTGATTCTTCAATCTCACGGTACTCCTGATTCCTTCTTCCAATTGTTCCATCCACACTGCACCCTGTTGGTTATCTCTGTATCCAATACTCCATCTTGGGCTGTCACTGATCCTCAGGGTTTAAACTTATACACTCTTATTAACAGCTTTTGCTGTAGGCTAACTTCTGAATCCCGATTACAATTAAACCTCTTCTTCCTATTTATCTTTAGTCCTCTGTCTTCCAAAGCCCTTATCTATTCTTCAGACTTACTCACCGCGTCCTACTCAGAACAGACTCCACCGAAAAGCATGTACCAGGGGATCAGTCAGGGATCAGTCTATTATTCCAAAAAAATCAACACATCTATGACCAGACCAAAGTGTTAAGGGTTTAAAGAACATCCATAGTGCAGCCCAACTCTAGGTGGAAACTTTTAAATTTGTTAGTCTCCAAATCATTCTCTGTACCATGCGTCTCCAGTTTTTCATACACCTTTGGTGCTGATCCTTATGGTCCAGTTCTCCTGCTGGCTCTGATCCCCCAGTCCATCACCATTACTTTATGCTGTGCTGCCACACTTTAAACCATTTATGGCCTTGCAATTCTTTTTTCTTTTATATCATTTCTTCTACACATTACTTGGCTTTCTCTTCCTCCAATAATGTTTTGACGTTTTTCCACTGCCACCAGTGAACAGATCTGTACCCCAGTGATACCACAAACTGGCAGTTTTCCATTTTAAAGCATGCAAGCCGTACCCAAGCCATATCAGTTCCATAATTGCGCTGACATGGCTCTGCTTACTAGCAGAGCCAAAAGCATTACGATACTGATCTGTTTGCATCACCACCATTCGATTAGTCAAAATGCACTGTGGTACCGGTGTTGCACGTGGATTATCTAAGGAAAAAGAGTATATTCTATATATTATTCAGTATTAGTAGTGTTGCACATTGCAATGTGTTTATGCATTACCAATAACTCGGAACCTGAAAATTACCTCCTACTTAAAAAAGTACTAATTGGAATGGATTCATAATTGAATGCTAAAATAAGATGGAGATTCTAACAGACGTGCTGATAGAAATTAGTAGATCATGATATATATGGTGTAAACAGTGAATAAGCATCCCTTGGGTTTTACGTTACTGTTATTCTCCAAACCCGACAATACCTTTATGAAGCCGACCCTTCTGCAGTGGAAAACCAATGCAGGCCGGAACCTCACTGTAACCAGTCTCTATTTGCGGTACAGCTCGGGTACATTTTGGTTCCTGTAGACGGAGACTGGTTTACTTTCCTCTCGAAAATGTGCTAATGATTGGCAAATCAAATGCCAATGCCAATGCGAAATCTGCTATATTCTCCCCTTTCTCATGTTGTTCACCCATTCCCCGTCCTCCGTATACCCTCTCTACTCTATCCCACGTGCCATTTGGATCCCCACCAACAATTACCCTTTCACCCACCTGCTTCGCCCGAATCTCTTCATACATTTGTGCCCAGAAAGCCTCCGTCGCCACTTGAGGATCATGTGCACAGATGATAAGTCTCACTGAGGCCCAGCTTGACTCTCACTCCACAAGTTCTTCAGATAACCCTATTCCTACACCATTTCTCACTTGCTCTTAATGTTAACCATTTGATCCACTGTACAACCCCACCAACTCCTCTCAATACTAGGTCCCTATCCAGCTGTTCTCCTGCACACAAAACATCTCCAGGTCTGCCAGCAGTCACTGTCCCCACGGTCCCATTTCCCGCTGGGGAGGGCAAGGCCCCTGTTTACGGGCTACACTTAGCATTCTCCAAATCCCATTGGACTGAGCACATCAGGAAAGGTTTTGACAAAGGCTTACGGCCTGGTGCCCTTCCTCACACAAACCCTCTGTACTTATCTGGGCTTGGGACTGACACAAAGTTGGTTTGGTTTGCCCCCTTGATGGCTCGATTATTACTATTATTGCTGTTGTTTGTTTGTTTGTTTGTTTGTTGTTGTTGATTTCATGCATCAGGTTGAGACAGACGGATCTTATTTATAAGTATATATATATATATATATATTCATATGGTTTTATGTGCACAATTTGAAATCGGCAGAAAAAATTTCATTAGAACTGAGGGACCATTCAGTGAAGTAAGGAAATTGAATCAAGATAACTGCATAGCAACATTTATCACTTGCAAAGGAAGCATACTGTATAAACAAAAGCACGGAGGGCCAGCCCCTGACCTTTGCTGCTCTTTATTTTCCTTTCCGTTAGCAGCCCGCTCTGGCTCCTGCTTAGCATTTCTGCCAGCAAATTGCTGGGAATCCTCCCCCCGCACCACCCGACGGCACCGGACAGCCACGGCTGACATTCCGTCGAGGGCATTATCATTCTCGGAACGGGGGCTTGCAGCCGCCGCAAAACCTAATTAGATAAGCGGTTATTGAAAAGGGATGGATGGAAAATCGTGAGGAATAAACTCCCCATACATCACTGGGAAGTTTACATCAATATGCGTCCTGCACAACGAAGAGGCGCTCTGTGTCTTAATGTTCTGTCTTCATAAAAGTTTTATTTCTCTCCTGTCCATGTCTGTGCAGATGCTTTAAATGAAGCTGTGTGCGTATGTGAATTTAATGTTATATACCCCAATTATATACATTACATCTACTCATGCACACACACACAGGCCTACATATGTAAAATTGTTATTATATTATTATTGTTTTGCTGTTATTTGTGCACATTAGTTGTTTGTTGTCTAAAGTATTTTTGAGGAGTTTGGTAGACAAACTAAAAAATCACTTATTCAATATCTGAAAATAAGAAGCATATTAGGCATTTTCCTAATACATTCCTGATGAATTATACCGCAGAAGATTGCCTTTTCTTTCGAGAGGTCCAGGCACCAGCCAGATAAATTGATCAGGTTTTGATGCTTGGCAGAATGCATGTGAATTTTTTTTTATCGCAGCTGGTCATTATTTTGGAAAAGCCTTGTAAATATTCATTTTCCTATTCACAAGTTAGATGCTGCAAGGCAGACCTTAGCAATGGAACAGACAAAATATAGTTTAAAAGACAACAGCTTTTACTACTGCCTAAAAACTGAAAGTTAAATTCCAATTTGGCAGTAAACTCAAACGACACACTTACTTGTGTTGATGCATGAATGTAAGGTCACCGTCGCTGCGTTAAAGTATAAACGGAACAGGTGGAAATGACCTAATTAGGACCATGAGCTCATTATATTGAGCTGAATTTTACTCAGGCTTAACTTCCCTGTGGTGCATCTCAGTTCTTAGGAAAATGTATTAACTGTATTTCAAATATTAAGTCACAAGCTATATATTCTACAAACACTATTAACAATTAGCGTATTCTTAGTAAATCATGATTTGTATGCAGGGGCGCCGCTAGCAATTTTGGGCCCTATGACAAAATATGAGGTTGGGCCCCCCTAGGTAGTGTTATTATTAATAAAGCAGATCTCTGGGGGCCCTTAAAGGGTGGGGGCCCTTAAAATTGTCCCAACGTTCCCCCCCTTAGCGGCGCCGCTGTTTGTATGGGATGATATCCCAGAGTCTGGCCACGATTCACCTTGTGTCCATCCCCACTGGTGCTTGTGTTTTATACCATCCAATCTAAAAATTGTGTGATTCTGTACTGTATGTGCCCTGCCACAGACAGCCCCCCCGGGGTGTCCCCCTGCCCCGTGCCCCGTGCTACGTGGGACAGACTCCAGAATCCCTAAGTCTCAGCGCGGAATAAGTGGTTATTTGATGGGAAGGTGGATGAATGACAGTATGTTTTACCATTTCATTGAACTTTTACATTAATAACAAGGCTTGTGACCTTGACCACGATAAGTGGTCAGAAAATGTCTGAATGGATGGACTGTTAACAAAAGTGGTTGTTAACAGCAGTTTCAGCCCGAAAAGCCTTAGGTTTTTATAGCGATAGTTAGAAGACATAGTTTTATAGCTTAGGGAAATGCTCTGGTTATTTCAGAGAAGGTTTGTCAGGTCAGAGTCAACTAGGGTTAAGGAATTGCAAAGTTTTGTGCATTTGTCAAGTGGTACATATGTAAGAAGTCAGTCAGACATGCCCACAAAATGATAAGGAGTGAATGAATTTGGGAACTGTGTATACCTGATAGGCAGGGGACACGATAAGGGCTGACTGACTGACAGGAAGCTGTTTCATAAGATCTAACTCTCAGACTTTAAGCCTTATTTATATGTATCTAGAAACATAATTTCTACATACGTAACAATTTTGCAAATTGATTTTTTTAAATGAAAACACTCTTTAGCTTTATTTAGCTGCAAGAGTTCAAGAGTTCATGCCGACATAATGAAAAACATTCTTGATATTATCTTGATCACACAGGAGAGAGGACAAAGAAGAAATACCGTTTAAATAATATAAAATTCAAATTAACAGTACTATTCAAAAGTCTTAAGTCTCCAAAGAAAATTGCATTTAAATTGTGTTTATGTAGGCAGAAAATATGATATTAATTTTTTTCAAGTGTCAGCCATCTGAAAGTCACTGCGCAAGTCAGCCATTATTTGGAGTTACCATCCAATATATTCATGTAGTTGTTGAACTGGACCACTAACACATCATGCTGGGTGAATCAATACCTCGAGTTAGTTAATTAAGTGAGTAGGTTGAAACTTAACAAATACGTACATGAAATGACTGCAATACCCGGGGACAGTGGTTTAGCAAAGCTGTCTTTTAGCATCCATGAAGATATCAGTGACTTTTTGGCGAACATATGAAATTCAGTTCAGTTTATTATATTTTTATACTAATAGCGCCTTTCACAGCAGAGTTGCCCAAAGATGCTTGACATGGGTGTGTTGTGATAAATTCCTGTATCATTTACACAGAAAATTAAATCATTTTTGCTTTTTGTATCACTATTTATTTGTGTATGCAGTCATTCATCAACTTGCATCCTATCGAATAACATCTGATATCCAAAGTCTCATAAGAGCCTTAATAAAATTTAGGGACCACGTGTGCAGCATGCAGCCAGAACCAATACAAACTGACTGTTGCAACTATAGAGGTTTAGTTAAATGTGTGTGATATATCTTATGTATACTTGACCTTCTGCCTATAATGATCAAGATACATCCACAATGATTTACGCCCCCACTTCCGGAACAGAACCCAGACATAAGTCAATGGATACCTGTATTCTAATGTTACATAACAGGTGAATATACACATATACACATCTAGTCATAGAAGACCAAGATACGATATATAAGACAAAGTACTGTCATCATCATTTTTGAAACATAATTGTCTTTGGTGGCCTAAATCTTTTTGACATATGAATTGCTATAAATCTGTATAAATATGTACTCTAGACACATATTTAGAATTACAGTTTTCAAGGTAATGGCCATTGGATAACCAAGAAGAGAGACAAGATAAGACACGAGATGAGATGAGATAAGATGACATAAGATACTTTGTTGATCCCGAATTCATAATTTTCAGCATTATCACAGATGTTTTTGACCTCTCTCGTACATGATTAAAAGGATGATGACCAAACTCCATAATAATTCATCCCTTTGCTCTTGGTACCTATTAAAACGCAGTGAGCAATGATATCTGGAAATTCTTCCTTATGAAGCCAAAATAAGCTCTCGGTGGAATCGGTGGAATTTAAAGAGGCTACTGGGAGTTCTGGAGTGAGACTTGACACTCCAGTGTAAAGCCCTTCGTATTTGTCCTCTCCAGTTGTCTGCGATTGTAGTTAATTAGTCCCAAGAACACAAAGGTAGAATGAAGACATTGATTATATTATGTAAACTCGCTCCCCACTTTCCCTCCCTTAATGGAACTTAATTCATCATGTTTTGAGACAGACTCTATGTGTATTGCAGATATCGTCATCTGTACTGGGATGCGATTTTCAAATGAAGCATTTCAGAGCAGTTTGCCAGTACACAGAGCCAGTCGTGCTTTATCTAGGGGATTCACAGAGTCCAGGTTATGAATGAAATCATTGTGTTTCATAATATCACTTGTCTTCAGGCTCTCTACAAATGGCGATGAAAGTACAGTACTGGTGTTGGCCGGTGTTGATTTAATTTTAGCGCAACCTAGCAAGTGACAAATGTACTCTTAATAGCTTCAGATATATGATTTATAATTACTATAAGAATGGTACCCACAGACTCACAGCTTAGAAACTTCATAGTGAAGAGTACAAATAAATTATGATATCAGTCAAGAATCACTTAACACCACAGCAATTTTCACACATAATGTTGACATCTAGTTTCAATTTCTGACAGCACTATACACACACATACACACACACACTTGCAAGCTATACAGTGGTACCTCGGTTCTCAAACTTAATCCCTTCCAGACTCTGGATCGAATCCTAAAAATTTTGAGTTCTGATCAAATTTTTCCCATAAGAAATGACGTAAAACCAATTAATTGGTTTCCGCCCCCCAAAATTATACCTAAATATGTTTTTCTTTTCTTTTTTTTAGCATTTAAACACAAGATGAAAAGGATAAAACAAGCATTTTTTTCTTATTGGCTTCTAAAACAATAAAGATCTTATCCCAACATTACCTCTGTCCTGCCCCGATCGTCCGCTCCTTCTGTGTGCTACGCCCCCTCATTAACCTTGGATCCCCATATGATCAGCTGTTTCTGGTTGTTGTCATTAGTCCTTTGTATAAGTCCGCGTTTGAGTTTGTTTCCCCAGTCCGGTCAATGGGTGCGTTCGACTTGCTTACAGCGTTGGCTCAAAGCAGCACATTCTGATCCATTCATTACTCTTAGATGCATGCGATCTCTCATCCGGCCGCACAAACTGGAACCGTCTCCGTGACAACACACCTTTGCCCTTATTGGCTGAAGAATTTTGTTACACGCATGATGTTTGTATCCCAGGCAGTTACTGTAATGTTGTGCTGCTTCATTGGGTTAATTGTCCAGTCTGTGAAGAAGGCATTCAAGTAAGAATTGCATTGTAGTACGACTCATTTCCTGGCGCGTACA
>JABFDZ020000109.1:19030435-19060939 GCA_019775955.2 Pollimyrus isidori | reverse complement strand
TTTGTTTTGTTTTTACAAAAATTTTTTCTATTTTTTTAACTCTATCACTCTCTCTCTCGCTCTCTCCCCCCCCCCCCCCCCCCCCACTCTTTATATAGAAACGGCACTGTTTGCGCTCTCCATCGCGCACACGGACCGTTAGCCGCTTCTCCTTCCATCCCGATAATCTCTTCCACTGTGCCGATGGACGCTTCATGATGACAGTAGGATTACATGGACCCGTTAGGCATAATTGCAGTGGGTCGTCCGGCTGTTTACTTTCCTATTTCACCCTCGTCTTCACACGCAAATGAGCACAACCGGGCCCCCGGCGTATATTGGATATGACATGAAAGTCACACGCCAAAGCGTTTATTTCCTGTCGCTCAGTTACGCACTACATTCTGAAAATTCAGCGTCATGTGCTTAACGCGTATTTTTATTTTAGCTTTTTATTGCTCGCTGATCACATAAGAGGCTCCAGGAGCTTTTAGGTTAAACGATTCAATTGCTTTTGAAGTGCAAGGGCGGGCATATGTCATACACTATTCGCCGGTTCCTGACAGACAAAAGAAATCAAACGTTAATTCTTTTATGCTCGCGATTTCCTCACGAAAGACCGTTTTCTGGTGCAGAGTCTTTCCTTTCAAGTTGGCGATTTGCTTTCAGACGTGCGTGCCATGTAATCTGGGTTTTGGGAGATTCTCACCTGGAAAATGCAGAATGCAGAACATATGAATTTCCCCTGTGGATAAACAGCAGGGAGCTGCGGGTGAGACAGATTCTATGCTAAATCTTAACTATAAGAGGGCGCAGGCAATTTCTGGAAGCGCGGTGACTGCAGCTTTGTAGGTAGCACTGTAGCTCTGCATAGCCAGGTTGTGGGTTCAAGTCGCACCCTTAGTTCTATATGTGTCTAACTTTCATTCCCCCCCTTATTTTTGCACAGTTGTATATGTACACGCATAATTTATACCACAGTTAGCATTTTTGCAACTATTAATTCCTTGATACTTTTGCGAACAAAAATACGTTTTTGATAGTTTTAATAATGATTACTTACTTTAGTCTATAATTTCAGTCACTACACTTTTTCTTGTCAGCTGTGCTGCAACAGAAAATGACCTCATAGATCCATCAGTCATTTTTCCATGACCAATTAGCATGCCAATGATCCACAGCCTGTACTGAGGAAATGGGGAATATATTAACTGGTATTTATTAAATACCAATTACTTTAGTTTTTTATTATTATTTAGGAAACAAACTTAAGTACACAGTTTAATAATTTATCAAATACCAAAGGAAGCTCAGTGTCTCTGGACACATTTTACATTAATAACCAGGCTATTAGCCATGACCACGAAAAGGAGATTGATGCCAGGCAAAGAAATGATTAAAACTCTCATTTACTGATGGGAATAGCTGATGCTTGTTTTGGTTTTGCAACAGAAAACAATTGCATTTTCAAACAACAGGCATCTAATTAATTCCCATCAGCGGCAAGAAAATGTCGGGCTCTCGTGTGGGTGAGAATTTTTAAAAGGGGATTGGGGCGATATGAGAGCGTCATCGTCGCAAAATGGAGAAGCGGTCAGTCTGCTCCTGAGAGATCAGTATGTAACTGGTATATAAGGCCTGTGTGTTCATGAAGGGTGGTTTTGTGTCTGTTAGTAAAAATAATAAGTTGACCCTACCACACTGTACTGGTTAGGGGTGCACCCCCACAATCTGGAAAAACCTTGTACTGAAC
Source organism: Pollimyrus isidori (assembly GCA_019775955.2). NCBI lineage: Eukaryota > Metazoa > Chordata > Actinopteri > Osteoglossiformes > Mormyridae > Pollimyrus > Pollimyrus isidori. Next base: position 19,059,207 of record JABFDZ020000109.1, on the reverse strand, counting down.
TATTTTTTTGTCCCTTTGGCAAGTAAAGTGAGCATCTGAGTGAAGCCAAGGAAAGTGAAAAGATACAGCCATGGCAGAGATTCCAGTCCCAGAGGTGCAAGGCAACAGTGCTAACTAATGCACCACAGACAATAGTAATTATAATGATAATGATGATGCAGCATTTTATTTACATTTCAAGAACCCAGTAATCTTACAATAGGCAAGAAAATGCAACGCACAATGAGGCGGTACTATACACTAGCAAATCAACAAATAAAGAAGTTAAGCTCCCAAAGACCTTGTAGGACAATTCTTTATTACTGATGAAACGGCACTAGCTTCTGAAATCTGGAATATAGCGATATATATACAGTATTAGGCCTGTGCAAATCAGAACTAACATGGTTAATATCAGTGCAAAATTACGTAATATTCCTGTTACACTGTGCATTGTGATGTTCTGATACAAATCTCTGTAATGTGATTCTAAGGAAAGGGCCATAAAGCTACTTCCCTTCTTGCAGTAAATCTGCATTACTGAAGCGCTTGTATACACAAGGCTAGCTCTTTGTTAGTGGATACGGTTTTTCCTCTGAAACCATTCAGAATGTAGCTCGATGAGCATCACTGCACTGACCATAAGGTTCCTGGACGCATTCCTGGCCTCGAGCCTCAGGACCAGAGCCAGTCCCTCCTTGTGTTAGTACCGGGGGTAACAGTTTTTATAGTTCAGGTCACCTGGCAGCTCTATCCTTGTTGCTGTGTGTAAGCACCCCCTCCCAAAAAATGACCTGGAGTCCAGGTAGCCTTGCCAAGGCCTGTTCCTGTTTTTTTGACCCTTCCTTGGTGGGGGGGGGGGGGTAGACTGTGGCTCAGCGGTATGCAAGGACCAAACATTTTTAGAAACACTAGTGACCAGATTTTATGGTTTATATTGCATGTCATACTCTTAATTGAACTTTGCATTGTTTCCAGTAAAAAAACTTGCTCCTTTAATAAAATACTCCAGGTTAAACAATACCAGTGCCCAGTGTACTTTAGTGAGATAATGAAGGTGAATTTGCAATTTTACTTGAGTTCATATGGCATTAACTTAATCCCTTTATATTATAAAACCATTTTTGGGGGCAGCTACTTATATAGATTTAATATGTTTTTTTCATCTGTTGTTATTATCGAATAAGGATGATCTGACACTGGGATTAACAATCAGGCCTGGATCTTACACAGGTGTCAATGGGGTCTTACAAGACATATAAAATACTATTGCCATGTATAATGGGGTTTCATAGAACGTTACTGAGCGTAATCCATTGGAAATCAAGTTTCCCTACATGGTTGCATATTTCGTGGACTGCACTTTGACGATGCCTGTGGGATTTTAGCAGAAAAACAATGCATGACAAAGCACTGGAAGAGTCTTATCAAGTTCACTGCAAGGCATGGTCATGTCTGCGTGAAGCGTGCAGTACTGTGGAAATGACTGCAAAGCCAAGCCCAGTATAGTCTCCACGCAGCACTAAAATAAGCAGGGACCGTGAAGCGCAAAGATGAGCTCAGCAGAAATAACAAGCAAACAAACCCCAATACAGCCTGAAGCATCGTCAGACGGCTTGATTTATCGCTCTAATTCAATTCGCAATCCTTGACTCTGTTTTGTAATAAGCAGCAAACATTGGTTTTTCTAAAAAAATAATAAAAAAAATTAAATAATCCATCTTCTTTTCTAGGATATAAATTCATGAGCGAAGGAGAATACATTGAGATCACAGCAATCACCAAAGACCAGTCTGGAGTGTATGAATGCAGCGCCAACAATGACATCTCCACCCCTGATGTACGGACCTTGCAAGTCACCGTCAATTGTGAGTACGGCGATTGTCTGCACCGCATAAAGCTGGCAGCTCAGGAGGCTTTGGGGCTTTTGTACAGCCACACTTCTGCAAACACCAACTGCACATTCTGCGTTTTTACTCCCTTATTAAGCCGTATTGCAAGTCTCGCACGAGCAGATCAGGTATGCCGGTGTACTGCCGGTTTTTGTTAAACGCTCGGGGGTAAGCGGCCCTTCTCTGAGCTCCCTCTCTGCCCCACATAGATCCCCCCTACATCTCGACGGCCAGGAGCACCGGCACGCCACTGGGGCAGAGGGGCATGCTGCAGTGTGAAGCCTCAGCAGTTCCCGTGGCTAATTTCGAGTGGTACAAAGAAGACCGCAGGCAAGTAAAGGTCCATTATGGCACACGCAGAGGACTGGGCTTTCCAGGGGATCTAAGAATCTCACTGCATAAGACGTAGCTTATCTGGACACCCGTCCTCCTGACACAGACCTTGTTCTTCTTGTTTAAACCTTCATATATACACACACACACACATACAGACCTGTACTCTTAAGTCTCCGGGGACTGTCCATTCATTTCTATGGCCAGAACCTTAATCCCAGCAATGACAACATTAACCCCAACTTAGCCCTACCATTAACCATAAGAAACCAAACAAAATACTGGTCTTTTGACATTTTTAGTTTTTTGATTTGGTACCCACAATGTAATGTTTATCTAACCCACATACATACACACACACACGATGGGGCTGAGCTACAGTATGCACATCAAGGCATTGTGGACAATTCTATGCTTCCAACTTGGTGGGAACAGTTTGGGGATGGACCTTCTCTGTTCTAGCATGGCTGTGCCCCGTTGCACAAAGCACTGTCCATAAAGATATGGTTGGGTGAGTTTGGTGTGGAAGAACTTGACTGGCCTGTACAGAGCCCGAGACATCACCTTTTAGATGAACTAGAATGGAGATTGCGAGACTTAAACTTCAACATCAGTGCCTGACCTGACAAAAGCTCTTCTGGATGAATTGGCAAAAATTCCCAGACACACTCTGGAATTTTGTGGAAAGCCTTCCCAGAAGAGTGGGAGCTGATATTGCTGCACAGTGGGACCAACTTCATATTGAAGCCTATGGATTTAGGATGGACATTCCTGTAGGTGTTAAGACCAGGTGTCCCAAAACCTTTTGCCATATAGTGTATATAATAAGTATAATGTAGAATACTGTAATAATGTACTCTCATTTAGCAATGTAATGTAGTTTAAGTTAATCATTTACTTTATTGCATTTATTTATCAGGCACTTTCTAGAGATATCTTAAGATCAAATATAAATTAATTTCATTATGGAATATGGAATGGTTGGATATCTATATCATTTGTATAATAAATTGCTTATGCAGTGCAAGGTAGCTGACAAAGATCCAAAATGTTGCTTTATAACTAATCATAAACCATCATTATGGAAGGAAAAACATGGAAAAAACAGCAAAGGTACATCAATAACATTGATTAGCCATGCTCCACAGATGAAATATGAGCTGTGTGCTCTGGTAACCTCTGCCATACCTCCAGTAAGACATGTGCTGTTTTACCTTTTGCAAATTTGTTCCTGTAAAATACTCCCATATGGAAAGGCAATGGCTCACTATTATAATAGAAAAAATTAAACCCATTAAATAGCAGAAACAACATTCACACACTTTTTATTGTATTGTAACGGAACGTATTTTGTAATGGCTAATACATTCTAACGTTAACTCTCCTTTTGGATAGCTGGATACTTTTTATTTAAATGAATAATACTAAAATGAATGGATAGTATTTACAAATTTCCTTCTTTAATTTAGTAACGTCACACATTTGACAGTGACTCAGTTGAAAATGTGCTTTATAGTAACTGTTGACAAAACAAAGAGTGGCATACAACGGCTAATCATTCATGCAGTGCATACACTGAGAGCAATTAGGTTTGGAAAGAATAGACCGGCTTGGAGAATGGGTATGTTAAAAACAGGCACTTTGAATCTTCACTGACATCTTCTATTTAATGATTTTAATCATGCCTAAACCAATATATGTCCTTCGATACACACACTGTGAGGTTTAATAAAACAATATGCAATTAACGCACAACTGTCTTTTTCAAATGTGACTCAATTAAGAATTTTAATTGGGTACAAAATGTTTTTAGCATAAGTGACACAATGCTGAGAAATGACTATAATGAATAAATAAAATAATTTCAGTGGGTTAATATGACAAATTATAGTTAATGTGTCCCAGAGTCCATCTTTCTGCCATTCAGATGTTCCTTTCAGAAGACCAAGATTCTTAAAAACCCTGCAGTTTTCTATAAGGACATTAGTCCCAATATGACTGTAGCATGGAAGTAATTTTACATGTCAGAATTAATAGAGTTCAATTAACAATAGCAACCCTTGTTGAATACTCACAAATGACTGTTTTTACAGGCTCCTCAATGGACTTAATGGGGTTAAAATCGAAAACAAGGGTAGACAATCCATGCTTATCTTTTTCAACGTTTCTGAAGAGGATTACGGGAACTACACCTGCGTGGCAATGAACACCATGGGAATTACAAATGCAAGCATAATTTTGTATGGTGAGTCCAGCTGTTTATATATAGTTAATATTCTGTATACCACTTATAGTATGAGGATGTAATGTGTTTAAATCTGCAGTGCAACTCTAGAGAAGAACATACAGTAGGAGTAATTTATATTTTAAAATATGAAACTATACGTCACTTTATGATCAAATAATAGCTCTGTAGTTCCCATATCACACCATGGGCTACCAGACTATCAACCACCAAACCATTGTCTTCTAGCCAAATATTTTAATAATAGTGGCTTAGGAATGAAAAATATTTTATTGAAATTGTTGAATCGAGTTCTATAATTTATATTACATTAAATACATAAACGTTTACTTGTGGTAAATTATGAGATTTCCTGGTAGTTAGCTGCCTAAACTTAGCCGTATGGAAACATTCTAGTGAATAGAAATGCATGAGATAAAAATCATGGAATGACATGCTCATTCGTACATGAAATTCATTGTTGTTTCTTGTTGATACTCCTAGTATTTCTGACCGACGTTGTAGTCTTTAAGAATAATGTAATGCTATTTTCAGAATTGACCGGTAGCTGCAGCGTATGTAATAACTATCGTAAGCGGATGGTGTGCATTAGCTAAGACGACCCGTACATTCATGTCAGTGTGGCTCATTGACATGCTCCAGGAGATGAAGCGTTTGCTTTGCAGAGTCCAGCTGTTGGTTGTAATTTTCTAAGTGCTGCAGGTAAAAAAAATGTGCTAACAAAGTGATGAAAAGGGTCAAAAACAGAATTAGCACAACAATGCCGGTTATTGTCGGAGCAGATTGGAAAGGTGAAAGTGTGAAAGTGATGTTATGGATGGATGCTAAACAGTAACAGCTATGCAGCTAGGATCACAGTGACAGTCACAGTATCCCAGGGACCACAGGGCATGGAACGACCTGGAAGAGACTCTGAGTCGCCAGTTCACCAGATCTGTATGGTTGTGATTGGGGGATTGAGATTTTAAATCACCTAGAGGAAATTTAGGCACACTTGGGGAGTTCACACAGACATGCAAGCCCACATAGACTAGGGGTCAAATGTAACCCTGGAACCCTGCACAGAGGTGGATAGTTCAGGTCCGGAAAGTAGAAATCCAAGCAAAGGTTCTCTTTCAGCAAATTAATCAAGTACTCTGTGACCGTGACTCTTTATACTGAAGTAGTTTGTTGAAACAAAATCTTAGTCTGGATTTTTACTTTCTGGACCTGAACTACCCCCCTCTGCCCAGGGTTGACCAAGGGCAATAGTGCTATTCTGTGATGTCCTGTTCCTTTTATGAATATTTCCATCGTAAAAGCATGTATTCAGCAAGCTGGTCGTTGTGGCATAACACAAGTAAGTATGAAAGCCTGTTTGAAGACTCCAATCATGTACTACAGAGCCATTTTGTAATGCAGAAATAAATGAAGCCAGTCCCTGTCAAAGGCAAACAATGGTACTGGAAAATGGGGGAAAAACTTGATGTCATGTCAAAGTACTATTCAGCATTCAGTAACCCCCTCGCGAATTATAACTGCTGATAATTTGTACAGTCAATCAGAAACGTTTCCCTTGACACACTTAGGAGAAACCCATTAAAAGTTTGTTTTCATATAAAAGCGGTTTGCATGGTTATAAAATCCATTTTAACGGAACATTTAGATGCGGGAACGTAACATGCAGGTTATGTTAAAAGCTAAGCATAGACACATGCAACACATTCATTCAGATATTATCTAAACATACTTCACATATTATGTATGTACATGTTTCACCAAGGATCTTAGCATGGTTCGTGGCCTTAATGTTAATTACTTTTTTTCCAGGCCCAGGGGCTGTGCATGATGTGAACAGGGCACCTCTATCCCTACAGAACTCGTTCTGCCTTCTCTTGACTGTGATTTCGTGGTTCCTTTTCAAGTTTTGATGCAACAGTGGTAACCCTTCAGTCACCTCCTGAATTGCAGTACAACAGACTTTAATCCCATATGAATAAATGAAAATCACCAACACAGATGGCTCACATTTTTTTAGAATTGAATTGGCGGTGTTTTTTTTTTTCTTTCTCTCTTTCTTTTGGGAGTGGGGGGGGGGGCGCTAGTGGCAGGAAGTGAGTATATAGGGTTATACTAGTATTGCAAAGTGTGTGTCTCTCCAACCTTTTATATGTAAAAAAAAAGGAAAACAAAAATATTGTAACGGCTAACGATTTAATGGTTTTGCTCATTATTAAGGTATACATTTGGATCACTGGTGTGTCCTGTCCTGTTTTATTCTGTACAATAACATAAGCTTTTAAGTAACCAACAAAATAGTATTTTCTGTGCTGAATATGGAAACTGCAATGTTTTATTGTTGAATTACTGTATTTTTGACAGTGGTATGCGACGGATCAATAACAGCGTAATATAAATGATGTCAACCTTACCATACTATATTGTACTATCATTCCTTAAACAGAAAAAAACAGTATTTCATGGTATGTACATATAAATGAAGTTCACAGAGAAAAGCAAAAAATAAATAATAAATTCTTCTAGATGATTCCCAGACCATTACAGAACTTTTCCTTGTCTGGATTTCATGTGTAAAAAGAAAAAAAAATAGACCCAGATCTTACCCTCAAATCTGTTTCAGTGTATGCCACAGGACTAGTTGATGTAGTGAATATAAAAACACAGTATATTTTTAAGTTATGTGATTTATCGATACATATATAATCAATAAAAAGCCAAACTACTTCAGAACTAGAAATAGAATCATCAGGGACTGATTTTTGTTGAGTACTTTAAAGTGAGAGCACAAACAAAAAAAACAAGACAGTTATATAAAAAGGAGGTATCGGGATAACAAAATAATACTGTGTTAAAAAGAATTACTAGTCCGTTTTTGTCCTTTGACCCTCTACACTAACAGTTGCCTGTTTCTCCTCTTGGGTTGGCTTGTCATTCAGTATTACTGGTAAAAAAAATACTACTCTAAGGAATAAAATGAAAGTAAATATGTCTGGAATGTCCAGTGCAGTCTTATAGTTGATTATTGTATGTTAATATTTTGCATATTCATATACAGTAAAGTCAGCTAGAGGTGCAGTGACAGTGTATTTGATTTCCGTGTTGCTGCGAGTAGCTGTGACAATTTTGTCATGTTCCGTTGCCTTGGCAACCATGTCAGCCGCTTTTAGCTCCCGCACGGAGGAAGGCTAAGAGTGGTATGGCGTCAAAAAGACGTACTCCTCTGTATTTTTGTCACTGGCCAAATGATTGACAGGCTGAAATGGGTGGGGGGGTCTGGGGTGTTACTCTAGTATGCTTCTAGCAATACATCTCCTCTAGGTACCATACGTACCGTACTTTGAAAGGGGAAGCTGCAACTTTTGAGAACTGTCATTTCTATAAAAGCGAATAGGAGACATCCCACGCCACCGCTGTCACCGTACAAAGCCTTACCAGAATACAATCAACACCCCCCAGAAAAAAAAAAAAAAACAGAACCACACACCTATGAAAGGAAGACAGGACCATTTCAAGGATTATAGAGGCTGAAGTTGAGCTTTCTGTCAAGGGATTGTGTCCTTCTAGATAAATGCTGACAACAGTCGCAAAGAGTGATAGGGTGAGATGCTGGGCCGGAGTTCTTCACAATAGAATATAGACGTCTGCTTGCAGAAGAATAAAACAAATTCAAAACATTATGCACCCTCCATAAGTAATACGTTCAGTTCCACCCATGAAGAACACTGAATGGAAGATGACATCTCTTTTATTTTTCGGATTGTGTGCTTGAGCTTACAATAAGAAAATAAACATGCTGACGTGGAGAGAACATCAAATTCATTTTGTTTAAAGATGCATGAAAAGATGTCTTTTCAGTTGTTCAGTTGCTATTTGTGCGGTTAAGCAAAATTCTCTACGCAAATTTCAAGGTTTCCTGCATAAAATACAATCTGTTGTTTAATAGTGTTTTTATATTTTCCAGTCAGAATTCATCGGTGACTAAAAGTGAATATATCTGGAATACAGCAATTTTGCAGTACATGCAGATAGAATATAGCAACACTGCAATTATAACAGCCCAGGATGAGCCTCTGTATATGAAGAGTGGCTTCACGTTTGGCCAGGAGAACCCTGGAGACAATACCTTCGTTAATGCAGCTGTGTTGTACCACTTTGCAGGAATCAATGAAGTACATTGTGCCGCAGGTCCTCTCTTCTCCAGAGCGCTCAGCATGCCTGTGGTTCATTGCTCCACTCGCTCATTTTAAAGCAAGGGTGCAGAAAAATTATATTTCTATTTACTGGAGCAACAAAAATGAGCACAGGCTGGACAGAAAGTGCAACTTGTGGTGTGCAATGACCAGAATAAAAATGGTTTTAAATATAGAAATAAGAGAACTGCGATATTGTATATATAGCTTGAATACCAGCCCTTACGCACCCATTTAAAAGGTATAAAGCTGGTATTACAGCCGGACATCTAGACACCATTGTCATGTGATCATTGCTTACCTGTCTATACGCAGTATTAAAATATATCCCAGTGGCTCTCTGTTGATCCACACTGTGATACAGGGACATTAGAACGACATGATTTGCCTTTAACGGAAACGTTACCGGTATTACGGTACTGAACACCTGACTGAGACAATATTACACGGCATAATAACGTTTTCAATGTGTCATCCAGCATTTTTCTGCACTTATATGTACAGGTGCACAGCACATGTATGTGAATCATTTCCGTGATTTCCCTTGTGCCTCGTGTTCATCTAATGCAAACACACCACTACATATGAAGGTTATGGCCAATGTAGTATAATTACACAATTAACAATTCATAACTGGTACATAATAATTTTAAACAGATAATTTTTTATATTGAAATGTTAAAAATTTATTTTCCAAAAGCATTTTTTTTTCTTTTAAAGTACTGAGGAAATTATGTGTATGTATGTATGTATTAATATATTTTCGTATAAATTAAAATGTCTGTTGTACTGTTCACTTTTATTTTGCTTACAGTTTTTTCCTATCATAATCAGTGTAGACGTATTATCTCCAAAACTGATAAACTATTTAACAACATTTTAAAATGTCACTTTCAATGAGTAAACTCAAACACAATACTATTAAATGTGATTTTGTGTGAAGTGTACTTGCCATATTTCATAATACAACACTGTAAATTCATATTCCATTTATATTTAGCGGATGTTAATTATAATACGTCTGACCAGTGTTTGTATCTTGGCAACAAAAATGTGAGGAACCCTCGGAGGTATCTTCAACACTGCCAGACTAAAATGCTTTATTTAAGAAATATGTATCCAGTCCATGGAATTGCAAAGAGAAAATCCTGTTCTCTTGGAGGAATGCCTTGACTTAAGACCAATTTGTTTAACTGCTGATATATCTGTATATGAACTGACCGTCTGTGTTTATTGATTCTGTTTATTTTATTTCTATTCTGGTAAGGCTGTGTAGAGCATTTAAAACAAATAATGTGTAGATGTTCCATGACTGTTCTTGGTAATGGCCAAAATAAGCAAACAGTACTAACGTATTTGTGCATGTTAAGGCATAGTTGTATCTTTTCTATTTGAGAATGAGTAAGAGATGATTGTAACCGTGCAGTGTAATAAAGTTTAATGATATTTTTTTTCTAAACAATAATCTGTTTTTTACATTGTGATAGCATCTTTGTTATTTTCAGTTGTCAAAAGGACTCAAAGAAAGTTGTGGTGCCCAGCTGAGTGAACCCTAACAGGAAGCTTAAGCATCGATGTATATCCCCGTATTATTAACTTCCTATTAGCTTACACTTCCTTAGCTGAAACTAACCCTAATCTAAGGGTCTTTCCTGCTGTAGGTGTGTTATAGTTGTTTAATAATACCGCCACGTAACCTTCAGTCAAAGCAATAGCTGCTTTCACCTGTTGGCATCATTCAATACTGAGCAAATTCATTCTGAAACACACGTCTGAGCTGTTGGTGGGATCAAAGTAGAGATTGAGAGCTGCATTTGTAACGTTTGCCACCTTTAGAGAAAGCAGACCGACATGGACAGACACCTCTATCCATCCCAAATGCTTTTTACATCTTCTTTAAAGCACATATTTTGCAGCAATGCTAAATGCTGTTTCACCATGTTCAAATCACTTCTGGAATAAAAACAAAACATTTTAAACTATGTTAATTTTTTTTTATATACAAGCAAAGTAAACCATCTATAAAAGTCACTGATAAATACTTTAATCATGAAGTGGAAATGTTTGCTATGAACGATTTTTCCCCCCACTGCACGTAATGAAATGTGTTATCTAATACATTGTAAAGTCCTGTCTACGTCGAGGTTATGTGCAACATCCATAGCTTGGTATTTATTTTATGTGTATTAAAACACATAAGAAAGCCTGTGGGATATGAAAACATAGCTTTTTGTATAGTGCATATAACCTGGTATTATCGTAGCTAGGAGTAAAACATTTCTGTGATGGACAATAGCTGTAAAGGGGACATTCTTCTTTCCTCACTTTGACCTTTGGGATACGTCTCAGTGAGTGACTGAGCCATATACTCCCACCCACAAACGACCAACACAACACTACCTCACATTTATGGCAGTCAGATAGAGAACATCAGGGAACAGCCACACCTTCTACCTCCCAGCCACTAGACAAAGCTCAGCTAGTCAGCGGCACTCCGTGAATTACCTTATTGGTACCGGGAGGAAACTTCACCTCTCGCTGACATCTAGCCTGGTGACTAATTAGCTCAACTTTGTGCTCTGGGTACCGTGCAATTGAGGAGATACAACTGTGCAGATGACTCCTATACACGTATTAGCTTCAGGGATGGTAGCAATCGTTCGAAGTGAGACGTCCTATAATGCCTCAGCAAATGGGTTCAGCAAAATCTAAAATAACCAGCCTTGCTCCTGCGGGACATTCTCTGAGAGAAGGATGCACTGGTTATGCTGAACAAGCATAATTTCCTATAACCGTCCACAAAACTAGCACTGCATGTAGGATCTCAGCTGCATTTTTTTTGACTAATCAATCAGTTTTGACATGAACCCTTGATGTAACAAATTTTTGGCAGAGTGAGTTTTGTACCCACGCCATTAGTGAAATTCATACAATTGCAACCTTTCCATGTAAGATACAAAAATGGTCTGCCTGACATCTCTCATTTATTTTGGGTTTGTAAATTTGGTTATCATTATAGCTACATACCAAAGAGTATTTAGCTATTATATTTGTCTATCCTGTGACTGGCAGAGTGGCACTGTTGGATTCCTGAGCAAGACCATTAAACCCAAATGCTCCACTGGCACAAGATATCGGCTGAGTGTGTCCTCTCACCCCAAAACTTCGAATAACTCTCACCTGTATAGTGTGTCTTTATGTCTCACAGAAAGTACAGTAAGATGGGATATGCAAAAAGTACCCAGTGTACACAAGGGGTGAATAAAGCATCATAAATATGCATCAAATATATAAATTATATGCATCATTTATATCATTTTGCAAAATTTATTTGGCTGGCCCCACTTACATCTTGTACATTTCCCACATGACACACAAGTTAAATACTTTTATATAGTGTTTAACACAATGTGAATCACTATCCTGTGAGCCTTCTGCAAATGTTCTCCGCAAATGATACATGAATGTATTGTGAGACTATGAGTTTGCACAGGAGTGTATATATAAACCTAGTATTTGTTTATTTTGTATTGTGCATGCTAACAGATGAACTGAGAAAGGCTAAATGATTAGCTGTTTTCCGTACCCGCGTGAAGGGTGAGCTTGCTGCAAGCATGATGTTCCAAAACGGTGACCCCGTGGAGGTCGATGAAGCGCTCTACATGGACTGCCATGAAATGAAACAAGCAAGATGTGCATGAGGGCTGTTTCTTTGGGGGGGGGGGGGGGTCCTTTGTTTCATGCTGATTCATAAGGCATCTAAGACACAAAGGGTCTCAGGTCCTCGGTCTTTCCCCCTCTCCTTAGATAAAGGTAATGAGGCGCGTGTGCAGAGAAGGAGGAATCTGCCGTAATTAATCATACTTCTGTTTTCGGTCCAAGCGCTCTCTCCCTCTGGCATGTTTCTGTCCAAATATTTTTTTGTTATTGTTAAAATGAAGTACAGCTAATGCTTACAACAAATGGTAGACTTTTCCATGATAGAACACAAGGAGTATGGCTTGCTAAAAGGCTCTTATTGAAGTATGGGCATCAATGTTTACACCCAGTAAATACACCCAGTAAAGATAAATTACTCCACTTGCAATATTTGCCTCACACGTTTGTACAATGTTTACGTTTTTCAAGTAAACTGCAGATTTCTCAGACGATGACTGTACCTCAGAGAAATATTAAGCAGTTTCAAATTTGTGATTATTGAGCTTGATAATGTAATTTGCATGACTTTATGAACACGAGTTTCTGTGTGTGTTATATATCTCCATGTAGTGAGTGATCTTGATTTTTTAAAAGAAAGAATAACCAATAAAGACACTAATTAATCTGTAGAAGTGGTCAGTGCTCAATGCAAAATCCTGAGGCTGAGCTGAGCATTTAATGGCATCTAATTAGGCGTCAAAACTCACATTGTGGGAAGCTGCAGGTCCCTGTCTTCTTGAACAATGCCATACCTTCATCTGGCTCTGTGCAGATGGTGCCCCATTCCTGCTGTGAGCCTTGGTCTTTAAGCAGCTCAAGCTCCAGCCTCAGAGGTGATGTAGAGGTGCTTCATCTGAAGGACTCCAATATTTTAAGCCACATATTTAAATGGTGATAATGAAGTTTTTCCTTTCCTTTCTAGCTTTCCTAAAATAATAAATGACTGCTAGAAATATATCTGAAGACAAAACAGGGCTGAATAGTTAACCTTAGCTGGTTTTAAGCATGCTCAATAGAATTATGGCTGTATTATAAAGGTCTTAGAAAGGTGTTTTATGTGTTTGTTGTTGCTAATTGTGCCAAAGATCATCCTGAATTTGGTGTGGAATGTGTTATAGAAGTTGCAGGGCAAGTATTTTGTAATTAAGAATATGCATAGTAAATGTTGTGTGATATTTATGTTGGTTGGCATAAGAGCCTTTTTTATTAACATTTGCATGTTATTCTACCAAGCTATGTAAACAAACAAGAAAGATTTCAAGCACTCTGTGCCATTATCCTAACTAGCAGTCCATGGAAGCTTCACAATTTCTACTTAATTCTTATTTAATTTTTACTTGTTCCCTGTAAATGATACATATAATTCCCTTGTATTGTAAAGGTCATTAGACTAACTTTGCAGGGACATTATATATTAATGCTATTGTAAACCACAAAGGCCCTGATTCCAATAACAACACTATGCAGCTAAATGCCTCTATAAACATTAGCCTTGTTAGCCAAGCTGGAGATATCAGAAACAATATCAAAGCTAATTAAATAAAAGCCATTAACTAACTATTCCTTTGTTTACATTATGAACTTAAGACCACACATACATAAAGTTGTGGTTAAATAATCATTCCTGAGCAGACAGCTCAATTACATAATTAATTACAAACGGAATTAGCAATAATATAACTACTAAATTAGATGGGTGACAAACATTTATTTTATTATGAAAAAAAACATCATACTTGTTAGCATTCAATTTATTCTGCGTGTTGACAAGTATCAAAACAGTAGCCCTATATGATACATGTTATTATTTTGTTTCCTGTTACTATGTTTCTTAAAACAGGGCACATTGTTGGATTACACTATGTTTCTCAAAACTCACTTGTGGTTGACAGTTGCAAGTTAGATGTATTATTACAGGATCGGCTGAACTTTTTTAAAGACAATACAGTCATTGTTTGTATAAATAAAATATTTCTGGGTAGATAATAGAGGCAGTAGGTAAACAGATGATCCATTGTAGGCCATTTTTATGGGCCACAGCAGATTTTACATGAATGCAAGATGAACTTGACAGTTGCCATAATGTTCACACCAAAATCATCTCTTGCACAACACAGTTCTTCATTGATCAGAGAAGTAATGCATAATGACCCAGAGAGCAGCTGTTCCTCATATAAAAACTCCCATCGTTCGGAACATTATTCATAAAAAGAGAGATGCATAAGTAATCCAGAAGTCAAGGTCAAGTGAAACACGGACATTGTTAGGATAACCCCTCCGGTATTGAGTTGTCAGACACTCAAGCCCATTTAATTCAGCATTGCAAAAGTAATTCATGCATGATCTGTGAGGTGGGGCCGATAATTACATGAACTGGTAATTTCATACATTGCAATTAAAAGCCGATGTCAAATCATTCCGAGGTGACGGAGAAATCCACCGCGCTCGCGGTCGTCGCAGAAGCCACAGAATGTGACAAAAGTGAATTACGGCTGTAATTTTCTGAGGTATGGCACCACGCTCTCGTCTCCAGACGGTACGAAAATAGCCATTAGACGCTGGCTGCTTCTGAATTGGACGGCCGGCAGGGATCAAAACAGCGAGGCAGAACAAAATACCGCGGACAATGCTGGTGCATCGCGGTCGCCATGGAGGCGGGCAGCTCACCCAGGGCCGATAGACAGAGGGTGGGGGCAAACTCTATCACTGAAGGGGCTCCAATTGCATCAGACGTTTGCCGAGCGGTCGTACGCCATGCGGGTTCCCGAGCAGTTTGTAATCTTCAGGTAAACATTCCAAATTTATCCTCATTGGTGACGTCACCCGCCAGATTACGGTCGGAGAGTTAGAGGATACCCACTCCTTCATATCAGCCCTGTATGTGGTATGTACAGATAGGAGAAATGAGGGTTAGACACCTAACACTGCCATATGCTGTCATTCATCCTCTGCTCTAACCCGCTGCGATTACTTCACTGCCTGCCTATCGGTTAAAACAAGACCATAATTGACAGGACATAGTAGTCCCGCCCACCGCGGGTCTTAGAGTCTCATTTACCCCATTTCAACTACATTTACCTTTTTTTTTTTTTCAAGCGCCATTAGTAACTGTTATGGGAATTGACATGAAGTGTGGTCATATTACAAATGATGTGATGCCACAGATGTATCTGTAAGATGATCACATGATGGTTCTCCATAGCCAGGTATTATGTTGCTAAATATTCAATATCTATAGAGCCACTGTGTTTGCAATGCTTGGTTTTAAACATCTATATTAAAAGCCGTGAATGGAGGCCATAGTTCATATCTACATAAATGTTTTGTATACAGGACTGAAAAATGAAAGATCATTTTTGAACATGAAGTTGCATAAGAATCCCAGTTCTAGAACAATAACAAACCAAAGGAACTCTACATTACATTATTATTTTTAGTATAAAAGTTCACAAAATTAACTGGTCAGGTTTATTCTTCAGACCTCTTGTTTAACAAGCAGTATGTGCATATAATTGTATATGTTTAGACCAGTATAATTTTCATTATGTTTAATTGTGTCATTCCTACAAGAAAACACATTATTCAGCAACTTTGACAAGTTCAAATAAACTGTTTTTATTAATCCCCTGTATCACAGTGATATAAATTATGTCATGTCCTCATTTGACCACCTGGGGGCAAAAATCACGTCAACACGCCAGTACAAACGTGGGTGCCACGCCCCTGCATTCTTCCAGTTGGCTAACTCTCCTGATCTGCAACCAGGGTTAATTATCTTCCCAAAAGCAATAATATCTCCAGTCTACCAAGAAACACAATGACAGCTGAAAAGATTCAACTTGCAACACAAATAAGGTGAGTGCAAAAACGTACGTACATTTCCTTGAACGATCTACTGCAGGCATCATCAGTGCCAGCCTGATAGCACTACACATGTAATTGGAATGAAGAATTTAGCTCGTGTAAAGTCCTAGCTGTAGCTAATTACAAAACTACCATTTAAGCTCGCGGCTTTGCTCAAGAGTAAACAGTAAAAAGTAAACTTGTGCGATTGACAAATTACATTCAGTCACATGACACCCATTTCGGTTGCTCTTCTTACCTGGGCAAAGCAGTGGAGCGTGGAGCCTGCATTTAATTTCGAATGGTTCTGCATGAATTTTTCGACGCATACCTGACTACTCATTTTGTTATTTCATGACAGCGGGCGGCCTTCAACTTGAGACATCTGCCGGGAACGGGTGGCAGGTAGGCTGAAGACGTCGTCGTCGTGTCTTTGTGCTCCGAACACGGCGCGGTTCCACGGTGTGGGAACAATCACTGCTGCCCCCCCCCCAGCACGTTAACATTATTTCTGGCTGCATTCAGAGCCTGCGAGGACTTCAAAGGAATCTCACACGCAGGTTAAGCAGCACCACTTCTCTAAATTATTCACATGTCCTCTGAATAGCTGTGTATCCAGCAAGATGCAAAATACACATGCTGCATATTAATAGTGAGTGATAAGTACATGACCAGACATACAACTAACAAACTTCAGTTGTTCAGATTTGCTACTACAGTATCATTTCAATTGACAGTAACATTTTACTTGAATGCGAACGTTAACTTAGTAACTTAGAATTACAGTAATCATGAAAGAAAATGGGATCAGTGCATAACTAAAACTTTTCTGGGTAATTCTGGGTAATTAGTACCTACTACATTATCTGTGTCCCCTCATGTAAAGTGTTACCCAATTGAAAGTTCACTTGGTAGACAATTCAAAGAATCGTATACATTTATGTTTGAGCATTAAGACATTATATTTTACAATTTTTCTCAGTTGCTTTGGTACATTTCACAAATCATCCTTGACATTTACAAAACAGTAAATGCATTTCTCCAAACAATTTGTACAAACAGCACCACATGACGGATTACCTGCAAAAGCCTGTAACTTTCTCAAAATCCTTAATTCATCCCTCAAAAGTAAATATTTATGTCAATGAATTCGTCAGTGCCATCACAATGACAAGTGCTTGTATCATTGTTCATGAAGAGATGGTCAAAATGCTTAGTCATTTTGCCAGTGGAACAGTGTACTTAGTAAGTATTGTTCAATGCAAACTATGGTTTTGATGACAGTGAGTGAAAATGTACTTTTTCTCTATAACGTATATCAATTTCAACAGTACAAAGTTGCACATACTGTAAGCATGCATACATTTGTGTGTCCTACAGTATATATCCTGTATGTAACTGTATGATGTAAATTTACTGTATACTATAAAATGCAAGTGGAATACTGCAATATGAAACATTGCAGTAAGTAGACAGTAATACAGTACAGGGCATATTGTTGGATTACATACCTGTTTTCAATATGAAACCTTTCAATGACTGAGGACACAGTTGTTTTCCCAACATTTAACTGCACCCTTCAACCAGTCTTGGATCATTGTAAGGCCATGATGGAGGACATGGTCCATAATTATGGCCCTTATATCATCAGGAACATGCTTTTATTCTTGGCCTCTCCAACCTCTTTCTCTATTTTGCCTCCCTGTCCTTTGACCATGCAGCCTTACTCCTCTTCTTCTTATTGGCTGTTGACCCTGTTCATTTCCTTTTTGTTCTTCCACAGCCAAATTATATATAATTATATATATATAATATTATATATATGTTTGCCAAATGAAGCTTCATGAGATGCACTTCTAAGCTATTATAGAGAACTGGTTGATCATTGGTCAGTTTAACTTCTTAAACATTCCTCTCTGTGTGTATGTAAGTGTGGATGGGTGAATGTGAGGCATGAATTGTAAAGCGCATTGAGTGTTCGTAGGATTAGAAAAGCGCTATATAAATGCAGACCATTTACCATATCAGTGAAAGTCAAGATTCAACTGAGAGAAATTCATGAATTCAGGACACATTTATAAGAAAAGAAAAAAAAACAAGGACTTGTAATAGAGATGTGTGGAGATTTTGCTTGATCAGTCATGAAAACTGGTGCAGCCATGTTGCATGTAATGACTTAAACAATGAACTAATTCCTAGATGTTTTGGGGGATGACACTATTTAACCAATATAATACATTTTGACCAACATGTGATAAACAATTGAAAATGTAGGGATTGGTATTTGCATAATCGTTCCAAAGCATTTCCAATTTGACCCAAAGAATAAGACTTTATGTTCTGCACAAGTGGCTCGATGATGCAGCGATGCAGTTATGAGAATTTCAAATGTACCAAAGCAACTGGGAAAACTGTAAAAGATTCAAATAGCTTTTCATTTTGGCATATATTAGCAATGAATACCTGGGGCAGCTTTAGATACAGAGAATTGAAGTGCACAAGCTTAGGGCAGAAAAGGGAAATATCATCCAAGTCATCTAAAGCTTGAGGTGTAATAGGTTAGACAGGTGAGTTGGCAACACAATGTCTAATGACAGGTACTTGCTGTTGTACCTTCAATGTCAGTAGGAAGCCTGAATTCTCCTAGTATAACTGGGGAAAATCTTTCAATTAAGGTGACAGTATAACAATGTATAAACCATTAGTATGTATACATGTATAAATGAGGCAAAACACTTGAACCATTTCATATATAAAAGGATTTAAAGTGACATACTGAAGCCTGAAACAAAGAAGGTTAAAAGGAAAGCAAACTATAGACATATGATGATGCGCAAAAGTCTTAGGCAGCCCCGAGAAAATTATGTTTATAATTATTTATATAACATGAGAATACAGTGGAACCTCAGTTCTCACACTCATGAGAACTCCAATTTCTCATAAGTTAAACCAACCAGTTCGAAAAAAAAATTACCTAGAGCTCGATCTGAATCTCAGAAGTGAAATCGTGAACGCTGACCTGAGATAATTTGTTATGTGCGGAACATCTCTCAGTGGAAACAAAGGGTAAAGTGTCAGTCTCAGCCTCACATTCGCTGTGATAGCATCATGCATGTTTACACTAGCGGAATATATATATTTAGACAGTAAAAATACATTTACACAATGATAGACAGTAACAGTAATTTATTATATAATAAAATACATTTTAAAATAGATATCTTTGTTATTTTAATATGATCAATAAAATATTAATATGTTTAATTATATATTCATATATAATTATATTATATATATATATATGTTTAATTATAATATTATCCTGCCGAGCAGGACGGAACGGAGACAAAGGCGCAGACATCAGGGTATCGGGGAAAACGGGTTACTTACAGGTAAGGCAGGCAAAAGGCAGACAGACAATACAATGACCGGGCTGGGGAAACAAACTGAAATGTGGATGAAATGGGTCTAACGACAACAATGAGAAATAGCTGATCACATGGGGATTCCACATGGGGTTAACGAGGGGGCGTGGCACACAAAAGGAGTGGACAATCAGGGCAGGACACATTGTTTGGATACATTTATTTTCTTACTTTACAAACTACTGTTTTGATAAATGTGCTTAGATGTGTTTAGTAAAGTATATGCTCTTCTTGTTTTATCCGGTTCATTTTGTGTTTAGATGCTAAAAAAACATTTAGGTGTAATTGGGGCTGGGAACCAATTAATTGGTTTTCCATTATTGCTTATGGGGAAAATTCGATCAGAACTCGAACCTTTTAGGATACGATCCAGAGTTCCGAACGGACAAAATTTGAGTTCTGAGGTACCACTGTATATAAAAATTAACTGTAATACCATAAGAAGTATAAACATTTCATGTGTTGGGTGGCTAGAAAAACACTTTAGGCCCCAAAACTCTCCCCAGGGGTACCCCAACCATTCCTTGTATATACTAAATTTCACAAACCGCTCATTTTATTAAGTAACAGCAGCATGTTACTTAATAAACAGGAGGGCAGCCTGCGTGTGTGCTTGTAATCATGAGGTTGCAGGTTCAAACCCAGCCTCAGCACATCTGCGGGTCCTTGAGCAAGGCCCTTAACCCCCAACTCCATGGGCACCGCACAGGTGGTTGCCCTTCGCGGACGACTTACTCCACAAAAAAAGCGCAAGTTGAGGAAGGCGTAGAGATAATTTCCCCACGGGGATCAATAAAGTATTGATTAAAAAAAAAATAGTCAGTTAGATAACTTTATGAGTTATTAATTAGCCAAACATGGTATGCTAGTGGTTGAGTCATCTAATACATGGGTATATTAGGTGGTAACGGCAAATACTGGGGTGACTTGGAGAGAGGTTGTATTGTCTAAGCAGATACATTTATACAGACTTAAGGTCACAATTTTTCATCAACACAATTTTGAAAAAGAATTTATAAAGAATTCTGTGTCGCTGCCTATGACTTTTGTACTGTTTTATATGTACTATAAGATTTAATCAATCGAGTGCCCCAATACTGATAAAACAGCACAAGGGTAGATGTAGCTTCCAGTGTATATTCTCAGTGATGTGCATGAATAAATTTTAGTTATTAAATAGTAAATGCGAAGCTCGGATAAATTCAAAGCACTCATTTCTCATTATCGGTAAGTTCATTCTGAAAGCGTAATGTAAAACCGTACCACCTAGTTGGGAAAATACAAAATGGCTTGGGATTCTTCCCATGATAATTCATTCAGCAAGACTTGTCCTGTGAAAATTCAATCTGATGCTGCTGGCTTCGTTATCCAGCACATTCTCGGGCCCTATTTACTAGACAAGCAATCCCCAAGACACTGCCATGCTGCTTCCGTAAACTGTACCTTCCTCTTGCTTGAACAGGGTGTTGACAGAAGATGTGTTAGAAAACAGTAGCTGTTTGTAGACTGCTTAAGAACAAGATGTCTAAACCAAAAGCTTGTAGTTCCTCAACCCAGTTAATAATATATATTGATTAAATATTGACTGCAGAAAACTATATTGTTAAAATAAACCAGAGAAAGAAAACATTCAACTTGTGCCAGAAATATTAAGTAGCCAATTGCAGCTATGCGTCCAAATGCAGTCAATTATCATGGTAGTTTTTGGGAATTGCGAAATCAATTAAGCTAATTAACATCAAAGGAAATGGGAATAGTCTAAACAACTAAGCAAATTGTTTATTGAAAAGATCAGTCATTAGTTATCAAAAAATATATGTGTGGGCAGAATGCGTGACAGCCTTTAGCACATGGTAGACACATTAAGGGAGAGAGATAATGAGCATAATTAAATATACCACTGCTGTCAAGATTTGAGTTAATGAATAGACGTACCCTTCTCGGATTACATTGTCATTAAAAGGGGCTACTAACTGACAGTGCAGTAATAAAGCATCGTTTGAAAATAAGATACAACAGATACAACATTTTATTATTGTCAGTTTTAAATATGAACACACAATTTTCAAAGAAAATACATAATGAGCCAACGATCATTTACATAACAGGGAATCAAATAGAAGGCTATTTCTTTCATGGCGGAATGAACGGCAGTGAGCAGAGGGCCGCATACACGTTGTATGAAGGGCTGTAGAAGTCACATAGAAGGGGCCGGTGTGCAAATTGATATCAGTGGTCGAAATAAAATCAGAGTGAACATAATCAGTTCATTATAACCAGATCTTAGAAACGATCATGCAGAGTCACGGACGATCCTCCCGCAGAGTTCGGTCACCTAAGCCCTGCTATTCAGGCTTCGGTACGAACGGAGAGCACCCTGACCCAATTACAATACTGTCACGAAACAACACATACAGCGCTATGGGGTAGGCGCAATGGAAAATGCTACCGTTGCCACATCTCCTCAAAGGAGATCCAAGGAGAAACAAAGAACCAATCGCTGAAGGAAAGAAGCAACCAATTATCTGAAATGTATTGCGGACATTTAGTGCTCAGTGTCTGTATCTTTGTTTACCTAGAAACAAGAAAGAAGAGGAAAAAAGTATGGGGTCTAGGAGCTTTTATTGAATCTACCCTAAGCATGGCAGTAACCTTGCTGAAGTTCTTATCTATATATAAACAGCAAATATAAAGTAACTCACTCATCCTTCTGTCCTTGCTTAATGCAGCTAACTCCAAACACGGATTAGAGTGCTGCGTCCCCTCTGCTTGCGTGATACAACCATCCTTGTCAGTAAATAATGTACATCAAGTGAGTTGGAGGTATGGATTTGGCATTTGGGTATCGTTAGGGCCAACACCATGCTTAAGCATTAATCAAAATACAGAACAGCCAATGCTGTATTGAGGCAAAAATCATGTGGGTGTTCTTAGAGGATCAAAGCCAAAGTTACTATTCAGACTATTTTGCTTCATTGTCTGTGAAAAAAATGTCAATGCCACAGAAACTATGAAAAGTGTACTCTCTAAATGTTTAAATGAATTATTTTAACGTTGGAATAAATTCACAATAAGTACGCACGACATTTCCATTTTGTATTGTATGACATGAAGAATGCACACTATCTTCTACTGCTACTTGTGGTATGAAGCAGTGCAAACCTGCATTGATACACAAACCCATAACCGGTTGACCGTCGTACAATGACTAGCTTAATGCGGAGCGATAGGAAGGCTTCTGAGTTTACAAACAAAACGGATAATAAAACTGGGGGGGGGGCTCCCGAGCGGATTGGCCTGTAAAAGATGCACTTACAGGCTTATAGGCGAGCCTTACAGCTGATAACTCATATACTCTGCCTTAGGGGAAATTAAAAGAAAAAAAACATTCCAGTATACAGACAGACCACAATATGCCGCAGAAGAAAAGAAAGGATAAGCGAAATGAGCTAGGATTCAGTTCGTCTAACACTTAGATGGTGCTCTGCAAAATTACGCCTTGGATCAACAAGAAGAAGGGTTTAATTCCAGCTGGAAATTACGAATGTGCTTTTTTTTAAATGCCTGATGCATCTTATCCTCCAAGGACCAAAATGACAGAATTTGTGAGTAACACACATGCATCACGAGTCTTTGTATTGTCTGACTTGTAGGATGTTTCACATCAAATCGAGCCATGGCAATTACATGAAATGCATTCCATTTAGCGCTAATTAAATCTGATTATAAAATGTCTTATTACAATCAGCATATAGCAATCTCTGGTGATGTTACCTTTTTTATCCCATACATCTTTATTAAAATATACATATTTATTTTGTACATTACCCCTCCAAGTGTTATCTTATCCATAGAACCAAACGGTCCACAGTCCATGACAGGATTTTGCTGTGTCTGATGTATTAATAAGGACATGTGACACTGCCAGTCCTTGGGGCCAGTTGATGGGAATCAAAAACAATCATGGGATTCAGAAAAGAATGGATCATGAGAAGGGAAGAAATCCCTCTGTTCCGGAAGCCCTGGTTAGTATTTCACTGTTTTTCTTTTTAAATTGTTCTCAATTCCCTTTAAAACGGACTCAAGTCACAACCATTTACTAAGTACAACCTCATAGTATCATGATACAAATTGTAGGATGTTAACACTCTTGAGATAAGTTGATACCTAGTGATTAAATGTACTATACTCACAAAATAATTATCTCCCCCATATATTAAATGGTTATCAAACTTTACTGTTGCTCCAGTAATTGGTCTGTTAAACTCTTATCGTAGAATATTTTCCGGCTCCCTAAAATAAGCTGTTACTATGTACGCTTATAGTTTTGCCTGTTACAAATAAATCCAGCCATGGGAGCTAGATTTGTTCTTAAACCCTTTCTTGTATAATTTATATAATCTTTTTATATATAATTATTTCATTTAGTTTTGCATTAAGTATGTCATTAATAGTACTAAAAATATAGTGTGGCTCAAACCAGTTAAACTTGTCTTGTAGAAGAAGAACACAGACTTTTGAGTCTGTTGTCTTTTCTTCTTCAGTTATTATCATTCCGGTTTCTCCATTTGCCAAAAAATATTATTATTTATATTATCAACATCACGCTAAAAATAAGAAAGAAAAAAACCCCTTGAGATCGGATGAAGGTCGCCCATGAAGTCAATGGCGGTACCATTTCTGCACTTCACCTGAAAAACTGATAAGAAATAAAACATGTGAAATTGATTTTAGGGTTTGGGGGCAGGACATGGGGGAGCCTGCAGACATACAGGGCAGCAGTCTGTGTTTCCGGGTGATAGAAGAAGACACGAGAAATTAAACCGCCCCTCCGAAATGTGTTGTGCATCAAAACTTGGGCAGGAGCTGAGTGACGAAGACGAGCCAAAGGCAGGCGGAGGTGTGCGTTCCCGGTCCCCCGCTGTTCCCGTCCTGCACTGCTCCCGGTCCTGTCACGGGGGAGTGGGGGGAGCAGACACTTTCATGAACACCACAGCTCACACACATCCTTCTCCTGCTTGACACCGGTTGATGAATGTTAATTTAACCTCAAACATCTGCAAGCTTAACGACTCGAACACTGTTTCATGTACCAGGCTGAAAAAGGAAGACAAGAAATGTCTTTGCTTACATTTGCACTCCTCCCACACCAAAAGGCCACATATATTTGACATATAAGCACTTGATGTCATAGGAGACTGATCATTTTTATATATTTATATCCAGCATGAATTCAAGTCAAACACCATAGGTCATAACTACTTGAAGTATTAAGTTCTATTGGTTAGTACAATTATTTATTATGTATAACATATATATATATAGGTTGTTATTATTATTATTATTATTATTATTATTATTATTCATAGACAAACCACCCCATATTGTATATTGCACATAGTCTGAAGAAGTTAGGGTGACATCTTTTTTGTTTAATTCTACTGGTTAGTACAATTATTTATAATTTATACCATCATAATTATTATTATTACTATTATTTGCATTTACAAACCTTCCCATATTGTATAGCCTGAAGAAGTCGTCTGTACTAAATCAGACGTCTTATCTGCGAGAGAAATCATAAAATCGAAGAGGACATTAAATGAGACAGTGGCCTGAGTTTTGCTCCAAACTACTACTATGCGCTAATGATGCAGAGGAATGGCCCGACATAATTGCACTTTAATAGCATAAGTGCCTGTCCTATTCAAAGCATGCCCGTTCGGTGTTTGTTCTGCTCCATTTCCACTCGCCGCTCTCGTGAATTAGCGCATCACAGTCATGCATAAGAATCAGGCAACGTTACTTTCCGAAATCCTTCATTCCCCTTTGATGGGGGTTTAAGTGCTGCCACTTGGCGGCCTTCGCCTTCCGCGGTACTGAAACAGCTGCTGTCGCTAATGTTGCCCCATTTGGTCATGTGACGTCATTACTGCGCCAACGCAATAAATCCTTGACCACTCAACCACTAAGGTCAGTCTTAATTGCAGCCTGGTGTAAACAAGGTAATCAGCCTTTGCCCAGATGGTAAGCAGCACTCTTAACGTGGTTAGTAATGGACCCGGGGTCCCAACCAGGCGGCATGGGGATACGTGAAGTATGATGCGTGTCACATGCTGAGTGTTAAAGGAACCGATTAACCGTACGCGCATCTCATGGGGCAAAAATCACTGCACACTATACCACAGGCCACGGTCAGAGATCAGCTTGACAGGCATCTGTTTGTATACCATTCATCAGTTCATGCATTTTTTATAACCATTTATTGGATGAAGGGTGCGGCAATCCCAGGCAGGTGAGGCGTCTGTCTGTAGCATGCATAAAGTCATGGCACTCTTATACTGGCATGATCCAGAGAACGTCCGACGCCAGATGTCCACGCTCAATGCATCCTTGGAGGTGTATGGGTGATGATAATCTCCACCAAGACTCTTTTTATTGGTGTCCTTATATACAGACATGCCTGTGTCTCACTAGTCACCAAGCCACTTCCAACTACTGCAGTTTCAAATAAATTACAGCTTCACAGAGGTTATATACAAAAAACCAAGGAACATATAAGACTAAAGGTATATAAATGTACAGGCAGCTTGATCATAGCTTTTGGATTATCTTTAGTTCACTAAAGTTCAAATGTCATAAAACTGGATCCAGTTACACAACTGAACACTGATAAACAGAAATGTAGGCATAATCCATGTCTGTGATTTATATGGTGTGCAGATTTATCGTTTCATTCTTCATTTTATTTCCGCTATTACCGCTATTACGCCATTTGATATCATAATTAAAATGTTTTCTCTGAAATCTCATTTGGTGTTTTTCAGTAACATGAATGTTGACTAGCGGTTATAAAATTGAAAAGTCCTTGAGTCCTTCTCTTGTTTAATTATATGTCAACTTAATATTGCATAAACACTCATATAGCTTATTAATGCAACCTCTCGTAATGGCCCATTTTTTTATTTTTTATTTTTAGATTCTCAGCAACAAGCATTAAAGTTCATTTATAACTCACGATTCAGCCTCACCTCCATTTTCAACAGAATTATGAGGAATTTTATGATTATTATTATTTTTGGAACCTCTGTGGAAGATATTGGTTTTTATTGCCGGTCCGTGTGAGGTCATTGAAATCAGTGCATGCTGGGATTTACAGGACTCCTCTACAAATAAATGTTTTACAATGGGAACATTATTAAGAATTGGCTAGATTAATGGATTACTTTGATGGCTATAATACAATAACTTCTAATTTCCCTTGGATTTTCTTGAGTTGAGAAGGATTTCTTTAGGGAGCGCTTTCCAATTATAGCACCACAGCAGATTATACTAAACCCTGTACCAGGGTAATTAAAATAACAGTGTTCTCCTGGAACAAAAATCAAAACAATTCATATATCTCAAGGGAGGACCAGTAGGGGGTGGACAAAATAATGTAAACGCCACATGAAAAAGGATGTTAAACTAAATCAAAATTACAAACATGGTCATATTATGCTGTAATGTCAACTAGCAGTATGTGTCAGTTGTAATAAATGTCTGACAATCAACACTCTCATATGTTTTAGAGGGAACATGAGGTAATGCTGAATTTGCCAAACAGTTAGAGCCCAAATCGGTCACAAGAACTAATTTAATGTGTCAAGGGGGAAATCATCTAAAAAAAACATGACAGCATAAGCCAAACAGGGACAAACTGCATTGGATAAGAGGAGCAGGAAAGGTCAGGAAGAGTTGAATCTCACCAACAGGGATAGACAGACTCTTAATAGGATTGTAGCTAAACATCACAAAGTTACTGCCTTAAAAATGACCATGGAGCTGAAAAGGCAGCACTGTACCCCCGCCTCTGTAACCCCATCTCTTTGGAAACCTCTTGGAACCCAAGGCCAACACACAAAGATGCTTAACCGGGACAAAGGAACAAAACCTCTATAAAAAGCATCCCTGAGCAATGGAAAAAAAGTAATATGTTCTGATGAGTCATCTTTCACCCCTTTCCTCTACATCTGGATAGATTTTCATTTGGAAACCGTCCACCTACAAGGCCGTAGGTTCCATGGGCGGCCATCATGTGGGAGTCATTCCTTCTGACCATCGTTCCACATATAACAGCTAAGGAATTATGAGGCCATTTTACGGGAGTAAAAAGTAAGTACACCCCTTATGTTCCCTCCTGTTTTCAGCAGTGATAATGTGGCCATAAACACTCCTAAACATATTTAAGATTCCTGAAGACCTGGATGAAGACAACGACTTTCCACAGCCTCTCTGATCACCTGATCTAAGCACCATTGGACCTTTATGGGAAGTTCTGGAATGCAGAACACAAGACAGATTTCTTGATACTAAGATATTAAAATATTGTGATGCATTTCTGTTAAATTGTCCACCCCCTGTATTTAATGAATCCAGTGCCACCATTTAATCCACAACTGTTAGAATACTTTAATGTATGTAAAGCACGGCTACTTTGATTACAACAGCAATAAGCTGGTCTCTGTTTCATTTTTCGCTAGACTTTAGGCAAATACGAAAACGGCACAGACACGAGCATGTTAGCATGCACCTGGAGCGTAAACCTGAACGTGTGACCGAAATTCACAAAGGTTAGAAATCGTACATTGAATCGTACACTGTAGACACATGTGTGAGATGATTTTCGAGCTTCGGAACACATACTTACATGCAGATGTAAGCGCATGCAAAAAGCGAGAATGGAGCCAGGCCAGAGGATGGGCAGGTTAATTTGAAAAGAGAACAAACTGTTAGTACATGTGAAATTTTAGCAGCGTTTCCATTTCCACACGGGCTCGCTCTGAACCCGCCATAGCCCCCGGCTCAGGGGGAGCCCCAGCATGCCCTGGTGTAGCCGAAACCGATAAGGCCAACACGGCTAATGCCCTCGTGCCACGTCGATAAAATGCTAAGATGCCACACCGGTAACGAGTTCCCCATCATTCCGAATGTAATCTCAGGAGCGACGGCGGGTGCTGGAACTGGAATTTGAAGTTTGCTCGCTCAGTGGCTGTGAGGCAATCTAATTTTATCAGAATGTGCCAGGAAAATTATCTCACGCTTCCAGAGGAAGGTGCCATCTCTCCGGGTCTCACCGGACAGCCACCTCACAATAACAGAACAGCTGCTATTTAGAAAATGTGTA
>JABFDZ020000109.1:19009737-19024038 GCA_019775955.2 Pollimyrus isidori | reverse complement strand
TAAAATTCATAATCTTTTCAAAGTTTTGATTGGTTATTTGTCATGAAATGAAAAAAAATGGGTAAAAAAACCCCCCCCCCCCCCGCGACCATGATAACGAAGTGGAAGGCAGCAGACCAATCTAAAGTCAGGTTCTCCTCTACTTAGAAACCTCAGATGAAGGCTTGTTTATCATATGCAAAATAACACTCGAGGATCCTGGAACCCAGATGGGAAAAAAAACTCAGTGGTCTTCGTTGGTCTGATTAGTCTCCGCGCAGACAGATGTGAGATGAAAACCTGCTGCCCTCTATGAGAAAGCTGGAATGGTGAGGAGCACTTTGCCTTTCAGCACCACAATGGCCCAAAGCATCAGCAGAAGCCACCTGAGAACAAGAAGGTCAATGTCCTGAAATGGCCTAAAGAGACCCTTGGCCTCAACTCGATATCAATCAAACTGAGAAGCTGAGGCGTGACTCCAATAATAGTCCCCCAGAAATCCGAGGAATTGGCTGCATATTTTCATATATTGCTGTGCTATTCCAGTGGATACCTACCCAAAAATAGGTAAAAGGTGCTTATGCAACCTGTATTTTCTATTTATTCCTTTGTTTGTTTGTTTTCTAGAAAATTGGAGCACCTATTTCCCACGTACAGGTTGTGTATTACAATCGTGTTTCATTTGTTGCTGATTTTGGGTTGATGGGTAAAAAAAAATCTTACTTTATATAGTAAGCTTGGGTGGTATCACGTTAATACCAGAATGGCGTTGCTTTTAAAAATACTGTCAAAATACAGTGTACTGTGGTATAATGTCTGGACATTATGATGGTATGAAATAATACTGTCCAAGTCTAGTGCACACAGTAGAGGTAGCTGATCCATAGAGGTTAGGGAGCAAGAACCCATTTATGAGATTAAGTTATGGAAGAAGTTACCCCATAATAACACATCATTAAAATTTTATTGTTATATAAAAATGCGTTTTGTTTCTTCATACTATCGTAATATTGCAAAATCTATTATCTGTTTACCTCCTCAATTGTTTTAACCAGCCCCCACTGATATACAGTAAACACACAATGTGACAACGTTTGATGCAATTCCAAATTGTCGACCGATGCTCACAGTTAAACGGAACTGCTGAATTGACTCCCACTGGCAAATTAACACATCCGCCACCATCCATGCGGATATAAAGGTTATGCCCCTCACTGAGTCCTGACCATCTGCTATCGGGGGGGGCAAATTCTGAACGGCAGTATTGTAGGGGAGATCTTTCACCACGCCGCAGATTAAGAGAGCTCTGCTGCAGAGAGACAAACAGTTCTGTCATCGAGCCGCTGTGACCCATAATGTTGCGCGGAGCATCCTTGATACAGCAAAAGCCTGCAGGCGATCCATCTATCAGCCTGACTCGAGCCAGAGGTCCACTGTGCCAGGTCCTGACAACAGGAGAGCACGCCAAAGCAGGGGAGATGCCAATCCCTGCTCTCTGCTAATGCCTTTCATTTCACTCTAAAACTTGTAATATTTGAGCAGTCCCTTGTACACTCAAGGAAACTGCTCAGCGAAAATGAATAATTTACTCGACAGAAACCGGGTTGGGGGGGGGGGGTCGGAGGTAATTGAATGGCACTAACTTCTTCTTGATATCATGGGTTTCATTTTATTCTGTATAATTGCACAGTTGTTAGAAAAAAGCTTGTGATTCCAAATACCATCGTTTGAAGAGGGCGTTATCCTGGTGGATCACATACTGTACTGTATTTTGCCCATCAATACCAAAGACTGTCTGTTTGCACGATTTGCTGGGTGAAGGTCTGGCAGTGTATAAAGTTGCTGGCATGTTTTTTAGTAAATAAGTATCTTTAAGACTATCTCTAACTAATTATTATGAATTAAATGAAGATTAGATCACATTTTAGCAGCCATTCATGCAGAAAATAGATAATTCCTTTGGTCCATAGCTGTACTTGTGTCTTTTTATGATTTTTTTTTATGTTTAAATTTTCTGTGGTAAATTACCACACGTCTAATTGGCTTGCATAGATCTTTCTGATGTAAAACCCTATAATTTTTTTTGGGTGGGGGGTGAGGGAGGGGGCACACACGGCTGCTTGCATTCACGACAGAAATGGGGCATCTGATGCAACAGTCCACCAAGAGGGGGCAAAAATCTCTGTATACACAAGGGCAGTGGCCTGACAAACCATCTAGGTTAAGTTTCTTCTTTTTAAGTTTGTAGGTTTATGCCAGTTCGCCAGTCTCAATGCCCTGGCACGGTGCCCATACTGTGTTCATTTCATACCTTTTTTGATTCATTTAAAGTATTAAATAGACAAATGCACTTATACCAAATGATAAAGCATCTGTTATTATGCATTATACATCTCAGTATACATGCTCGCACAGACAAATACTCTCACTGGGAACCACTCTTCATTAATCATTCATTTTCTCTGTTTTGTTGAGATGAAGGATTAATTCATCTGTGTCGTAGTGGACTTATGCTGCTGGGCATCCACCCGGCCACTGGCGGGATAAATCACAAGGGACACAAAGTAAATAAAATTAGAGGAGCCTTTAGAATAGCAGGAAAGTCTACATTAATTTACTTAAATTACATGCATTTTTTCTAAGAATTAAGTAATGAAATATGCTTTTAAGAATGCACACTTATTTATCATTGTTTCATGCTGCATTTGCATGCAGTGCAACAGATGCTATACATTCCCCAGGTGTTTCAAAGTGTACCAGGAAGATGGAATAATGCTTCAAGTAATACGTTTACAGACGATAAATTAAGTGCAAGTGAGGGTAATTGGATTGTTTCAGGTAGAGCACTTTTCTAAACTACAAACTAAAGGCTTTTTAAATCTAAAATATACTGGAAAAGCTGTAAGGAGGACTGTGTGCACACCCTACCGGAAAATGGGAAAAAACAGATAATAATCTCCTGCTGACAGACAGACTAAATAAAATCAGGTGTGGTAGTGTTGTAACCAAACCAGGAGATTGTCAGACTGGAATGTTACATTTTTAAAATATACCTTTCTAATTACCTTTCATTAATATAGTTCCCTTTTTCCTCCATAAAACCTCACTCAGAATCATTATTTTGTAACAACTGTCAGAACCAGCAGATATATCAGTTCATTGTTCAGTTTACTGTCCTCAGCAATGATTATCCTGTGAGCCAGGTCACCCTCATGGAATCGCGTCACATGGCATTAGTGCCATGACTCTCCCTCACAATGCAGGTAATGTGCCTCATTTGGGACTCCCTGAACATTCGCTCCCTAGGCACAAAGTCAAACCAGCAGTACCCAATGACTCTCTAAAGGAGTCCAGTCTTCGTTTCAGGGCAGTGGATAGCGTCCATGTCTCACAGGCAAACAGCAAAACAGGGAGCACCCGGACTCTAAAGACTTGGACCATCGTCCACTTACAAAGATATTGTGAGTCATCAGAGACATGAATGTCTCGGCCAATGTAAGTGAACCACTCGACAGGGTCAACATTCTCTCCACAGATGGACACACTGCTGATGGCTGTGCCCAAGAGGTCATTAAAAGCCTGGATCTTGGTTTTTATCCAGGATAACTGCAAACACAAACTCTCCGGCTATATTCAAATTTTGTTTATCACATAAAAATCATACACAGTATGACTCTGTGACATAAAATACAACACAAGATACAAATGTAGCAAGGTTAGACAGGGTTAGATTAAAAAAAAAAAACTACACATCGGAATTGGGGGATAGGGTGCAGATGTCATAAAGTACAAATGTTGCAGTTATGGTAGTAAGTTCAAATAATAAGGCAAACTCCTTGCTGACTCTCTCAAGAGCCCTGATCAGAGTCTCCATTGCAACGGTCACAGCGTCATCGACAAAGTCAAGATCAGTAAATCTTTCTTCACCAACAGATGCCCCACAGCTGCTGGACACCACAACCCTGCCCAACACCCACTCCATATAAGCATTGAACAGAGTAGAAGCAAGAAGACACCCTAATGAATACCAGGTTCAACACAGAAGTTCTGCCTCCACTCTACACGGCACTCACATTACCAATGTACAGGCTGCTCATGATGTCCAGCAACTTCGGGGGGATCCTGTGAATTCGCAGGATGTCCCACAGGGCAACTCGGTCAACTGACCTGAAATGCTTTATGAAAAATCGACAAAGGCTGCAACAAAACCCTGCCGATATTGACCTTTGCGCTCAATAAGAACCCTCAGCGTAAGGATGCGGTCCAGGGTGCACTTCTTAGACATAAAACCAGTCGGCTCCGGACACTGGTAGGTAAGCAAGTGATCACATATCCTGCTGAGGATGATCCTAGCAAGGACCTTACCTGGTACCGAGAGCAATGGTATCCCCCCGTAGTTGTTACAATCCAGGCGATCACCCTCTCCATTCCAGATACAGACAAGAAGTCTAATTTTCCAGTCAGTTGGGATGACGGCCATCTCCCAAATGGAAGGAAAGATTGCTTGCAATGCCAGGAGGACAGCCATACCACCAGGCTGGAGAAGTTCACCGCAGATACCACATTCCTGTGGCCTTCTGTTCCACTGATTCAGTGAGATTGGGTGGTTCAAAGGCCAATCAGCGGATCAGTCTCAAGAATTGTAGACCCAGAGATGTCCATCGTCCAAGCCAAAGGATCAGCTTTAAACAGCTGCTCAAAGTAGCTAGCCCCGTGGTTCACAACTGTAGTGTCATATGTAAGGACCATTACATCACCTGCCCTGACTGTGACTCTCTGAGGAACAGATATGGATGTGCGTAATGCTTCAATTTCTCTGAAAGCTTGATGTGAGGCACTAGACCATAGATGGTTACAGATTCAACAAACAAAGGCCTCCTTATCTACCCTCAGGGCCCTCACAGCTGTCCTTCTCAGTTCCCGGTAAAAACTGAAGTCACTGTCAAACCATGCACTGTGACTCCTCTTGATAATATCCAGGGTGCCCTGCAAGATGAAACAGAGGAGGAAAAACCAATGCAACCTCAACAACTTCAGTCGGAGAAGGTCTGCTGCATCACATTATAATCAGCAGTTGCACCCAGGTTCTTCACAAAAACTGTGTACGAACTCATTAGAAACAGTCTCTGATCTTGGAGTCTGGCCAGGCGGTGGTCTAGTGCACCTAAGCTGAATCTTCAGAGTATCAACATTAATTCTGTGGTCGGAATTCACAAACTGGGCACTTCTGTAGACCCTGCAGTTCTGTAGGAGCTTCCAGCATCTACCCATGAGGATGTGATCGATCTACTTCGCCGGACCACCAGTACTGGAGAACCAAGTGCAACGATATGGCTCTGGGTGCTAATCAGGATCCAACGACCCTGATCGTTTGCAACATCAATGAACAAGGAGCTGCTTTCACTATGGGAAACAACACAATCCTTATATCAACCCCCAAGCAAATTTGCAAATATAATGTCTTCCTCATTGAGACATCACTCACCAGGGTCAGAGAATATAGGGACAATAGACAAGACACCCAGAGAGTGCCATAGCCCGAGTCTCATAATACACTCATTGGAAGGAGTGACATCAGGTATCATCAGGAGGAGCCGATCCACCACAGTAACAGCCAATCCGTGAGAATGGCAGCAATCAGAGAGACCAGATCAATAATAGGCATACCCATCTATAGAGATCTGGACACTCAGAGAGTGCTGCCAGTGAAATGCAGTGTTGAAGAAGCTCTGCCTACAGCAGGGGAAGATCATGCTGAAGAGAAAAGATGTTCCACATGCTTACCAGGATGGGCTGTCACAGATCAGGAGCTGAGTGCTGCCATGCAGCGGGTGAAGCCTCATCAGCCCACCAGTCCCAATCCCCAACAGGCCTGACCCCGTTGGCTGTCCAGTAGTTTCGAATCATCCAGGGATTAGGCTCCCTGAGGGGTTCCCCCATCCCCTTGCAGGTATAGTAAAGCTACTCCCATGGAGAGCATAAAAGAGTCTTGTCTGCTTTGCTGGAGCTGTGTGAAGTTTTTTTTTCTGTGGCTGTAGCATTGATCCTTGCCACCAACCACCAAATCTTTTTCCTGCAAATTCCTGCAAAACCACTGACATGACTGGATACAGTTTAAAATGTGTTGTTTTACTGAAACATTAAGAGTTCCCTTTACTGGAACCCCTGAAAAACAACCCCATACCCCAAACTTTACAGTTGGCACAGGCAGGCAGGTCACATTCTAATGGAATCTGCCAAATTCAGACTCATCCGTCAGACTGCTAGACAGAGAAGCATGATTTGTCACTCCACAGAGCACGTTTCCACTGCATCAGAGTCCAACGGTGGTGTGCTTTACACCACTCTATCCAATGCTTGGCATTGTGTTTGGTAATGTGAGGTTTGCATGCAGGTAGGAGGAAGCCCCCTCGGTTTAATGCCCGAAGAAGTTTGGAGCTCTGCAGTTACTGAGTCAACAGAGCATTAGCGACATTTATGCACCATGCACTTCAGCACTTGGTGACCATACTCTGACACTTAAGAACATAATAACATAAGAAATTTACAAACGGGAGGGGGTCATTTGGCCCATAAAGCTCATTTGGGTAGAACTTAACTAATAGCTCAGAGTTGCTAAAATCTAACTCTGATTTAAAGAAACCCAAGGTTTTAGCTTCCACTATAATAGCAGGAAGACTATTCCATACTCTAATGACACACTGTGTAAAGAAGTGCTTCCTCAAATTTGTTTTAAAATGTTTTCTCGCTAATTTCCACTTACTGTATGGCCATGAGTTCTAGTATTTAGACTAGAATTGAAATAGTCATTTGGCTGAACAGCATCCGCACCCATTAGAATCTTATGGACCTGGATCATGGCCCCCCCTTAGTCTCCTTTGCTCAAGGCTAAACAGATTCAGCTCAGCTAACCTCTCCTCGTAAGACATTCCTTTAAGACCAGGAATTGTAGCCCACCGTTGCACCTTTTCTAAGGCAGCAATGTCCTTCTTAAGGTATGGTGACCAGACCAGCACACAATATTATAGGTGGGGTCTTACCAAGGGATCATATAAATATAACATCACTTTCCTTGACTTAAACTCCACACACCTAGCGATATAACCCAACATTCTATTGGGCTTTTTTATTGCTTCCCCACACTGGCGAGTGGAACATGGAAGCATCAACATACACACCGAGATCTTTCTCGTAATCAGCTATCTTTATTTCAGTGGAACCCATAAAATATCTGTACTTTATATTTCTGCACATGGTCTGTAAAGTTTTTTACAGTTGAACATGGAATATCTAAGCAGGGAAGAAATTGACTTATTGCAAAGGTGGCATCCAATGACACTACCACACTTACACTTGCTAGGGTTGTCAGAACGAGCTCATTATTTTATAAATGTTTGTAAACCTGACTGCATGGCTACATGCTTGAATTTATACACCTGTGGCAATGGGTCTGAATGAAACACCTGAAATCAATGAATAAGAGGTATTTCCCAATGCTTTTGTACATATAGTGCATGGATATGAATATATAAATACACATGCACACGCACATGTACAGTATATATGTGTAGCCCCTTGTGGAAAACATTACTTCATGTTGCCATATGCAGTATACTGAATATGCCTGGCATGACAATAAAGCCCCACTTGACTTGAAATATTTTAATTTACTGTATTATGAACTGTAATACATTATGGGAAACAAGGTGACTTACTGCTCAGACACCTGAGCTCTTCCCTGTGCAAGTCCCAGGAAAGGCGCAGGAAACAGACCCATTTTATTGGATACATCCCACTGCACGGTGAAAGACAATTGGGTCTGAGTGACAACCTGCAAGCGAGTCTGTGATACGGTGACACAAAAGAGAGAATGTTCCTGACAGCCTGAGTGAAGCAGCCATTGTCTATGCACTAATGAAGCATAAAGGCAGGCGATTGTGACAGTCGGAAAACGAGCCTGTAATTTATCAAAGGAAGGGGGAAAAGTGTGTTTGTGTTATTGAATTACAAAGTCAAATCAACTGAGACAGGGAAGTGCATATATTTTAATAAAGCACTAGGGGAACAAATGCACTTTGGGGGGAAAGTCAACCGAGTCATGCTTTTAATGCAGTTACTTTGCTCGTTATGAATGGTGTGGCACTGCTTTCATGAGGCTGAGTGGTGATTAGACTGGTCAACAAAATAAGCCACTTTTGGTAATTATGCAGAAATGGATCCTTTACGTCCTTGTTTGGAACAGAGAGAGTTCTGGATGAAAAGGCTGCACAAGCTACTTTAATTATATTTTGTTTATTTATTGTAATTGCGATTTATTAAATATCACTGTCCTTCAATTATAAACAGACAATAAAATCTTTGTCACAGAAAATCAATTGAAACAAAATAAACTGAGGTACAATATCCAGGCGACAGACACTTCACCAACTACGTAAAGAAATTCCACATAGAGGACAAACGATTTTTATGGTCAGAGTGAAATGTAGGAACA
Source organism: Pollimyrus isidori (assembly GCA_019775955.2). NCBI lineage: Eukaryota > Metazoa > Chordata > Actinopteri > Osteoglossiformes > Mormyridae > Pollimyrus > Pollimyrus isidori. The sequence continues at coordinate 19,015,568 of JABFDZ020000109.1, read as the reverse complement.
AGGAGCGACTGTAGTTCCACAAAAACCCCAAAAACATCTGCAACACAGTCCTCCCACTAATGTCATGCATTCTCCTTAGATGTGGATTTACTTAGGAGTGATTGCAGTCATAAGAAGTTCCAGACTGAAATGTACATTAAATTAATATTCTCTCATAATTATTTGCAAATATGCTCTCGGAATCCTGAGATATGTGCAATGCCGATCTGACGGTATTTGAAAACTATCAGTGTATGTAAAACAGTCACGCCCAGCCCACTCAATGAGCGTCATGATCGGCAAACATTTACATTTTATACTCTGAAAATTAAATATTTAAATGCATTTATATTTAGCATCAATGGGCTTTGGGATACTGACAGTGAGAAACAAGAAAAAAACAGGAAGTTAGACTTTTAATGAGTTCAAATAATGGAGGTATAATCTACCCCTGGGCACCTGTGGAAATAAGATAAAGATGTAGTTAAGGAATCTGCGAACTCAAAGCATAGCCACACACAGTCGCAATTAGAAAGCCTGTATAAACAGGAATTAATTAAGTGTTAATTCCGATAACTGATAAGAGAGAATAAAATATATTTTTACGAGGCCTAATTATTCGGAGGCACCCTAAGCTTAATCCTGACTGGAGATGAAGCGAAAACAGCCAACATTGTTTTAAAGATACCAATTTTATTAAGTTATCCTTCTACCTGATTACATGCAGGCATTAACCTCCAGTCATCCTGGACTAGGTATATATGTTCAGTTAATTTAATTTCATATTGCACTTTTTCTTGACAAATACATATTCATTGGCAAAGTCCATTATCAGCATATTATTTTACAATTATGCTCATGCAAATGATCCTTGCCTGTAACTGACTCAGGTATTTCGAACTTCATCATGCTCATGTTCATGATTTGAACGCTCAGTGTTCAATGTTCACCTCATGCGCGAGTTTGCATTTACGTAAAAGACGTGTGGGTTAGGTGGTCATAATGCAGCATATGAATAAGGATAACTGAATCATAACAGGCGGGGACTCCATCAGCTTTCTAATACGGCTCTCAGTGCAATGTGCGCATAACAGGATTTAAGTTTTTAAAGCTTCCCCTGAGCCCCGGAAAAGGGGAGTCGATCACCACGTTACTCACAAGGCACCCCACCCCGCCCCACCCCTACGCCGGAGAATAAAAGGCAGCTTAGGACCCAGGGAGCATTTGGATGATTCCCAGCGGCCAGAGTTTTCAGCAGTTATGGACATTCTATTTATTACATTTCCGTGACCACTCCGAGTTGTTGCTATGAAACCGAAATCCAAAGAAAATGAGCTCAAGACTCGAGAAACAGAGCGGTGTGAATGTTATGGTTTAAGCATCTCCCACAAAGCATTTCTGAACAGCAGCTCGTCTGAGAAAACATCATATGTTAAGCTACAATTGCTAATATAATGTGCTGGAACTCAAATTATAAATGTGCATAATACACACACACACTTTTGCAGAATAAATTCCAAAAAACAAGAAAAAATGTGCCGACAGATTACCACTGGATTTAACCATGAAAAAGAAAGTTAATTCTGACATTATTATAATATCAATTCTCCAAGGTTACTGTGAGAAGCATGTAGGATTTTCAGGGTACCCACGCTATGGAGTAATATGCTTTCAGGAGACAGAAACATTTAACATTGCATGACCCCGAAAAGTAGAATGCCGCTGCCACTTTTCTCTCCCTGCTTGCATGCGCCTACAGAAATGCGACGTACAGAAAGCCCTGCGCTCTCCGGTGGCACGTCGCCGTACTGTGGCCGCCTATTAAGCACGGCTGCTTTTCTGCACTCCATTAAACAGCAAACCAATCCTACCAACAGCTGCCTCGGCTATCATCGATTCCTGTCCGGCGAGACTCCAGGCCAGCATCCCTTTTCTTTATGGTTTATGGTCTCTCTGAGTCTTACTGATAAACAACAGCATAATCATCGATGACTGAAATCAAGTTGTCAGGAGGTATTCAGCTTATGAACTATCAGACCAATATAATCATTCAGATCATTCTGAATGCATCAGTGTTCAATTAAAGTTTCCATGTAACATACATATTACATTTTATTGCATTAATGGATATATTTTTAATTTTCTCTACATGAGGCTAAATATACTCAATGTAAGCTTATATAAGACAGAGTATTTCGGTAGTAAAAAATGAAAAAATGAAGGAATTTGCCCTAGATGTGCTTATTTTCATAGCCAAACATGATTATATTAAAAATGGCACATAGCCTTGCGTATTCTACTTAGAGTTGTCATGGAGTTTCACAGTGGCGGCGTATGTCATCAAGGACTGCACTCCTACTCCCCATGTCTCCAATATGGTCACGCCGCAGCGTCACATGGCAGCTGGAAAGCCCGCCAAGGACGGGCGGCCGCGTTCTTCCCCTGGGGTCTCGCCAACGCGGCACCTCACTAGCTGAATTCCCCACGCTCCCTCCCAAATGTCGGATTACCTTGGAAAAACCCGGCCTTCAGCTAAGTACGTCTATCTCAAACATATCTGCCGGTGGCACCTCTGGTAGGGGAAACGCCAGCACGTCAAAACTTTCTCGCGTACTTTACAAACTTGCCAGCCTTGTTCGATGAGATGCCAAAGTGCTGCTAATCTAAAGGAAGGGGGCTGTGAAGCGTGGCGAGGACTGCATGGCACCTAATAATATCAGAGGTTTCGGACTGGGATAGGTCAATTTCCAAAAATAAACTTATATCGACTATTATAATGCATTATGAAGGTATCTGTAGTGCATTATACATGAGAGTTTCAGTGGAGCTTATTATAATCAACATTATAATGCCTTAAGATTGTCAATAGAAGATGCCGTAAGGCTTTATTACTTCTTGTCAACCAATATAATGCATTATGGAGGTATCTATAATGTATTACAGAGGACAGCTATATGTAAAGTGTTAACAAATACTTTATAGGGCACATTTCTAATCCATTCCTGCATTACTCAAGAAAGCTAGTTTAACTCATCCATCCATCCAACAAGCCCATAGGCAATCTCGATGTGGCCGAAGCCTTTCCCAGGCAGTACAGGGCACGAGGCAAGCAAATGTCTTGCATGGGATGCCAGGCCAACACACACACTAAGTACAGTTTAGAGACGCCAGATAACCTAACCGTGAGCCCTTGTAACACAGGTAAACCATACAGCCTCCACAAACACAGAGTGGAGCCCGGATCCAAGCCCCCAACTGTGAGGAAGCAGCAATTCCAACAAGTCTAGCTCATGCTTTTTTTTCCACATTTACTGAATCTTTCCGTGGAGCGACACCGCCTCGTTCCCAATGCCCGGCTCCCTCACTGAGAGCCACTTGAACTTGTTTTCGATAAAAATGGCCCAAGGCCACACAGAGATACTTTTGCAGTGGTGAAATGCAGCCAGACATTATAATAATCTCAAAGCACAGTGCACTGATCACCAAAATGACTATGAAGGGCAATTTCACCACAGCACCGTTTCTGATCCAGCCATGTGTCCAAATTGTAAGGAGGCCAAAATCCCTTAAATTAACAGGACAGTCCTGCTCCACTGGCCACTTCTGTCCCCAAATCCATGTAATGACACAGCCCAACAACAAGGAATAACATTCATGCACTTTCCAACCGATATCCTGGTCAGAGTCTTGAGGAACAAAGAAAAACATAATTAACAATAAACCTTTATCTGAACCGGCTCATACTTTTGTTGCAGGGGAGAGGTGCTTGTTTCCACCCCCCTGACAGTTCAGACAAGCATATCTCATAGAAACACCGAGGACCAATTGTGTTTGTAATATTTTGCTTTGAACTGTAATGCATAATTAGAAAAAAAAATCACCTCTAGTTTAATGTTACAAATTAGGTAAAAAAAAGTACTAATGTGAGAGTCTGGCATTAGACTTTATTTTTATACGTTAATTAGCAGTGTCAAAATGAATCAGGTTCTAGATTACAGTGAATTTTTTAGTTAAAAAATGTAAGAAAATCTTCAGTGGTTTTTTTTTAGTCACACAGTCTTCAGAGCTTAAAATGTTCCTCAAAGGGGTTAACAAAGTTTAGAGCTTGAAAAAAACATTTCTAGACAGGGATCTTACATTTTCTGATGTAATTTTCACATAAAAATGGAAGATGACAAAGAACTGAGATTGTTACATTAATGTTAGCATATCAATAGAAATTACATCAACTGTTCAATACTAAGTATGTAAAAAATTGCTAATATCTTAGGAAGTGACATTACACACGAACATAGAGAAACCTCCCGAAAACCTCAATAAAAATATTTCTTTTACACATTAACATTAATACTCTTGACAGTTGCCAGATAGGTAATTCGTTTTCAGACCATTTTTATAGAGTTTAAAAGCCTAACAGTTGCTCATGGGGATATGTTGGCTTGTGGTTATTTAGTTACCTAGCAACCTATTACAGGAGCCAGAGTAACACACTGGACTGATGTTTACCTTGGGCCAGATCAGGCATCATAGTTAGTAATGTTTTTACAGCTTAATTTAATAGCAATATTTGGCAAACACTGAATGGTAACGCTTTACATTAACTACACATTCATAATACATTCATTATACATACTTAGAACATTCAGTACCCTTCATAATGCATTCATAAGCAACATGTAAGTATACCTTAACAGCTTTAATATACATTAATAGCATTTTTAAATTAATGTATATTAGAACTGATAAAGTATGTTAGGATTTTAAAGTGTACTTAGTTGTTGCTTTTGAATGTTATATGAATTCATTATGAATGAATTATGAAGGTGCACTCAATGTTCTATGAATGCAAGATGGCCCAGTTAAAGGGTAACAATTTAAATTAAGTGCATCTTCATAATGCATTCATAGAACAGTAATAAGCAGCATGAAAGTACACCTTAACATCCTAATATCCCTTACCAGCTTTAATATACATTAATAAAAAATATTACATAATTATACTATTATAATGTTCATCATGAATGTATATTACAGCTGTTAAGGGATGTTAGGATGTTAAGCTATGCATTCTGTACATGATTCAGCATGAGGGTCCATAATAATCTAAAGGGGGCTGCAAAGTGTGGCCAGTAATTCATGGCGCCAAATAATACCAGGGGATTTGGATTGGGATTGGTCCATCAATCCATCCATCCATTTTCCAACCCGCTTATCCTACTGGGTCGTGGGGGATTGGTCAATTTCCAAAAATAAAATTATGCCGACCAATATAATGCATTATGGAGGTATTCTGTACACTATGTTTATGAATGTTTTATGATTACTTAATGAATACATTATGAAGGTGCACTGAATGTTTCATGGATGCAATATAAAAGCATTATGAAGGTGCAGTTAATGTAAAGCGTTACCATATAAAGTGTTACTAGCTGAAGACAAATCAGCCCTAAAAAGGATGGGCATCCCATTCAGGGTGAACATTAGTGATGTCAATTAATTTATACACAAAATGGAATCACTACTAAGAGGACCATCCATCCATCCATGAGCAGTGAGTTGCTCCGCAGGTTAGGACATCATGCTTGTGAGCAGATTTCATCACTGGACCCCTAAGCAAAGCTTGTAACCCCAATAGCTCTAGGGACTGGTGGATGCTAGTTTCTCAAAAATGTACATAGAGCAATGAGCAATGAAGAGGAGCATGGACAGCCTGGCAGGTTCAAAGGGCCCAGCACTTTCCAGGGGCCACAGAAGGGGCATGGACAGCTTGGCAGATTCAAAGGGCCCAGCACTTTACAGGGGGCACAGAAGGGGCATGGACAGCCTGGCAGGTTCAAAGGGCCCAGCACTTT
>JABFDZ020000109.1:18988792-19005275 GCA_019775955.2 Pollimyrus isidori | reverse complement strand
TTGCAAATTGTTTTGGGCTAAGGGCCCCACGGGCCCCCTGCACCCCAAGGGCCCCTGGGCAGCGGCCCCGCTGGCCCGGTCCGTAATCCGTCCCTGTCTGCATGCCTAACAAATGTCACCTTAAACCAAAGCCTTATATCATAGAGAAATATGAGTAATGTCAACATTGCCACTCAGAAAATATTTATAACATACAGGCAACACCGGAGAGGTTTGGCAATAGCATTCCACACAGAAATATGCTTAAATCATAAAGGAATCAGTGGGCTTAGTAGCCTAAAGAATATACAGGCTAAGCATCCACGTTTTAAATTCCTCAATTTTTCCTGTTGATGCTGCTGCTGCGTCTCTCTATGAAATAAATTTTCACTGACCGCGTTACGTGAAATTAAAAAAATTTGAATGACAAAACGTTTTTTTTTAACCAATATTTACTTTATAGGCTTCATATGCTAAAACCATATAACACTTTTTGCTCTGGCTGCCGCCTGTTCGCATAGCACACTTATGTTTCTGAGAAAAGTGATTCCAAAGTGAATCTTTACTCACTGAAACAGTTTCACCACATTGTTGTTCTTGCTCTACATTATTGCCATCTATGCATTTGATAAGAATAGTAAACTTGTACGATCTATCAGTTTCCTTTGTGAAATTCCATCTTCCAATTTGTGTAACAGTCTTGATTATTGTACAGATGAATTCTGGGTAGATTTGTGCACGTCTCAGAATCGTAGTGTGAGCGGTATCGGAGCGAAACTCGAGCGGGACAGAGCGATCGCTTCAGCTATAAAAAAACGCTCCACTCTCTGACTAAATTCCGCTCCACTCTGCTCACATGCTCTGGTTCCAAGCTTCTTCTGTTACTTCAGGGTCAAAGCCTGGGAGGGGGGTACTGTGGAGTATGCGCAGAGCGCCTAGGCCAGTCTGATTGAATGTATACATACAAAACAATTTGCAACGCTTATCAACAATGTATTTTCGTTTGTCTATTTTAGAGGGCCGACATTCTTTGATCCTCTGCCTACAAGGGCCCCTGACCCTATTGGGCCTCTGATGGAAACATGGAGGGAGGGTGAATGGCTGGCCCGGTCCGTAATCCGTCCCTGGGTAATGGCATTAGGCTCTACATACGTAAATCGACGCCCAATCACATTTTCTGGGTGTCTTAGTCTGACTAAGAGAAATTCATTTTATTGCCATTTCAGTCGGACTAACACATTTTCATACACTCTAAAAGTCCGGTTTTAGCTGGATTAACACATTGATTAATTTTTTTAATGTGCTTGTAAATGTAATGACTGTACAGTATACAAACAACCAAGTAGCAGCTAAACTGTAAAACCTGGGATTGTACTATACAAAATGATGTGCACCAAAATATGTAAACATTGGCCATGAAAAAACATCACTGCGAGAGCCAAGGAGTAGCCCTGGTTCACCGCAGCGGTACATGCACGTCTGAGAGAGAGAGAGACACCGCTTTCCAGTCTGGGGATAAAGCTGCTCTCAGAACAGCCAGAGCCAATCTCTCTCGCGCCATCTGAGAAGCAAAGCATGCACATGCACATGCACAAAAGATCCATGGCCACTTACACAACACAAAAGACTATCGCAGGTTATGGCAGGGCATTCAGGCTCTCGCCCAGTACAAGCCTACGGCAAGCAGCTGTGATGGAGACACCACACTTCCTGAGGAGCTGAATGAGTTCTACACACGGTTTGATGCACCAAACAACACACAAAAGCGACGAAAGCGACGCCCCCCCACCACCGACCAGATCATCTCTCTGTTTGCAGCCAACGTGAGGAGAACTTTCATCAAGGTCAACCCACGAAAAGCTGCCGGACCAGACAACATCCCAGGGCGTGTGCTGAGAGACTGCACTGATCAGCTGGCAGATGTCTTCACAGACGTTTTCAACTCATCATTGAGCCAGACGATCATGCCAGCGTGCTTCAAGTCCACCACAGTCATCTTAGTGCCAAAGAAATCCTCAGTATCCTGCCTGAACGACTACCGTTCCATCACCCTGATCCCCATCATCACAAAGTGCTTCGAGAGACTCGTCATGGCACATGTGAAGAGCAACCTCCCCCGCTCACTGGATCCGCTGCAGTTTGCGTCTCGACAAAGCAGGTCGACCGGGGATGCCAGTTCCACTGCACTTCACCTCCCCCGTACCCACTTGGACAAGACAGACACTTATGTCAGAATGCTGTTCATAGATTTCAGTTCAGCATTCAACACCATCAACCCCCAAAAACTGAGCGAGCTGGAACTGAGGACCTCCCTCTACAACTGGACACTGGATTTCCTGTCAGAGAGGAATCGGTGACAACATCTCCAGCACTATCAGACTGAGCACAGGAACTCCTCAGGGCTGCGCTCTCAGCCCACTGTTGCTCACTCTCCTGACACACGACTGCACCCCCCTGCACAGTCCGCCGACGACACGACCAGGGTGGGGCTCGTGAGCAGCAACGAGGAGTCGGCGTACAGGGATGAGGCTCAGCATCTGGCGTTCTGAGAAGAGCTTGTCACTGAACGTGGACAAAACCAAGGAGAGAAGACTCGCCCCACCCACACAGCATCCAAGGCTCCACGGTAAAGACAGTAAACGGCACCAAGTTCCTGGGAGTTCACATCTCAGACGACCTCACCTGGACCACCAACACCACCTCCATCATCAAAAAGGCCCAGCAGCGTCTCCACTCCTTGAGAAACCCGAAGCGGGCCGACCTTCCTCCTCCCATCCTCACTGTGCTCTACAGGGGCACTACAGACAGTGATCTGACCAGCTGTGGTTTGGTAACTGCAAGGTCGGCGATCTCAGCTACAGCGGACTGTTAAAGCAGCTGGACAGATTGTCGGAGAGTCTCTGCTCCCGCCACAGGACATCTCTCACAAGCACTGCTTCAGACAGTCCTCCTGCACCGTGCTTGACCCCTCACACCCCTCTCATGGACTCTTCTCTCCCCTCCCACCCAGCAGACGCCTTCGCAGCATCGGGGCCCAATCCACCAGACTGCGAAACGACTTTTTCCCCACAAGCCTTCAGACTTTCTATCTAACTACCTGCTCTCCCACCCAACCCCATGGATTGTTAACTGACTCTGACAACCCAGGATGGGGTGCCAACCCATCGCAGGGCATACTCACACACCAACCAACCACTCATGCACACATACGGGCAATTTGGAAATTCTTATTAACCTGAGCATGTATTTGGACTGTGGGGAGACCTTGAGGAGACCCCATGATGACATGCAGGGTGAACATGCAAACTCCACACACATGGAGACATGGCAGAGACATGAATGCCGTCACAGAGGTGGGAGCCAACAGCGCTATCTGCTGCACCATCATACCAATCCCAATAAATAATAATAATTATTATAACTTTTATTATCATCCATTTTCTGAAACTGCTTATCCCAGTCAGGGTCATTGGCGGCCCGGAGCCCATCCAGGAAGGCAGGGAACAAACCAGCATAACGCCAACCACAGTACCACCATGCTGCCCACATTATTACTGATGATGATGATGCAGGGAGGCTGAGGCCACCTCTGTTGTCCATGTGTATGTGTGAGTGTCCACTGAGAGAAGTGGTGATTGCTGCTGTAGAATCTGACTGCAGCTGAAGCTAAAGATCTACAGAGCCACTGTGTGGAGCAGGGCAGGTGGACTAGCCTGTTACTGAAGGGGCTCCCTAAGACACACAGGGACTCACACAGGGGGGAGAGGAAGGTGGTTTGGATTCTTACCCATCATTCTCCTCACTTATCTCCTCTAAGGTGTCCTGGGGGCCCCCAGCACAGATCCAGCCCTGCTGATCAGCTTGTTGACCCTCTATTTTCCACTGCTGGTATGTATCAGCCCCAGCAGACAACCATGTAGAAGATGATTGATGCCGCCATTGAGTCACAGAATGACTTTGGACGCTGGTACACTGAAGAGTTAACTCTAGCCCTTCTTGTACAAGGCAATGGTATTGTCTGTCCAGTCTAGCTTGTTGTTGAGATGAACATCCAGGTATGTATAGGATTGGACATCCTCAATCTCCACCTCCGGGATGCTCACTGGACTGACTGATGGCAGCTTTGCCCTGCGAAAGTCCACTAGCAACTCCTTGGTATTCTTCGCATTAAGCTGGAGGTAATGTTGCTGCCACCACTCTGCAAAGTCATTACTGCGTCCCCTGTATTTCTGTTTATGTCCTGTTTTTTAATGCATTTATGATGTTCCAATACTTCCTTTGCATCACTTTAGAATGCGATTAATTCTTGATGTTTCTATGGCAAGGTAAACCTGTTGTACTTGGCTATGCAAAACAGTGGCTCCTTAATAGAACAAAAATATCTTGTTAATCAGCCACTGTTTACATGGGTTTGTGAGAACATTTATTCTCTGAACAACTTGATAAAGTTTTTTTTGATTACGAGCTTCATTATAAGCTATTTTACGGTTACATTACAGCAGTGGTCCTCCTGTTTATGAAGTTATAAAAATCCCAATCAAAGGCACCATCAGTCTTCATGAATTGACTATAGCCAAGTATTTCTTTTTGTCTCTGACATTAAATTGATTTTTACTTAGCCAGTAAAGGATCACACTGTATACATATTTATGCTACAAAATATTTATTATGGGGATATAGACTGCATTCCCCGCTTACCTACTTAAAAAGAAACCAAAATCATCAGATAATAAGATCACATTTTTGTACTGATTTTCAAGTGAATGGACCCACCATTATCAAAAACATGCATTATGACTAAAAGATCAAGTTTAACCAGTAAAACACATTGACATAGTTGTGTATATTAATTACATAAAACAGTAAAAAAAATGCTTGTTACTGTTATTTCATTGTTTTTAGAAGGAAGGATAATCAGTAAAACACATGTAAGCAGTGCTACAACTATGTCCAAAGTATAAAATGTGCACTTTATAAATAGACAACATGCTCTTAAGTGTTTTACTGACATTATGATTGCACAGCCCCTCTCTTTAACTTACTGAAAGTTGACTTATCGGTTTTACATTTTGAAGAAAAAAAAAAACTAACTCTGAAATAACTGAATCAGATTTAGCTGCATGCTTACACAAGTGAATCACATTGGGTTTGATGCCAAAGAGCAGAATGTGTCGCCGAGAAAAGAGGTCTGACAAACTGCACTTTCATATGTGAGTTTCCAAAGTAGCATGAGGTGACTCGCAAAGTTCAGAAGAGCCCAAATAGTGCGGTCCCAATTGGCGCTTCATCGCTCAAAAAAAAAAACTGCAAAATGATTTACTGCGTCAAGGAAAACAGCCTCACAAATCATCAAAGCATATGGCAAACACAGATAAACTGCACCACGGAGAATTAGTGGTCGTAAGGCAGAGCTCAACAACAAGGATAGAAGTACACTTAACACCACAAAAGGATAAATTAAAAAAATGACCACGTAATTGAATAGGATCTTCTGTAGCACAACCTCAACAAAAAACAGTATGTCCAGAGTTTCAGAAAACATCAAGGCTAATGCAGAAATATGCATGATCAGGTTAAAGGAACATAAAACCTCAGCCTCTGAGCAATGGAAAGGAGTAATATAGTCTGGTAGGTATCCATAATATCTATAGGTATCCATAATAGTACTTAAAGCCATCCCATGAGAGTCAAGGCTGCTATCTATATAACAACTAAAAAATATAAGGCCGCTGCAGTGGACCAGGTACATCGTATGTACACTCGTGATGTTCCCATATTCCAAGATGGTAACGCCCTGACACACACTGTGAAACAAATTCATGTGCACCAGGATAAACCCAAATGCTATTCTTGGCCTCCTCCACCTGATCTGAACATCCCTGAACCTTCATAGGAAGTTCTTTAGGGCAGAGTGCAGAGCGGATTTCCATTTCCTTCATCTCTCAAAGATCCAGAGGCTTTTCTTCTTGACGAATGGTTCAATATCCCTCCACACACAGTTCAAGACTGCACGACAGCATGAAGGCCTGAAGATCTTCTGAAGGTAAAGGATGGTCTACCGCCTTTTAGATCTTTGATGTTAATATATCGCAGGCTGTTTTTCTGTTACTTTGTCCACATCCTGTTTGTTTCTTTGGCCAACAGCAGACTGGCATCCCATCCAGGATGGCCCCTGTTTTGAGTCCTTCTTAGGGTAGGCTTCAGGTTCATCACATGCCAGTACTAGATAAGGGGTTAAAAGAGGTGGATGGATGTATGGATGGATATTCACTTACGTTTTAAAGCATACATAGTGTTACGTGCTGGGGTGCGTGCAGAGCGAACGAAACAAACGAAAGTCCAAGGTAAACTGGAACGGGGTTTTAATGCACATACACACTCCGACAAAGACAACGTCAATGCTGCGTCTCCCGGGATATACGCTGACGCAGACTAAATACACTGAACAAGCACAAGACTGGCGAGCAGCATTCACCTCACAGGTGAGTCACATTTGGAAATCACATGAGGTAATGAGGTGGGCGTGGCACACGAAGGGCTGAAACGGGATGGACGTCGCAGAACATAACACATAGTATACAAAGATTCATGTAGTGTATAAAATGTGATTATACAGGTAAAACACACTTAAAGTACTACAATAATTAAAGACATTCATAATCAGAACATGGAACCTCATTACTGAGTAATGTGAATATGAAATGTTACTAAATGTGCAAGAGTTGGTGATTACAAATGAGAGAGTGACTTCTGAAATAGCCACTATGGAAACACAGGCTGTAACAGGGGATGTATGTACTGAGGGGGGCACTGCAGTTTATTGTGTGTGTGGAACGTGTGTTCTGCAATGGGAAGCCATCCCATCCAGGGTGGTTCCCTGCTTTGGCATCTGTGGTTCCCATTACAAGATCCAGGTTATCTGAGACTCTTCGTTGGGTAAAGAGAGGGATGGATGGATGATGGTTGGATGGATAGATGGATGGATGGAAGGACAAACACATTTTAACTGGGGACAAAGATCATCAGTAGAGTGTTTCATTTTGCGTGTGTCCCCCTTCCCAGAGACAGCGGAGTTCCTACATCTTCCAGAGATGTCTTCCTGCTTGACGTGATGAAGCTGAGACATGTGAGGGGGCAGGGGGGAGGGGGGGGGGTCTCAGCTCTCTGGCATAGAACTGCTCTGGCAGCTGGCATTCATCTATTGGGGAGGGCAGCGTTACAGAGCATGGAACCTGCCCCCACCCTTTCTCTATCAGTAGCCCAGTTAGCGATTCAGCTTCCCTGAGCAACCAAAGGGCTTTTCAAGGTATCCCATCTCAAGCAGCATCTGCACTGGATCCCAATCATTTGTACACCAAACATATGATGTTGGTAAGCTCACACAATGCATATTTCGAGTTTATAAATATTTAGTGGCAGTTTATGTCATATAAATTATGCATGACAGGGAATCAAGAATCAGAAATTGATTTTTCATCTTTCACACTTACTTGTCCAGAGAAGCATTGCCTGACTATATATCCCACATACAACAAAGTATTTAGACTTCCTAAACATTTAGTCGTATACCTTATATATGGAAAGCAGTGTACCATCACTGCCAAATCACATATGATACGAGGCATGAAAAATTGTGCGTTTTTACAAATCATGTCTACAGTTCATGCTGTAGAGAAATAAAAGACTCACATTCATGCTTTCTGGAAGCCAAACACGAAGACGCTTACTTGAGCATTTTCAGGGAATCTTTTTGTTCTGAAAGGCAGTTTTGTTTCAGCAGAAACTGACTGCTTTGCAAACAATAACACAGTATGTTTCCCACGTTTGCCATATACATGCGCTGAGGATTTAAACCGGTCTGTTTTGTTTGCCTCACTGTTCGTAGGCATAAGGTCTCTCTTGCCTCTTGTAAGGACAACAAACTGCTAAAATCGTAATTTCACACTGTTTTGACCTTGTGAAATCAGTGGAATCAGTACAATATTCTAGCATGCACTCCATATCTCAAAAGGTTTCCTCTAACCATTAACCTTTTGTTAAATAACCCCTGCATTCTGATGCCCTGTCTTCTTTGTTTGTCCTCGACAAGCCTCTTTAACACAAAATGCATACAGAGAATATATGTTCAGCAGTGCTATTACAGCCCCTATACTGCATCCAAATGAGACTTTATACATGATATGGGCATAAGTATGCATACAGCAGCTTAGTCCAACATCTCAGTCTGAAATCAAGGGTATTAACATGAAGCAGATCGGCCCTTTGCTGGTACAATAGCCTGAGCTCCTCTGGAAAGGCTTCCCATTAGATGTTAGAACATTACGGGTGGAATCTGCTCCCATACAGGTTGGATATCGACATTGGGTGATCAGGTCCCTTTCTGTGAGCCTGTGTGGCCAACCACTGTGCAGCTAAACTGGCTCCCACAAGCTGTGTCCTTCACAGCCACTTCACTTACCAGGGTAGCTTTGCTTCTGTGCAGCCACTCACTCAGCTGCTAATATTTTGGACAAGAGATTGTGTGACTGTTTGCTTAATTAAACACCTGGGTCGGCAATCAGTTTTGGCTTAATTTGGCAATTCCTATGGTTACTAGGGGTCTCCACACACTTTTGGCCATATAGTACGACAGAATTGTTACGGGAAGTGCCACAGTATGGAGTTGAGGTAGCTACCACTTGAAACAAACCAGAGCTGTTAAAACACATTATGTCCCTAATGGGCCTTGGTGCTGCCCCGGCATAGTACCCACTAGCACTGCATGATCGCCATCTGCCTCGAGCTTCTGGGGGAGGAGGGGCTATCCCTGAGAGCGTCGTGCATCACCTCATCTGGGAACAGCAGGTGTCTGAGTGGAGGGATGCTAGCAAAATGACCGGAACATCTCAGATATGATGAAAATTCATAGGGGGCTGCCATCCAGCATCTCCTCAGTCATTATTAGGGTGATTATCCAGCAGTCAGCTGCTTACAGGGCGAGCAACACGTCTGAATGAAGCAGCACTTCTCTGTGGCTTCAGAAGACACGACACTCAAGTCATTCTCGTTAATCTTGTCAACGATCAACTAATCCACTCGACACAAAGACATCGTGACTATGTTTTAGTATTATTGCTGCAGAACATGAATAATCAGCAAACATGATATTAATACTTTATATTTACGCTGTTTATCCAAATCCACGTCAAGTGAAACTGTTGATTACAGTTAGTTAATCCTTTGTCTTTCAACTAATGTTTCACTTCAGATTTTGAAGTACATGTTTGAAAATGTCATCAATATAAACTTTAAATTACCATTTATAATTTACATCAAACATGTAATATACAACCACAACATCAACCATGCCATTCAATTAATCTACACTTTTTCCTAAAGTTTATTTTAAGTGGTCCCTGATTGCTGTGTAGTCAGAGTTTAATTAGGGTAATCAGTCTTCCCACATTGTAGACTTCAGTTACATCACATTACAGTTGTGTGTGTGTGTCTGTGTGTATTATTATTATTAATTATTATTTAGGGATGAAATTCTGTTCTGGAATTTGTAAACATCTATCAGTCTGCTTATCAGTCTGGTCCACGAGTGTAACGAGATAATGCTGATTCGTCGAAGAATATTAAACTATTTGTTGGCACATTTTGCAAAGCTATTCATTATTCAGAATCCTAATGGGCAGGACGGGACCGTCCAATGTTTTCTCTTTTTTAATAAAACATTAAATATATTTCAAAAGATTGCTTACCGAACAACAGCAAAAGAACAATAAAATGTTCCATTTAATACTAGGTACAATGTATTTTTTAATCCCTGACTTCTCTGACAGATGGCTGTATTAATGGACTGGACAGTTCTGCATTTTGGGATCTTCAAAAAGAACCCCTTTATTTCAGGTAATCCATAAAGGCAGAGCACGAAGGTGACCTTGACTGAACACAAATTTAAATTTGTTTTGTGTCAGTGGGGCCATGAGAGTGTGCCCCCGTTTCAAACATTTCAAAGGCTGTGTTGCGGAGTATGATCACCCCTGAAGGCCAAAGGCACCATATCGAGGAAAAAAGAAGCACCCCAAAAAAATGATGTTGTTCTTGCAGAATCCAGTTTCAGAATTCCAAACAAAACGCTTCTCTTCAAATTCAATGACACACAAGTCACTAAAGAGAACAATCACCTATTATCTATACATTTTCTTGTAAACACATCCTATTCATGGTTGTGGGACGTCTGGAGCCCATGGGTACAAGGCAGGGAAGAACCCAGGATGGTTTACCAACCCATCGCAGGCCTCACTCACACACCAGTCACTCACACAAGCATACCTATGGGAAATGTTGTTACTCCAATTACCGAAGTACTAACAAGTAACCCCACGACGACATAGGGAGAGCATGCAAACTCCACAGATGGAACCAAAGCAGAGACCTGAATCCTGGAACCTTGGTCGCCAAGATGTTAGGTAACAGTGCTGACCACTGCACCACCATGTTGCCCCTAAATAACTATTCACAGATTATAAAACATGCACAGTCATATACTGTATCAACAGTCTAACCTCAGCTGCACAACACTTAAGAAAACTACCATTTCAGCATCCACAGTATCTCCACAACCTTTGCACTCCAGTAATATTGATTTTAAGATTTTATTAAAAAGCACAGGTAAGAGCCAAAAAATAAACAATTAGAAATGAAGTCCCAACAGAGTGTCTTAAGAGTCGGGAACTCTTAATGGAGCCTCTGCATCTCTGAAAGACGTTCAACCACATTCCGTTGACTCCAGTGGCCTTGTCATAATGTTTACACTGATTTATCATGGAAGACTCCTAGCCCAGCACAAGAAAAATGCTTCACCACTGTATAAACTTGGTCATTCAGATTGACTTTGTATTTATTGCCATTTATCTCATTCTCTAAGGGGTTGAGTGTATCTCAGCCGTGGCGGGTTTATGCAATCCAAACCATAAAGGAGCAAATGGTACCCGTGAGTGTGGGAAAGAAGTACTCAAGCCCCTGACATCTTTTGGAGAGTGTCAGACGTGAATGGGCTGAAGGGCATCTCATCAAGCCGGACAACTTCACTGCTGCTCTTTGTGCCTCTTTACAAAAATGCACTCTTACCTGGCATACACACTTTACAGGCTTTAACCAGACTAAAACTACATCTGACAAGTCATTTCTGTTGAGAACTTCACTTTCTGCGAAATTCAGGAGCCCGTCTAGCACTTCAAAACATGATGCTGGGCATAATGACATGGTATTTGCTTGATTATCTCAGAAACCCTACTTGCGCGGAAGCACGTTTTGAAAAGCTTTTGTATAATTTACTTATTTGTTTCTTTTGGCATTTAAATGCAGTTCATGCAGCTCCTTTTAATTTGAGTGCAGATCAAATAATCTTGTCATTTTAGATGATGGAACAAAAAGGCTGGAAATGAAAGTTTTTCATCCAGTAGGAGGGATGAAGGTGGATTCACAAGAAGTATGAAAAATATACACTCAATATTACCATCCTCTGGTTATTTAGAAGGTGTTTATTATTTAAAACCGAAATCCATGAAACATATTTCCTCAAATCCCAGTGTGTGTGACAACCTGGCACAGGATATATTCTTTCAATGCCAAATAAATGCCTTGCTGTGCAATACAACACTCCTGGTTTTTGTAGTAGACCCTTCCTATACAGCCAACAATAAGATCTGCCTGTGTGTGCTGACACCAGATTGGAATTCTCCAGCCTCTATACATGGTAAACCATGTTAAATTTCATTTTAATAGAGTTGTACCTTTGCTTCACTTTTTGAAGAGGGTTTCCAAGCTTCAAAGAGTTGCCAAGTCAACAGGCTGTATTACTGAATTGAAATAATTTGCTCGATAGCAGCGTCTGTCCCGGTTTAACCTAAAATCCCTGCTGCTGTGAAATGGTAATTTTACATCAATTGATAGGTAGAAAACATGCAAAAAAATAAAACGGCTGAAAAGCTGGCCTTTCCTCTTTAAAGAGCGGTCAGAGATGTAATTCAAGTCCAAGCCAAACGGTCTGATAGCCCCATCTAAGCCAGAACCAAGGCCAAACTCTGATACCAAGCCAAGACACAGTTCAGCATGTTCAATTCAGCATGTTCAATTATTACCAAAGCACATGACTGTACAATATACTGTGACCATATAGATAAGTCAAGTCAGCTGAGCCATGAGTATTCACCTTTCTGCTAAAATAGCTTACTTAATACATGATTAGAGATCCATATTGTAGTTTTTTTGCCCTGATTTACATCCATGCTGGTTATTTCATTTTCAATGGGCCTTGTCACATTCCAGGCAAGCGATATTCCTGTAGATTGGTTGATGATGTAGACTATGGTATGAGGAGAGCTGGTCACTTTACAGCCAAAGGGAGTTTCTCAGTGTGCCAATCTACTAAATAAGATGCCCCAGTTTCTAGACGCAATAATGCTAATTATTGCTGAAAAAATTATGCATTGCCAACAACGGCTTACCATATGGATAGACGTTATGATGCTTTATTTTCCATTTGCATAAATACGAGTACCCATGCATTAGAATGTTTTCGTTTTCACATATCCCATGATGGTATACTGTGTCGTGATACTTTACCCCCATAATTGCCATCAAAATTATCTGCCATTTGTGCTACAGTAGCCCTTCTTTTTGTTCGTACCACATAGGATAGTCTTCATGCAAATCCTACATCTACAAGTCTAGGTTTGTGATTTGTCCCTCCTCGACCACGCTTAGTAGGTAGGGTGACTGTGACCATCCCAGAAGCTCAGCCATTTTGGAGATGCTCTGACCCAGTTATCTGACCACAATGATTTGTCTCTTGTCAAATTCACTCAAATATTATCTCTTGTCCATTTCTTCTGCATTCAACTGGTCAACTACGAGTACTGAATGTTAGCTTACTGTCAAATCTATCCCAGTCCTTGACAAGTATCATATTTCCAAGACAGTCAACGTTATTTGTCTCATCTTTGGGTAGTCATAATGTTTTAGCTCTCCGGTACATATAGGTATGAATGAAATTTCTTGAGCGCCATATATTGTACCATACAGGCGGTGTTGTAATGATCCTTCACCCATGAAAAAAAAATGCATCAGAAACTCATATTTACCAGCTCTGGTGACTGAATAGTCACCATGACCTTCTATGTGATACAGGGACTGAAAGGGGTTCTGCGTAAGCATGTAATTGCAAGCAATATGATCGACGTGGTATGATGGATGAGTAAGCAGCACTGTACCCACAGATCTCAGAGAGGTGCATGAAGTATGTTTGCACAGGTTTGCTGCAACAATTCCAATCCCCACTGGAGTTAAGAAACACCAAATTGTTTAAGAGTTCATGTATACAGTAACGTATCGATTGCATTGCATCTGTGCTGCACTGGTTATTGGCTTTGAGGATGAAAAAGCCCACAATGTAGTTATGTTTCCATTACAATCATAATGCCAGTATGTACCTGTTCAGCAAAGTGTATTGTGTGTATAGTGTGCATAACTAGGAGATAAACTATATTTTAACCTAGGCAATGTGAATTACTTGTGGACTGTGGTTTACGATTGATGAGGTTTGTGTGTCTCAAAACCTGCACCATGGTAACTGTTGAGCTAATGAGACAAGTTGATGAAGGTCTCAGAAAGATTCACTTTTATGTCAACATATGAAAACCAATTATTCCCTGAGTGTGGCACGCCTCGTGTACATAAAAGTAAAACAGTTGGGGTGCCATCAAAACTGTCAGATGAATAACACTTTCGTTTGATCAATCTGGTTCCTTCATACAGTAGCTTTACTCTAGAAATGCACATCTGAATATTACGTTTTAGCTAATTTGTCCCTCTACCTTTAGGAAGCACTTGCTGCTGTAAAGCGATTCGGCGTGAGCTGCGATGTGCAGAAGCTTCTACCAAGAGCAACATGGAGCTTCACCCATTTAATCAGGCAGACGTTCGGCTAGACTGACTCTGATTAAGATCTTGCTCAAGGACACGGCTTCAGGGTGCACGCCTGTGTGCTTAACTGGCATCCTACCTGCTTCCTTCGGTGCGATTGGCCTCAGAATTCGCATTGCGGGAAAATGTCACTGCGTCTCACATGCAAATGACCTCATGGTCAAACAGTGATTAAGCTACAAATTTGTTTATCTCCTAGAATGCAGCTGTAAGCTTGTTTGTACTGACTTTATTAAACCCTCTACCGCATTTAACTGTGTCTTATACACCTGCGGTGAATTAGGTAAGCGCTAGAGAAAATCCAATAAGACACTGATTTTTGTTTTTAAATAGCTCATACATATCAGATACATTTCTGTTTTGGATGAGTCAGATAAGACAAGGATAAATCAGCGGGAAACCGTTCAAATGCATTATTTTTCAAATATCAGAACACTTCAGGACCATTTAACTTTCACTTACAAAACAGTCTTACCAAAAAGCATAGAATATACTTCTAAAGGCTTTTTTTCCCTAACAAGTAAATTATTTTTTTTCTTCTTTTCAGATTCATCTAAACATTTGTTAATTACATTCACTTCAGAGGATGTCGCCTCAGGATGTACCATCTACTGAATAACCCAGGTATTTTCATAATAGTGTCAAAGCTTTCAAAAGGCAGTCTAGTGTGTATGAAAGAGAAGACAAAAAAGAGTTTAGAAAAAAAAAATTCTAAGACGGCATTAAATAAGTGAAAACTTCACAGGTACTTAACTCAAGTAAGCATGATAATTGCAGTTTCATTATTAAGATGCTTGATTGCATCAATTATGGCTGGAATGGAGAATTATATTATTTGTCATTTATTCGGCAATAGTACAAAAATCTTTAAAAAATTAAATGGCATCTAAACTGATTACACAAAAGAGATATGAGAGAATTTTACACAAAAAATATAACAAACGTTAATATATGGCATGTGGAAAAGACTTGTTAAAAAGATGTGTAAACACTAAAGCACAGACAAGGGACAACATGGGATTCATTTTAACTATGTAAACATACAAAAACACTGATTAAAAGGATTGTGTGATTTATGTAAGCAAGTCTGTTACATGAATTTTTTTAGATGATGTCCATTTCACTAAACATACTAGGTTTAGAGCACAGTGTTGCATTTTAAACACATTTGCAATATATGCATTGTGCCCTGTGCAGCCTGGGACAGGCTCCAGGCCCCTCTACCACCCTGACCAGGATAAATGGTTGGAAGATAGATGGATGAATTGATGGATGAATGAACAGACAGATGGATAACCGTTAATATATGACAGTAGTACAGTAATACAAATCACCACTTAGTGAACACATACTACAAAAATAGAATTGTGCAAAGTCCATAGTCTATATTGTCCATAAATAAGGACATGCACAAGAACTTTACACCTCCTTAATCATTAATAATTTCATCTCAGCATTATATGACATTAACCCACCAAGTCATAGACTTAAAAATATAAGCAGTAAATTGCACAAAAATGGTTCAGTAACCCAACCATGGTCCAATTTGCCCCTAAATCCGATAAATGATAAATGTCCCGATAGCAAAGGTCAAGTCATCACCGTACCTAAGCTGCCACATACGGATGTAATCTTTGCACATTGTTCGCAGAAGCGTTCCCGTGTTGCCTGGAACAGCCTCAGTGGTGACATGAAACAATCTCTCCAGCAGGTGGAGTCACGAGCAGAGTTAAGCAGATTATGCAGAATTCCAACTGTGAAAAACAAATAGTGTGGTGCAAATATAAAATTATCCCAACGGCAACTGCTACTTTTTTTTTCCTGGGGAAATATACATTTTCATTTAGGAGTAAACCATGATTATAATTTGATGCTTACAATACGGCATGCTACCACTGTATAATAAGTCGTGACACAAAACAGTAACTAATCATCTCTTCAGCATTCAGGAACGCGTGATAAGCTGTTTTACAAAGGCACCTTCACTTAATTTGATGGTACGAAACACAGCTGGGGTTTGGGGGTGTGACCACTACGCTTCTCAGCAGTGCTGGAGTCAGATGAGGAGTGTGACGAATTGCTGTCTTCCACAATAAGGTCTCAGGGAATGGTGATTTGTTTCCCCAAGATTTTATACTCTTCTGACAATGAGAAGATAAGACAGTGATCCTCACCTGGTTTAACCTCAGCACTCCCATTTTGTCTTGGTCATGAAGTTATGAAATTATCATGCAAATTTTTTAGAATTTGAAGCAGATATTCATAATAAATAAACTTTCTGAATGGGGGGGACCACCAGTTGAGAAACTGTGACACAAGAATAATTTTATTGATCCCAGAGAGAAATTCTTCTGCATACAGCGGCAAAGAACAAAGAAATTACCTAAAAAGTGTAGAGTTTGCACACAATGCCATGTGTTTGCTTACTGACCCTACAAAAGCTATCCCACGCGTTTGGGGGGGGGGGGGGGGGGGGGCGGGGGGGGGGGGGCGGGGGGGGGGGGGGGGGGGGGGGGGGGGGGGGGGGGGGGGG
>JABFDZ020000109.1:18960464-18983452 GCA_019775955.2 Pollimyrus isidori | reverse complement strand
CTATCCTATCAATATGGGCCAACATTTCTAAAGAATGCTTTCAGCACCTTGTTGAATCAATGCCACGTAGAATTAAGTCACTTCTGAAGGCGAAAGGGGGTCAAACACCATATTAGTATGATGTTCCTAACAATCCTTTAGGTGAGTGCATATATATAATCCCTAAATTCATCTCATATATTAATGATTTCATGATTGAAGACTTTCCAGAGCTAATTGTCACTGCTAACATTAAGAACTGAACTGTAACTATGAAAAAGTGGGTTAGGTACATTAAATACATTACTATGTATTATGGATACTGACAATTTCTTTTTAAAAAAAAGTGTCATGTATTCTAACAGAATAGAGTAATACGGAAACTTGTACTTTATTATGAACGAATCGTACCTTACGTCTTTAAAACTTTGGCTAAGGTAAAGTCTCATCCCCATGGCAACATCAGAGATCTTTACCATTTCAATACAGCGTTTTTCCACCCTTGGTACATGCGCATCCCTGCAAGGAACAGATCGACGCAAAACAGGCGAGAAGGCGCCCCAGACCCTGTCGCACTCGATACGTTTCATTCGGCTGGCTTAGAGGTGCCGCCGCAATTGTTGGCTCGACCTCACAAACTGCCATAGCTGCGGCGTGTGGAAGACGCCTCTCATCTGAGGGTCTGTGAAAAGCGCCAGGCGAGGCCAAAACCCCAGAGCGTGCAGACACATCAAAACGGGAGTACCTTCAGGGGAGAGCATGGCTCGTACAAAGAAGCACTAATCACATATTACAACAATTCACCCTGCCAGCATTTACAGTGAAAGGGTACACACACACACACACACACACACGCACACACACACGCACACACGCACGCACACACGCACACACACGCACACACACACACACACACACACACACACAAACACACACACACACACACGCACACACGCACGCACACACACACACACATTTAGCTTTGGAAAAAAGTAAGAGACCACAGCAACATATTTTGCTTCAGTTATTTCTCAGTTCAAGGGAGTGCATTTGTGTAAAATATACATTAGTTTTGCAGCCTGGCTCTTCCCTGCTTCTCATTGATGAAGGGCTTCTTTCTTGCTTTGTGGCTGTTTATAGGCTTATAGAAGTCCTAACTGTCCTGCCATTGCACTTCACACCGCTTTATGCTTTCCATTCTTTTTGATCATCTCTGGCATTAGAAAGTCACTCCGCCCCTTGACCTGCCCGGTCTTCCATCCTTCCCAGTGTCTTGGGCCTGGAAGCAGCCTGCCTCGCCGTGTAGCCTTCTGCCAGCAGAACCGGGATTAAACCAGGATTTATCAATGCACATACTGGAGGCTATGGGCGCAAGAACAAGCCAGGATGGAACGGCAACTCATCACACACATACACACACGCACACATACCATTTACTCACACTCGCACACCTATGAGCAATTTGATAACTCCAAAAAGCCTCAGTAAGCATATGGAATGGGGGACCACACCACCAGGAGGAAACCCCACAACTACACAGGGAGAACATGCAGACTCCACACACAAGGAACCTTAGTCCCTGAGATGTGAGGCAATAGTGCTAACCAGTGCACCACCATGCTGGCCCTATATATATGGGTGGATATATTGTTGGTTGATTGGTTTTAAAAATAATACACTAAGTTTATGTCCACCCATCAATCCAAACACCCAACCAATCAGCAATCTTCCAACACAAAGACACCGTCTTCTGAAGGGGCACCAATTTAGCAAACCTCCGGTGCCAACCCTGCTTCTTCAAGCAAACTTCACCGCCCAAAAGAAGGTGATCAAAATTAAGCTGGACGGTGAGGTTTGCCAAAGCAGCATGCAGCCTACCCACAGCACCACATGGCCTTCAACCAACATTTACAAAGACCTTAGTAGACCTCACGCCAGACAGCGTAGGGTGTACACTGGCCATGGATGGGATGCCAGTCTGTCGCCGGCCAAACTGCAATAATGACAAACATAGCTATGTAAGTTGGTAATCCTATAATTTATAAATATCCACATGTTACTGGTTAATGTAGAAGATCCTGCCGCGTGTTTGGCACGGTTTTCCTTGATCGTGCGATAAGCACTTCCTCATTGTGGTAAGTTTTACATTTCCCCCTTCCAAAGGTCAACCTGCAACTCGCAAGGGATACTTCGGAAATGAACGGCGCCGAGCTCCTTTATTTAGCTGCAAGTGGAGAAACCAAGGGCATCTATTATCAGGGGGGCGATGGAGGAACTATTTCAAGTCTGCAACATTCAGGGCACCACCAAAGGTAAGATGTAAGACGCGATGGAATGTAATCGCTTTCATGTACTAAGGTAACGACGCTGCACAGAAAAAAAAAATCCCATTTATTTGTTTATAAATGCATTTGCAAATCAGAGGCAACGTAAAACTTGGTAATGAATCCCTATGGTGAATTTCGGAATAGGGGGGCATGAGGAATTGTCACCAAGAATAACCAAATAAGATACATTGCAAGGCGTGAAATATTCAAGGCTGCATGGGAAGATACATTACCGGAGCTTCAAGGGCGAGCTACATGCAAAGTAGGGCATTTTCCTGTAAATAAATGTGCGTCAAAGTGATTATGGTTAAAAACAAAATGAAAACGACGTTTTCTTAAATGCAAATAAAATTTTTTATTTTATTTTATCATTATAAACAGCAAAAGTTAAGCTAGCCGCTTCACACCGTATATATATTATGGACTGTTGCTGCTAAATTTAATAGCCGTATTCCCTCTCATAGTGAAGCGTAGACACGTGATGCAATTGACACCGCAGTGTTTATTCATGTCGACAGCCATCGTTTATCCAGTGTATATTAGCAAAGTTCACCAAAATCAAATTGCTGCAATTTGTTTAAATGGCTCTGAATTGTAGACACCCCGGTTTAATATATTACTTAGTTAGTTCATAGTAGTTATTCACCTAAGAATAAACAATCGCTGAGGAAAAGTTTCATGACAATTAATACCATTAATCACATCGCAGGTGTTTAAAATATTTAATTATATAACTTTTAATCACTTGGCATCTACAACGCTGATAAAAATTAATCATCGCGGGAAATTACTTAACTCATAACTTAAGTCTCCTCCCGTCACACACAGACATAACATTCTGCTTTACCATAAACATTTTAATCAAGTGGGCACTAGCACTATTAAATATTCAATACATGATATAACGGAACATCACGAAATACAACTACTTCCTAATCATATTAATGCATCATTGATTGATTTCAATGGTTATTTAAAAAATGTAAGTATCTTTTTCCCGTATTCAGTAAAAAATTGAGTTTTTGTACTTTTTCATCAATGGACACTTAAGAAGAAAAAAACAATTTAATTGTTCAAACATTGAAAGGGGAATACTTTCGTGCATAAAAATGAATTAAAATCAGAATTATCTGAAAGAATACATAAAAATTCAGTTTCTTCATTTAAGTCTAACTACAAGTGAAATGCTTGTTTCGTGTTGCATGCATATTTTATATGTGGCTGGTGGCTATTCGAATATGTGAGGCATTTTTAAACAAACGTGTGCTTTTACAATAAAATTCACTCTAGGAGGACATCAAACAAAGTGTTAAGCAAATCCAAACTTATTACTATGTATTTTTTAGCTTAATTCAGTCTGATGGAAAAATACGTGGATTTCAGTTTCCATCATTCAGATGTCTAAGCGAATTTGGTCTCACGGGCGGGCAGATCGAACCAGAATCGCAGGTAATACACAAACTTCAATCAATTTTCCTCCTACCATAACCAACCTGACCAGTCTTCACTCAGCATTATGCTTCATCATCCCTTCTGCCTCCGCAGGGACATCTATGGGTGTTACAACATTTTACCTAATAATACATTTTCATTAAATGAGATTTCTGTAATGGAATGATGTTACTGTGACACTGACTACCAGAATTCATCCATCCATCCATTTTCTATACCCACTTGTCCTATTCAGGGTCATGAGGGTCTGGAGCCTGTCCCAGAAGCTACGGGTGCAAAGCGGGTAACAACCCAGGATGGGGTGCCAGCCCATCGCAGGTCACACTCACCATTCACACCTATGAACAATTTGGCAAATCTTTTTCACTGTAACATGTTTTTTATATTGCAGGTGGAAAGCCAGAAGAAACTCCATGGTGACACGGGGAGATCACGCACACGCCACACACGTGGGGGCCAAGAAGGACCCCCCAGACTCCGGAAGTGTGATACAATATTACTAACCACTGCATCACCATGCCACCCTCTCGATCTCAGATTACTTCTCTTTTATTTATATAGAACTGTTAAGAAGGAACACAGGTACAAGGCCACTTACAGAGTTCCGGGCCCCAAGTCCCCAGAGAAAAAGCCTGAGGTGAGAATGGCAGGAATTGAAACTCCCTCAGAGATGAGAAACCTTGGGAGAGTCAGACTCTAGGGGAATCCCAGCCTTCTGTGAGGGCCCTGGCAGTAGAAGTCCGCATAAATTAGTGGGAGGCAAATGCAGGCAGACGGTGGGACAGCACTGGTAAGCAGGCGAATTAAGGACCAGGTAGGCAGGCAGATGGGGGGCTGAGACGGCTGAGGCAGAGAGCAGGCAGGTGGACTGACAAAGGCAGGCTGGCAGAAACACAGTGGGCAGGCAATAATAAAGAAATAATATCGGTAATATGCCTAGATGAAACGCGCTTTTTATCTGGCTAATGATTGGGCGAGAAGACCCCTCCTCATTAACAACAGAAAAATGCAATTAAAGACCACAGACGAGATGTTTCCGCTGAACTCGTTTAATTAACGTTCACTTCTTTCTGCAGTGAATGAGAATGCAGGTTTAAATCGCCGTCAGATCATGACATCATAGGACTGGCCTGTTTGTGGGCCTCGCTGGCATATCCAGCGTTTTGGTTTAATCTGTTTTGATAGCACAAAATCTGCTTCCATTTAGCACGTCTCTGCACTTGCATATCACACGATTCACATACTAGATAAATGTCTGCCAGAAGCAGCTCGCGACCCTTCCCACCTATCTCAGAGGTGTATTATGCCGATTGATGGAATGACTCTGAACACCACAGAAAGACTCACTTTAAAAATTTGCCCTCTAATGGCTGAGTGAGCGTACCAGCTGGTACTGGTCATACATCCCCCTGCTTCCTGTAATGATGAGGCGAACACGCTTTGCTGTCACGAGTACCACCCGACTCCCTGTGACAGACTACTGTTGCCTGAGACAGTGGGCAGCATGGTTCTTGGGTAGGACGGCATTTCAACCACACGCCTCTAGGGTCGCACTCACAGATGCCCCGAAGCCCCCACCTCTGTATTTCTGCAGCTTGCATGTCCTCCCCGTGTTTGGGCAGGTTTGCTCCCACAGATCAATACTCTGCAGAGGGACTGGCTTCCCTAGAAGTGACGTTCCCCACCGCTCAAACCACCGGTCATTATGCCAGGGGACTTTTTCAACAGGTCCCCATGAACAACAAATCTGTGTCTTGGAATCACGACTCGAACCTTGTTGAAGTGCTTCCAAAGTGAGGCCCCTGGCTCGCTAAGAGCCGCTACTGCATACATCGCTATGGAGGACGGGAGCTTGTTATCGCACCCATATTTTTTCTAATCACTAATCACTTTGCATTTCACATTCAAGAAGTAATAACAAAGAAAACAAAGAAGAAAAAAACAGGATCCACAGTTCAGTGCATCGTAAACCTTCTCGAGAGGGATTGTGAGTGAGGGATCTGAATTTGCTGATCCCAGCGTTGATTTCACAGTGAAATCACGCAATGCCTTTGGAATCTCCATTTGTCAAAAAAATGTATAAACAAATCAGACATTATACACACTTTGGGCTGTAACCATCCATCCATCCATTATCCAAACCGCTTGGGCTGTAACCAGTAGTAGTGGAAATGCATGTGATGATCTGGGAAAGCTTCTCTGTTGGCGCCCCCTATCTGAAACAAAGTGAAACTGGCTTCCTAAGCTGGAGCCCCCTCAGAAGATGGCTCCCTGGGCGCCGGCTTGTGTCACCAGATGGCTTTAACGGAGGCTGCATAGGCCTGAAGTCTTTAAATACAGAACAGAGGGGGACTGCTCTGCTGCCATGACAACCCACTTCGGGTTCAGTGCGGTCATTTAACAAAAGACCCCCCCCCCCCCCCAAAAAAAACAAAAATACTGCAAGGCGTTAAACACAACCATATTCTGTGCAGCACTGAACTTCAGTGTGTGAGGTATATATTAGTCACCCCGCACAGAGCACATCCCCCCCTGAAATACTTCATCCATCCATCCATCTTCCAGCTGCTTTTCCTGTTCAGGATAATGCAGGGAATGACGCCAGTGAGGGTAAATAAAGAAAAATGTTTAATACAAAAAATCAGCTGTTCTAAATATTCTGTATTTATTTATATATATATATATATAAAAAAAACCTGACCCTGGTTGTTTTTCCATAAGCTACTGAAGCTCACCCCAGGCAGCACTGGAGACGAGGCAGAGCCACAACCTGGACAGGATGCCAGTCCATCACCGGGCTTCACAAACACACTACAGGCACTTTAAAGGCACCTTTTCACCTAACTGCACATCTTCAGACGTCTCGAGAAGCAAACGAGTAAGAAATCCACACAACATGCAAACTCCCCACACAGAGTGGGGACATGAGATGAAGGCACCACCAGAAAGCATATAAATAATACAAAAAAAAACAAATAATATACTGCTTTGTTTAAAAAACACATGTAATGATGTATGAATCTGACTGTTTTAGCCCCTGCAGAGCTGGTGCATATTGCCAATTCAATTAACTTTATTTTTGCTTAATCTGGCAGGCCAAACCAGGCAATATGGAACAGTACTGAAAAACCCTGTAGATTACTTTGTCAATGTCCAGTTTAGCAAAAATATTAGCAGCAGAATTCCCTGGGCGATTTAGTGCAGATTTGCATTCAGCACACTGAGAATGCGCCACAGTAATGCATTGCAGAACCTGAGCACCTGAGCTTCACGAAGATTAAGTTACACACTTCAGCAATTGTATCGCATTTCATACCTAATCCTATTTAAAGCAGATGGTAAACACAGAAGTACAGTACCTGCTTTTGACTGTACAAGTGTAAAATTCCCGCAACACAGTTAACAAACTTAATTTCTCAAACATAGATCTTAGCACAATAACTGGTACTTTTACTAGACTAGTTTAAGCTTTCTATATCCCAAACCAAACCACACTAAATATTTTGCATCCTCCATGTTATCTGCACACTTGTAAAACATGAAAATATTTAAGACATTAAAAACCAGACAAATAGAGTAAGTAAACTCTCCTCAAATTGCAGTAATCATGTATGTTTTTGCTGCTTAGTCAGAACAATGAAAAAAAAGAACAAATTCATTGTGTGGCAGATTGTGCGCAGAAGCACTCATCTTCAAGTTTGGAAGCATCCAGAAGCTCTGATGTTTCAGAACTGAGCGTATTTTTAACATAAACCTTCACACACACAGTCACCTCCCTTCTGGGACAAGACATAACGTTTCTGCTGACATGAACCCTTTCAGTGTCACAGCTTAGCAGTATCAAAAACGCGGGAGGAAAATGATTATATGATTATTTGCAGGACTCGCTTTCATTCTGCATCATTCTCAATATGGTCAAGGTGTCAGAATGTGCCCAATGATGACGTTACTAATGATAAAGCACTTACACGGGCAAAAACATTTTACAGGAGCTGAATGTTTTGAAAAGCAGAAGGAAAACCCTCTAAAAATAGGTTATTTAGTGGAAGAGGCAAGCAAAGATTCGACATACACTTTCCTCACTAGGCTCTTTTAGAAAAGAACAACTATTCCAATTACTACAAATAATAAGGGTAGAGCAAACTACAAGCTACACCCATTCAGCCATATCGGTATCTTCTATGACCAATTATCCTGAGCAAGGTCAAAGTGAGCCTGGAGCATTTCCCAGAATGCACAGGGAAGGGGCCACCCTGGGTGTGATACCAGACTGTTCAGGGCACCAACAATTTAGAGATAACAATTTACCTAACAGAAGTGCCAGGGGGAACCCCGATCTGATGCAGAGAGAACGTGGAATCTCTAAAAGTACAGGGCTGCGGCTAGACTGAACCCTGCACCCTTGGGGGCTCTTGGGGGGTGTGGGGGTACTGACCACTGAGCCACACTGTTGCTCACCATGTGCAGGTTTGTATGAGAAAGGCCATATATGAAATCCCTGTCCATGTTTCCTTTGCTATTTGCTCTATGCTACATAATTATTAGCAAACCGCTTCTTTTTTTCCCCAGCCCTCTTTGTGACAGACACCCATTCATCTGTTTGCGCCCATGCCGAGATCACAGCGAGGATGTGAGGTGCACACAGGAGGGCTTGCGTCATCTGTCCTCGACGAAGGCTGACGTGCCGAGATCAAACGCTCCACTGGGGAGCCAGGGGCCTCTCTGCATCAGCACAGCCCCCCACCCCCCCAGCTCAGCCCAGTTGACGTGCCCGCCCATCCTCCACGTAAAAGCCTTCACATCCCTGCTGTGCCTCACATTGATACATCAGCCGTGAACATCAGTGCTGACAGGGAGTGCGACGCCCTTTCTGGTGTAATCCTAAGCATTGAAAAGATTTACATTTGCTCAGAGATTAGCGACGCATTGAGCCGAGGTCAAGGATAGGAAAAGAAAACTACTCATGTTGCAGTGTGTTGCATGATCCAGTGAGTTGCTTTCCAATTGCAAAAACATTCAGATGTTACCCTATTCTGCCACTACTGTAGATCTTTATAAATTTAACAATCACATCCAATCCATCCAACCAACTACTCACAAAAGCATATTAGCAACATCTCTGGCAGTACCAATCAAAAGCCTAGACACACCTGCTTTTAATGCATTTGTCTCTATTTTAGCTATGTTATTCACCATATAGCAAAAGGCCTTAAAGCAATAAAGTAATACATGCAAAATATTGCAATGACCAAGAGAAGTGTTCAACATCGAAAAATTCTTTCACATTTTTGACTCTTCAAAGTAAGCCCCATTTGCCTCGATGTCAGCATTGCTGCCTGGGACTTTTAAACTATATGGACTATATTTAATACTGAACCAACTTTAGCTTAATGTTACTAGGTGTATCTAAGCATGCTGTTGAAGCAACAACACCTGATGACTATTTTTATATCATAACCTCTTTAAAATGATAAATTAATCATTAATCTTAAACTAATGTTTATTTGAATACATTTTCATGCACCCCGGTCACCCACAGGAGGATGGGGTCCCCTTCCAAGTCTAGGTTCCTCTCAAGGTTTCTTCCTGCTAGAGGGAGCTTTTCCTTGCCACTGTCGCCTCAGGCTTGCTTGGTGGGGGTTCTGGCCGGTTATATGTAAAGTGCTTTGTGACGATGACTGTTGTTAAAAGCCCTATATAAATATAAATAAATGGAACTGGCATTCTTTCAGCCAGCATCCTATGTAACCACCTGGAATGCATCTCCAATACTTCAGAAGGATTTTCCACAAGTTCTGGGCACAAGTCCAGGGTCCAGCTAACATGTCTCTGCACTCCATCTCTTTCCTTGTTCACAAGATAATATAGTACAGAACCTCAAGTTCTGAACTTTATTTATCAATTACAAAATATACTGCTCTAACCTTTATATGTCCTGGCCAGGAAAATAGGATACATTTTTGCATAAAATGCTAATCTTGCTTAGAAGTTAGAGAGTCATCCAAAAAAATGTTTTTTTAGTGGTTTCCTGACGGTATCCCTCTCCAAACAAACAGAAGATGGTATTTAGTGTCTAAAGAGACAGGCACAAACACAGGCACATCGGTCTGATTCCAAGTGTCTAACTAAACAATAGTAGGCCAGTAATTCTCAGCAGCATCGACTGACCAATCAGTTTTTAAGTTTCCACCTTTAGCACGTTGGCAACTACAGCCGACACCTGTGCTCAGATCAAACCCAGAAAGAATGGGACCTTGGCCAACTCCAGCAGGTGTCGGGGAAAAGCAATGGGTTAAAGAACTGATGAGAAGGTTCTTAGCCTCTAAAATATGAACAAAGGTCTCACTGACAGCAGCCACATGCTAATGCTTCACCCAATCTGCAGCTACACTCTACAGCCTATTCCAGAAGGATCCAGCTACCAGCCCACAGGCTGGGTTTGTGGCTCTCATGCAGCCTGTTACACATTTTTAATTCATCATTAAATCTGGCCCACGGGTTGATCTCTCCTTTCCCAGTTCGTTACTTTTCATTTAAGTGATCTGCATAGACTTGGTTTTCTTACGGATTAGCAGAATATAGATATTACATGTTTTCCCTTTCATTTCTCATAAAAATAGCTCCTTTCCCCCTTGGCCCCCAGACCCCCAGGTAATTTGAGTTGGAGACCCCTGGTCTAATGCCACCGGGAATCTACTGTCACCATTCAAGCATCCCAATCGACATGAGCGGAGGACGTCAGTACCCAGCAAACCCCGTCTGATATCCAGGCTCAGTAAGACAACCAAAAGAAAATAAAAAATTCCTAAAGTACTGGAACGCCTTTTCTGCAGATGCCTCATGAGGAAGCTTTCATAGGTTATACATGAAAGGTTTCAGGAGGCTCTGCCACTTATTAGGGCTGCTGGGTGGGTGGGTGTGGGTGCGGGGGGGCTAGTAGGCGTTGTTACCACCTTGTTAACTGTCGACAAATCAGTACCTCTCCGCGTCTAACCCGTAGTCTGCCAACTGTTCTATTTTACTAATAAGTTTTTTCGATTTATTATTCAGAGCTTTCCAGCTGTTCCGACGCATGAATAAAACAGGAGTCTCAGTGGCGGGCTGCTCTGGGCCTGGAGGCCGTGCATCAGCACGCGCCGAACAGCAAGGACGCCGTCCCCAGCGCTCTGGTCGCAAAGGCGCGGCTCCGGAACCCAAACACCGTGATAAATATCACTGTGGCGTCCCTGTCAGTCAGCCCCCTCCAGCGCCTACATCCCTGTGAGCGCATGGCCAACCATGTGGTTCAGAATCGTCATTAGGGGAGGATCATAAAATTACCGCTAAGATATTCATTCTGGCATTCCAAAATTTCTATCTGGCAATTCAACAGTGCCTGTAATTGACATTTAGTGGGATTTTTTTGTATCAGTACAAAAATATTTGATGTTGTATATGTTTTTTTGCTTCAGAGGAATGTCAGATAATGGAATGTTTACTTGTATGAGTCTATAATCAGGGGTGCATACAAGGGCAGGGCCATTTGGGAACTAACCCCAGGTGAAAATTGATTGGCCTCTGGGGTGCCCCTTCTCCTGTCACTCACTGATTCGAAACATATCATTGGCTAATGACAAGGTTGGTTTCTCTGTATGAATTATGGTGCCTCTTGTGCTTTCAGCTTAAAAAAAAATCTAGAATTGTTCCTCTTTATAAATAATCAACTGTGCACTGATGTCTCACACGTGTAGGGTTGGGGGTTGTAATCCTTCTCTGCTCGTTGTGCACCTGCATATTCTTTTTGCGTTAAACTGGTTGCCTTCTACAGTCCAGAAACAGTTAAGCTAAATGGCATCTCAGACTTTCCTGTGGTTTGTATGTATGCACGCTGCAATTACTTGAATCCACTGGCATCCCTCCAGGGTAACCCCCCCCCCCCCCCCTTGTGCCCTGTGCTGCCTGAGATAAAGTTTCATGCACTGACCTGTAGAATAGTTCTCCTCCATTTCTGTAAAAGTTTAAAATCTGCACCATAACATGTAGCGACATCTGTTTATGCGAGGAAAAAAAACGAGTAATTGTGTTATTAATTACACATAATGAAAGCATGAAAGTCACCTCGTTAACACTTAAACCGGATAAAGTCGAAGAGATGGAAATTAGCGGAAAGCGATCGCGCAATTAATCAACTGTTAATGAATGGCTTCGGATTTGCCCAGCAAAGGATGAGCTGTGACCAGCCCTGTCTGTAATACATTTTCACTGATCTGCAGTTACGCTCCAGGCTCTTATCTCGTCCCAAAAAAATGGCTTCTTCTTTTTAAGGACATGGACGCAAACGAAGGTGCCCTTTGCAAACAATACCCATTATAATTCCAAAGTCATCCACCCACTCTGGCAAAGAGGTGTCATGGCCAAATTGGTACTCAGTAAAATCCGAAATGGTCCAATGAGCCAGGTTACCCATTAGAGACATCCAACAGTCAAAATGGGTTCAGTTTCTCGAAACAGGAGCTCTCCCAGGCTTTGATTTGATTGTCAGGATTAGTCAGGATTGTTTTTCATATTCTTCACTGACATTGGAAAGCCAAAGTCATCAATGGAAAAAACTGTAAAAACAAAGACGGCAATTCACAAACATGTAATTATAAATCTAGAAAAATTAAGAAACATGCTGCAGAGACACAAACATCTACTAACATTTATTGTGACTGTGCATTACAATAGGATATAAGATGAGGAAATAAATCACAAGGATTTACGTAAAGAGCCTCTAGGTGCAGGATAAAAGGAGTTAATAAATAAGCACTTATTTCCAAAGGGCATTATGGAAAAGAGAGAACAGAGGAAAGACAAAAAAGACAGGAACAAATCCGGCAGTTACACAGTTACGCAGGTGAGAATTTTTCTACAAATTTCTGTTGTCCTTTGAATGGCACTGAGCAACAGGCAACAGGACATGGAAAATGGGTAATCGGCTGGTTGGGTCTAATCGCCTTGCGGGCCTATAAATAACAGCTATGGTTCCCTCTACATCGATCACAGGCTGCCGATGTTGGGCCGGGGCTGGCTCTGACCTGGCTCCAAGCTTGACTGCCCCCGCCTCGCACCATGCCCAAGCCATCAAACCCGGCTGCACGCCAAGGGATGACAAACTCTAATTGGTTGCAGAGAGAGGTCTGTCATTGTTCTAGGGTTATGGCAATTATTTAGGTTACTTCAAGACAAGGTTAGCCAGCTAGCCTGCTTAGGGATAAAAAGTACCTCCATGAACATATTATGGTCGAGCTTTGTTATAAACACATCGCTGAACATAATGGAAGTTTCACAGAGTTACAGCTAAATTCTTTTCTTTCAATATTCTGGGTACGATACTGGAAGTGGTGCATATATTTTAAAGGAATAATCATTTCCAGCAGGTGGCGCTGAGGCTCAGTGACAGGAAGCACTATGGCCCCCCACACCTCTGTATGTAGTGTGTGTTTGCACGCTACTTGCTTTGTTTGTATAGATTTTCTCAAGATACACAAGCTGGGGTCTCTGAACATCCCGCCCTGTGTGAACGCGTGCCCAGTGATTGTGAGCCTGGGCGAGGAGTCCCCTGCCTTGTGCTCTGTGCATCCTGGACCTCGCTCCAGCTTAACACCATGTCGACCAATTAAAATGGCCATGATCAGTAAACACATTAAAATGCATGAGATGGACTCCAGAAGGTTTCAGTCACGTTAATTTTTTTTTTTCAGTCAGTAGTATCCTTTAGCAAAATACTTCACCTTAATTGTTCCAGTAGAATGTCTAGCTGAATGAAGGAGCAAAAAAAAAAAACAATTTAAAAACTTTGAATAAAGATTTTCAATACTTCTTTGGTCACTGCATAATTGCATGGATGTACAGTAATTTTATCATTTTGATGTTTTTATTTTAAACTCTAGAGAACAGTACAAATAAACCTTTCTATGGGTAAATCCAAACTTTTCTTATGGAAGAATATTTAGCTCATAATATTAATATTAGACCCTTAGTCTTGACTTATAATTTCCTCCTTTAAATAAATTAATTGACAACACTCGCCAGCTAGGCACTGGAAAAAAGAATTAAATAATGCATCTCCAATGCAGTGTCCTTCACAGCGAGAGCAGAATGACACATGGAACGCGCAATGTGGTGTCAAGATGTAGAGTCACTGAAGGGTTTCAGTGAGTGCTGAATACTTGTCAGAGTACAAATTGTATGCTTCGCAGCAACACAGCCACTCAACAAAACCCTTCCTATAATACAAGCATACAGCAAGCAAATGATTCACAAAACCTGTGCATTGTTTATTATTCTCTGTTATTCAGTTAGTTTGTGCAGCTGTGGTTAATTAGAATATATCATGATTGTCATGGCAACAAAGAAGGGGGGATAGAGGAAGGAATGCATATTTCTTGCAGGATGTGTTCCTATTACAAAGTTACAGAGACTGGGCAAGGACTAGGATGTTAGTACAAATAGCAGGGTACAAAAAAAACAAAGGATGTTCAGGCACAAATAAAAGAAAGAACATATCCCACAATGGAGTAGGAACATCACTGAGAAGCAGGGTTCAGGGTCTCCCTCAAAGGTCCAAAAGTCATATTGCTACTCTGCCAGCCAGGGGATTCAAACTTATAACCATCTGGTCATGTACACACAGTACCAACCCACTCATGTTCACCCTCAGTGTACCTTTGGGTTAAAAAAATAAATGAACGCATTGCACATTCTCCTCATTTCTGTTTTCCAGATGCTGGACAATCAGCGTCCATTAAGTGCATCAAGAACTCGGCACTGAGGAAGAACCCAAGGGTTTCTGCTGTTCACACAGTTCATGGACCCGCTTTTTTCCTTTCCTTGAATCATCAGTGAGAAATCCACAGAGCACTCTCTTCGTAGGCAGAGTGTTTTGATGCCGCCTGACAGTGTCGAGTGGAGTGGCGCGATTTTACGGCACAGTATCGCACTTTAATCCGCTTCTCTATTCTTCCGCCATGTCCTTCAGCAGCTACTTTGTTTTATAGGCGTGTGCCTGGACTGATGAATAGCCACGGGAAGAGGTGACGAGTCTCTTTCAGAGCGCATAAAAGACACACAGAACCTTCTCCCCAGTCCTTTATCCACGGCTTGGCTCTCCCAACGCTGGAAGCGTTAAATATGACCAAATTTTAAATTTGCCATCCATTATCAATGAATAATCATCCTCGTGCCAAATTATGTCGTTGCTACGGAGCACTTGCGGCCTGATCGTCCGGTTAAACTAACGGAAAGGGCCAGGATATCGACAGTGTTAATCTCAGGTGGAGAGTGCTTGTTTGAGTCACGCAGACCCTCAATCAGCACCAAACTCCAGCTGCTAGATTAAAACCACCAGTTTTGCTGTAAAGGTCAAGTGGGTCACTTTCAAGCCCATAATTCTGCAGCTCATCCCAGCCATGGACCTTAATCCTCCAACAAAACAGACCCGTGATTTTTAATGCTGAGACCACATTTGTGTGGAATATGGAATATGGAATTGTTTTCTTTCGTTATTTTACATAATACAACAAAAGCTCCCAAAGTTTGCACAAAAAATGCATGTCTTTGTTTTTCACTCTGACATTGGTAGAGAAGAAAACAACATACAAGAGAATGCAATTTACAAGATTATTTTTTGCCTGCTTGCTCAATAGGTTCTTCTTTTAAATGGACAGCTGAAAATGGTTGAAATCTCAATTTATACCAAATTTTACAGGTCTATATATTTGTACATTTTGTATAACTTGGCAGGTCTGTGCATTTTCACTCAATACTCATGCATCTAAGAATTCAAGCACCTAAAATTAAACGGTAACTGTAAAAACCTTAATAAATAAATAATGCCTGGGAATGTGGGTAATCCAGTCACCAAAGGCCCTGGTGCAATAGGCTGCAACTCTATGCTGTGCCAGTATTCGCCTTTTAGGGCTAAAGATTTTCTGAAATGCTTCTGCACAGTGTGGGCTTATATTGTGTTTAGATGCTTAAGAGATGGGTTTCTCAAAGGAAAACATGTAGTGCACAAATTACGCATTAATAAGGAAGATTTTATTAAAGCGATTCAGGTTAAGTGCCTTGCTCAGGGGTACAATTCTGTCTCCCACCCAGGTACTAATGACTTATCAGCATTGGGGTCGTTAAACGTCACTTTAAACGACCCTGATGCCATAAGCTAATATTGGTACCAGGGCACAAATATTTTCCCTGTTAAGAGAACTTTATATAGTGTGAGGCACTCTGATTCCAAATGTCAAATTCATAATATATACATGACCTAATTAAATTATTCATCTTTTCAATTTAAAAGCAAAAATGTGAACAATTCTCACAATTCAGAGATGTAGTTATATATAGACTGTATGACATCATGCAGGTAGTCATCAGTTAGGGTAATGTGGTTCAGCACAATGGACAGAGGGGCCAATGATACACGCTGCTTCAGAGGCGGCGTGACGCCACAGAAACAAGCCCCCCCTCCCGCCAATGGGCCGCCGTTGCCATGAAGCAAAAAGAATTCTCCACTGTGACAGACACGCTATGGAAAGCTTTTCACCAATTACACACAACCTTGTAGGAAACCTGGAACACGGGCAGCAGTTAAGCAGGATTCACTTCCTGGAATTCCAGCCTATGAAGCACTGGACTATTATTATTATTATTATTATTATTATTATTATTATAGTCGTTGTTGTTGACATTGTCTATCCATTTTCTAATTGTTCATCATGTCCAAGGTTCCAGGAATGGGGAGGAAGGGTTATGAATATAATTATTTTTGTTGTTATTCTTCACTACTGGTGTTGAAACTGAAATGTGTGGACCAGTAAACAATTACAGCTGTGTGAAGATGCACAGTTCATTACAGATCCATAATAAATAAATAATGAATATCTTTCGCTGCACCCTTTTTTCTACAGCTTGTGGAACTGTTCAAATATAATCAGTGCATAAAAGAACATTTTCCCTCTTCTGCATTCAGTGAGGTCTGGCTTTTTTCAGAGCTGCCAAAACCTTCCCTGCCCAGTCATGCAGATTACGCCACCGGCCAGCTGAAATAATGTCTGCGGATACGGAGCCTTTTGAATTTCTGCACAGCAGTCCTACTAAAAGGTATTAAGGACAGGGTTCCTGAGGGTTTCAGTCTGCCAGAATGGGGAAATGTCTCATACTGTATATATCGGGGATGGTGTTCGATACCCAGCAAGAAGTGTGGCAAGCTCAGCAAATAGTCCCCCTTCCAAATAAATGGAAAGATCAAGGTGAATAAACAGGAGATTGGCCTGAGAATACCCTGGTAAGAGTTTGAGCGCGTCTGCATCCTCCAATAAATCATTCTCCTCCTTTCCCTGTCCGCCTGTCAGGGTGAGCGTCAGTCTCCGGTGTGACGGACACGTCCTCGCGGCACCAATACCTCCACCAGATGGGTGGCGATACCTTGAGAAAACCCAGCCAGATGTTTAAACTCCACAAGCGTTGTCCTGTGGGGGGGGCATCTTTTTTCAGAATTTTAAATTGAAGCATCTGTACAGTTATACATTTATTCAGGGAATTCAAGTAAATGCCTCAAGATCATACCTTTCGAAGAGGTTGCGTTAGAAGACAAGGTTATAATATTAAGAAAATCTCATTAGTGTACTCGAGAAATTTTATAATGATAATTTATAATAAAAGGTGATTTAAAATTTGAGGTATAATTTAGGATGGAGACCATTTTTCGTGCCATGACACATTATTTTTTAAAGCGATATTCCGCTGCATTTTAGAAATATGATATTGCTTCAATTAGGGAGCGCTGAGGTTTCATTATCACTGAGACGCCACACAGTCAAGGAATGATTCACTGAGATAAATGGTACTCGTTAGGCCGGTGATGTAGACTAACTACCCCCAGCCTCTCAAAGGTTAGGATGGAAGCCTTGTTGTGATAAATGGGCATTATATATTTGTGTCACTAGCAGTAGAATCTGGATATTAATATGAATGTTGGGTAAGAGCTCAAAGGGGTGGCCATGGCAGGCAGGTAAAGCAGGCAGGTTCACCCTCAGAATGGAGCCAGACAGAGTTGTGGAGCGATCAGTCCTCATGTGACAATGACGAGGAATGAGAGCTGCATCTCTCATAGAAAATATTTGCTAACCTTTAGCATTTGCTAATCTTAAGAGACACAGTCATACCGCTCGACATGAGGACACAGGCTGAATGCTTTGCCCAAGAGGCTGGTTACGAGGTCCCATAAACTCTGATACCGCGGTGAAACATCCGCTCCGCTGTTAATTGAGGCCAGCATGGACATCGTGCATTAAATTATATCCATAGATCCGGCTGCTGTGCCTAAACACGCATAGCTATTTCCAACATCAGTAACGAGACGTTAAATGCCTTGGGGTGCAAGTGTAGCGTTCCTTTTATGAATGGCCTATGTCGTGTTTCTCTTTTTTTCCTCCCCTAGTATATTTTATATTACAGTCTCTACTTGCTCTGTGACCTTCTAAGAATTTGTCTCACCCTACTGTCTTCTAATCGGCAAGAAGATGATGGAGTAGAGAACAGAGAAGATGAAATAGGTATTAAGAAAGTGCATCGGACTATGGCGTAATTGTTCAGTGGAAGCTTTAAACAGGATTACGGCTGAAGTGTGCAGACCCAGTGGATGCAGAATCATAAGGTTCTTCTGCAGCAATAATTGCTAAATATTCATTCTAAAACTTGAGCTCTGCCAGTCCTATGTGTTCATTATGATTTCCGTCTGCAGGAATTCCTCATCTTAAACTTCACCTCAATACCTGGTATTGATACTTCATTTGCAATCACAGCCAGTCCATTAGAATACAGTTCGGACTAATTAATCAGTAACATGCAATCCATAAGAAAACAGGAGAACAGAAATAAATGAACTGGATTTGTAATGGATGCAATTTAATTATCCGAGCAGGCAGCCCTAAAGCTCATTACTGCTCACGCTTGTTGCCCAGGTGACTGTAGTCAGGAATGTCCAGGACTCACGTCGGCCGGCAGTTTTGATAATGCTGCGCATGGTTTAAATTGGCCTTTGGAAATCAAGGTAGGGGCACTGTCGTTCTTTACGGTGAGGCGTCTGACGAACAGAGGGGGTTGAAGATGAGGCTCTTTCTGTTGTTCTAAGGAAGCAAGAAACACTGGGAAATCCAAGTGAAGGTGACAACCTGAATTATTAATAGTATATGCACTGTTAATATATACCAGTCCTCCAAACTACCTACACATGCTAGCTATTTAAGTTTTATTTCCATGAATGCAGATGTCACGATACATCAAAATAACATCAAGATATAACTAAGTAACATAACTAGCAATGCAGAGCACATGATTTATACCTTGTATATATTTATAATTCATGTAATTACACAGGGGGCGGCATGGTGGTGCAGTGGTTAGCACTGTTGCCTCACACCTCTGGGACACGGTTCTGGTCTCCGCCTGGTTTCATGTGTGTGGAGTTTGCATGTTCTCGCCGTGTCGTCGTGGGGTTTTCTCCGGGTACTCCGGTTTCCTCCCACA
Source organism: Pollimyrus isidori (assembly GCA_019775955.2). Taxonomy (NCBI): domain Eukaryota; kingdom Metazoa; phylum Chordata; class Actinopteri; order Osteoglossiformes; family Mormyridae; genus Pollimyrus; species Pollimyrus isidori. The sequence continues at coordinate 18,964,145 of JABFDZ020000109.1, read as the reverse complement.
GTCCAAAAACATGCTGAGGCTGATTGGAGTTGCCGAATTGCCCGTAGGTGTGTGTGATTGGTGTGTGAGTGTGCCCTGCGATGGGCTGGCCCCCTATCCAGGGTTGTTCCCTGCCTCGTGCCCGTTGCTTCCGGGATAGGCTCCGGACCCCCTGCGACCCAATGGGATAAGCGGTTTGGAAAATGGATGAATAATTACACAGGTACATTCCAGCATTCAGTGACCACAGACATACAGTGGGATTGGTATACAGCAGAATATAAACTGTCTTATACAGTCAATTCGAAAACTGATGTTTGTTGAAAATGTGAATTCGCCATTCTTGTTGTTCTAATATAGACATGCAGGAATGTGTACCACAGTGCATCAGCAGTGAGTAAAAGAAGCTTTTAATCTATGAATGAAAGGGGAGGGGTCACTCCAGGGGCCAATCAGTGGCAGCCATGTCCCCGCCCCTGTACTCAGCCTTGCACTGTATAGTAAACTATTATCAGACTCTGAGTTTCTTCCTGATCCCAGTGTATCACCTGTAGTAACATAATGCAGGTATTCAAAAGGCTCCGATGACCTCATGACCACGGAGAAGGCTCACCAATTAAGAATACAGCATCGGATCCCAATAACTGCCTCTGACCCAGAGGGGCTCTGTTCCGCCTCCAACCCATAGGGGTGCGCTGTTCCTCCTCCAACCCATAGGGGTGCGCTGTTCCTCCTCCAACCCATAGGGGTGCGCTGTTCCTCCTCCAACCCATAGGGGAGCGCTGTTCCTCCTCCAACCCATAGAGGTGCGCTGTTCCGCCTCCAACCCAGAAGGGCGCTGTTCTGCCTTTGACCCAGTGGGGTGCTGTTCTGCCTCTGACCCAGAGGGGTGCTGTTCTGCCTCTGACCCAGAGGGGTGCTGTTCTGCCTCTCGCCCAGGTGCTCCACCCCCGTCAAAGCCCCGTGGACAGGGTGAGGGGAAACATGGAGTCAAATCAATTTCCGGATGCCCCGCTAAAAGAAATAAGTAATTTATGGGCCAAGGCAGTGTCCTCGCTCATCTTATTTCCCAAGGAAGAGAATGGTGCGGAACATGATGCTGGCCATAAGCCGCCCGTCGTGACTTTCCGTGCTCCGGATGGGAACGTGGTGCCTTCCCCAGCGACCTGGGTGGGCACAGCCCTCATCTACAGTCTGGAGGACAGAATCATTCCCCAATCCCAGCTGACGGTGGTGGGAAAAAAAAAATTCCAAGCGAGCAAAGTAAAATGGATAGAGGAAACCTTGATTTCAAACTACATTTCAAGCCACTGATTAAGTACAGTGATAGATGGATTGGAGAAGAGACTGGGACATTACTGCCCTTTTTGTCAGATGGAAGAGAAAGGAAAAATAGGCTGAGTTTTTTTTTACTTTCTCTGATAATGGCTTTATTATCAAAGCCAGCGACTACACAGAATCAACTGTAGCATCCAACCGATTTGTTCTGCGGCCCTTTCTGATAATTGAATTTTGAATTAACAATCAATCAATTAACAATTTGAATCAAATTAAGTTAATATGAGGCGTCTGGTAAGAATGTGCACGCTTGTGTGTTTGTGCAGATGTGAGTGCATGAATGCATACTGTATGCGTGTTTATTGATTGGCTAAGCTCGTTGTTGTGCTCGCAGTGCCTTAATGCACATAATGCAACAAAATACCTGTTTTTTTGCCCATTTCCTGCAACCAGAGCTTTCTGACACAGCGTAATTTGAACAACCTTGTTACAATTTTTCCTGGAAAGCTAAAAGGAAAAAAAAACAGTGGTCATGCATAATGAAATCCGGATACCACATCTCACAGTACATAGCTTTAGAAAACGGCTCTTTTATTTTTCTCTTTATTGTTACTTGAACATGTGTTCTGGCAACACAGACTCCAAGGCCTTTTGACACACGCTTAGCCTTTCAAAAATGTGTAATTATGGTCAGCTATTTGATGTATGCCAACCGCTTCACTGAAACAATAAAAAGTGCTGGCATCGCCCTCTATTGGTGAAAGGAGGCACATGCAACCACTGGCTACGCTAACAGCCAATTTTGTATATTCATAAACAACCTACGGATAAGACAGGGTAGAGTCTTGATACTGAATTATTTCTTGTTCCTTCTTAGGTGCACTTTGCGCTACAAAGCAGCAGTCATGGTTTATATGCAACATTTCGGGCCTATGGGTTTCTAAGTGCTTCGCAGGCCCGTCGAGCACGTACTGTGGTTAAGCTCTCGCCATAATGCAATTCAGAAAGGGGAGGCGACGAGGCAATTGTGAGTCACTCCAGCACAAAAGCAGCACCCTTTCCATGGCTCAGAAAGAGACTCGTTTGCATGTGTGCGATAAGCCTTCCATCCGACGCAGGGCCATAGTGGTCTGGCTACATCACAAACCCATGCACTGTTATCTAAATGATGTCCAAATTTTATTTATTCGGCTGAAGCCTTTATGCAAAGTGAGGTATGTTTTTGAGAGAGCAGGGTCAGATGCAGTTAGAGGGTGCAGATCTTACTCAGGGGCACGGTGATGAAATCACACTGCCAAGTCTAGCATCAAATCAACAACCTTCCAATTACAGTGACTACAGCCAAACCTGTACAGCCACACAGTGCTCAAAACACCAATCGACGCAACGTAAAAACAACACGACAGCCTGCTAAAGAGTCTCAAACTCTGGATTATATTTTCTTTGTACACAAGATGCATCCTTAAACGGAAACTTTAACTACGGCATATTCCCAAGTTTTGCTTTCCATTGTGGAAGACGACTTGCTTTGGGTCAGAGGAGAGGCATTATAGGATTGCTATAAATGTTTTAGGCCCTACATATGAAGATAAATGTGTGAACCTGCGTGTGCTGTTTTCCATAAAGGTCCTCTGAGGCACAGGTGGCCAGGGTCGTATTGGGGCACGTGAAGTAACAAGATGGAGACGACAGGAAGCCTGTGGTCACATTGGGGTCTGTTCAGGCGAGACTGACTGTGGTGTAAGAGAGGCGCCGTGAACGGAGATCAGAGCTAACTTGAAGATGTTTGGTGCAAAAGGAAGAAGCCATGCTATTAATCACGTACTGCAATATGATAGACTGTGCTAATGCGGATGATTTTGTATGCATGGGGAACATACAGTATAGGCTTAAGATAACAGTAGCAGCAGCGGGCAACAGATTGATTAGTGGGTGGGTTTGTGACAACCCATGAGGGAGGAAGAATGAAGAGGTCAGGTGGTGCAGGGCGAGGCATGTGTGCTGAGGAGTTGAGCTCACATGATAATTAAGAGATAGGCGAACTAAAGGGGTAACCAAGGCAACTATGTATAAGTTCTGAGAGGTAACTAAACTATAATTGACACAAGTCTTGAAGCATTTATCAATCATTGTCAATGAGCTGTCTGATAGGAGATCTGCTATTCGTAGAAGTAGCCAATGATAGTATTGATATGTTTTTTACAGAAGCTTCAAATAGATACAGTGGTACCTCAGTTCTCGAACTCACTAGAACTCTAATTTCTTGAAAGTCAAACAAACCAGTTTGAACTTGATCTGAATATCAGAAGCCAAACCGTGAACAATGACCTAATATAAATTGTACACCCCAGGAAATGAGTCATACTACAATGCAATTCTTACTTGAATGCCTTCTTCACAGACTGGACGATTAACCAAATAAAG
>JABFDZ020000109.1:18949856-18960364 GCA_019775955.2 Pollimyrus isidori | reverse complement strand
AAAGTTCTAACACTTTAGTAATCAAACCACATAAAATTTCAGAATGTCTCTTTCACCTATGTGTAGCCAACCCCTGTGTCTATAAGCTTCAGAGGTCAAAAGTCTTACCTAGAAATGTCTAGAATGTGATTTTTTTTATAATTTCTCAGCATGTCTGAAAATAAGTTTTTGAAAAGTATATGTTTAAAGTTGATTTTAACAAAAGATAGAATAATAACATTCTAAGTGGTTTCAGATTATTGGTTCTGAGTTTGTGCTGAATAAAAGAAAAGCACTTTGGGATAAATGTGTTTTAGATCAGTGAAATATTATAAAATGTCAAGGCATTTCAGACTACCCCTAAAGTGGAAAAAAGGCCTCAGGGTTCAGAGGGTTAATGAGGGGGCGTGGCACACGGAAGGAGCGGACAATCAGGATAGGACATGGGTAATGTTGGCATAAAATCTTTATCGTTTTGGAGGCCATTTAGGAAAAAATGCTCTTCTTGTTTTATCCTGTTAATTTTGTGTTTAAATGCTTAAAAACATATTTAGGTGCAATTTTGGGTGGTCGGGAACCAATTAATTGGTTTTCCATTATTCTTACAGGAAAAATTTGATTAGGACTTGAACTTTTTAGGATTCAGTCCCGAACGAATTAAGTTGAAGAACCGAGGTACCACTGTATAAACAGTTATGTTTCTTCTGAAGGTTTACGTCATGCAAAACCTAGAGGGACCAGTACAATGGCCCACAGGGATGGAGGGTGTCGGTGATACCATTTGCTGTGCAGGGGGGTATAATGTGCATGGAAATACTGGACAGATCATGCTTGTTCTTTAAACACTATGGGAGTTGGGAGGGTGGTCCCTTAACAGAATGGGTGGCACTGTTCTGTGGGCAGGTGCACAAAGGATTCACAGCTGCAAGGACTGATCTTGTGATGCGTTTATGCATATATGCCCCCCTCCCATCACCGTTCTCAGATTATCGATGATGGTGTCAGATGTCTCATGATTAGGTATACCTTTGCTGGGGTAATGCAGTCCTGCAAAGAAATAAAGCAATATGGTGTGGCTGAAAACCTAGAGCGATGAGACGAGGATCAGAAAATGACTGTAATATGCTTAATTTACTACCTTCTAACATTTTGCATAGGTTTACTGAAAATATAACAATCCATCCTTTTTCTTTACTGTAACAGCATTACAGTGAGCCTGGAGCCTATTGCTGGAAGCACAAGGGGACACATTTGCATTTTATTTATTTAGTAGAAGATTTCATCCAAAGCGACATTTTGAGAAAGCAAGGTCAGACAGTGCCTGGAGCAATTGTGGTTAACAGCCTTGCTGAGGGGCTTAACCACAAATACTACTCAGCCAGCTGAGGGATGAGAACCAGCAAGCTCACAATCACAGGGACAGCATCCCAGCCCACTGAGCCGAACGCCATCCGGGAAGATGTTGGGGATATGCATTCGTATGTTTTGTTTAGCCTGAGTAACTGGAGAGTCACTGGTTCTCCTGGTGAGAAAATAAGGCACCGACGCAGATGGAAACTGATCTGATTGAGCCAAGGCATGAACCCAGGGACACCTAGGACGGGCTGCGAGTCCATCATAGGGAATTTTCTCATATACACAACTGTACACTCTAGAGACACAACTTCTTCTAACTGGATGTTTTTGTAAAACGCAAACATGCAAAGAACAAGCACACACAGTGTGGGACACTAAACCAGCGACTGGCAAAGGTGTGAGAGAACAGGGTCACCCACTGAGCCAATGTGCCGTCCAGCTGTAAGGCGATTTACTGCACCTCAAGTCTGGTGTTTTGGCTGCGAAAGGCTCTAAGGCGCCTTCAGCTGTAACCAAATGCAAATAAAAAACAGTATTATTACGTAATACATGCCAACCGTTGTTTTTTTAGGGGGTATTTGTTGCTGTTTTCCCTTCTCCTATCACACCAGTACTCCTAGGTGTGCGAGTCTATCTGACAGCTCTCGCTGTCATTGAAATGTGTTCGCCGAAGCCGTGATCGAATACGAGTGTTGAGAAAGAACAGCTAAGATTGGCCATATAAACCAGAGTGTGACAGTTAGTCTATGACAATGCACGTCATCTTCACTAGGATTTCATCTGAATATTCTCATTCAGACAAGTCATCTATCTATCTATCTATCTATCTATCTATCTATCTATCTGTCTATCTGTCAGTCCGTCCATCCATCCATCCCTTCATCCAGTTACAAAGATAGACAGATAGACTGATTGATTGATGGTCTAATTGATTGGCAGACCAGCCAGCTGAAAACGCGATGCCATTGCACACACTCCCCTCCTGTGCCATGTCCAAGGTGCTCTGCCACTTTGTCATTAATAAATTGCCATTATCTGCCGCCTATCTCTTATCACTGGACATTCCTGCATGGTGATTTTGTTTCACTGTAATCACACGAGGCAGCGGGCGGCCAGCTGTCAACGCAGCAATCAGGCAGTGCGGCGGTTTCTTTAATTATATGGCCACATCATCACTGGCTGAATGGCGTGTTGATTCGCCCTCTCCTCCCTCAGGAGTTGGCTTCCGTTAAACACGCGACCGGGAGATTTCACGGCGCTCCGTTTCCAACTGGAAAGCCTCGCCCAAATCCCCCCTCCCACCCCCGTCAGCAACCATGGCCCGACGGAAGAAGAATGATGGGGAAAAAAAAGCAATGTGATTCATATTTGCTTTTTGGTTCCTTCGACAGGAAACTAGCATGAGGTATTATGAACCTCAGATGAGAGATTTCATCATATCTGAAGTAAACAAGTAAACAGAGCCATGATGAACTGCATAAAGATGATTCTTCCAGACGGTTTCAGCTGCCCCTGCTCTGTTTAATTTCACAGAGGATCATGTCTACAAATGCTAATTTTACCCTTTAATTTTTGCAGTCCGCTTTATCCCCCGCTAATAAGCTTGAAATTAAAAAGACTGAACATATTGGGCTCGTCACACAGGAAGTGATAAGGTCCTGTGAAATACAAAGAGGCAAAGCAGATAACCGCCTCCAACAGTAACTGACAGGATTTCAAATGTTATAAAAGACGGCTGCAGGAGCTTGTTGCTTTCCATAACTGTCATTCGTTTTTATGTGGCTACAACGGTCCTCTTTTGTCTTACCCAACTTGAGTGGAAACACTTTCAACCATGGGACTTAAACTGTCACCCCTGTCAAAAAAAAACACCATAATGCTAATCGTTTTTTATCCTCGTGGCATGCAGCTCCATATACTTTGCAACATTCTGGCACGAGACCGGTGGCAACCCTGAAGCATATCCATCGTGTGAAATCCTCTGCCTCGCTCGAGAAATGGCCAGTTCGGCACAGCGATACAGATCTGCATTAAACAACTTTTTTATTGTTCACAAGCAATTTGTGGCTAACATTTAAAAGTGGCAGAATGAATGGTAGCTGTCAATACGCACATCTGCTGTGCGAACACATAATGTATGTGGCAAGGTGTCGAGATCGCAGGGGCACACGTTCCTGTTTTTAACATCCATTCTGCTCCTGTGACGCTTCTGCTTTTGGCCTGTCTTAGTAGCCAATTAGCCGAAGAATGAGTGACATCCAGGATTCGGTGTCTATCCGGGAAACACGGAGACTTAATCACTCCTCGAATTAACACCAGTTGGCATGCTAAATGACTCTGGAACGCACTCGTCATAAACCTGACACTGTGCCACAGGGGGTTCCATTAAATTCAATTAAATGAAATTAAATTTTTATTCCACTGCAGATAATATGCAGTTGTGAGGAAAAGTTTGTGAACCCGTCAGGATGTCACTTAACCTCATCCAACCCATAATAATCAAGACACATTTAACACACGACACAAAAAACACTGTACCGTGTTTTTATTGAACAAGTACTTTATACAATTTAGGTAAACGATATTAAAAAACATGTGCACCCCGATATACTAGTAATAAGTGTTACCAACTTCAATATCGAATAGTCTCAACTAAACACTCTTACTATCTGCTATTGAGACCTGCACAGCAGTTATGAGGTATTTCGGACCATTCCTCATATAAAATCACTTTAGTCCATGGATAATTCTTATTGTATTAACAGCCTCCTCACAACTGTACAATATCGTTATAAATCTCGCTCAAATCAAACTCTAAAGACTAGGTTTTAATATTTCAATTTTCAAGTGGAAAACAAATTTGAAGCATTTAACAGTGAAATTATCATCTATTTATATATATCTTAGATGTTGGTAATATTTTCTTTTAAGATCATTCAAACTAATTGCAGGATTAATATCACAATGGGATCTGAACAGCAAACTTATGAACTTGTATAATACTGTGGACACCACTTGGCACATATATTCTCAGCTGAGCCATCCCTGCTAATTCAGTAACATATTTTTTGTCCATTTAAAAAGCCAACTGCTGTATTATGGTGGCGTGGTGATGAAATACAACTGTATCCGACAGCATGCAGTAATTACTGGCTATAATGAAACTAGCCAGCACTGTCACATCCCCAAGTGTTCACATTTAATGCTAACACAGTCTGTATGGATTGTGCATGTTCTCCCTTGTTTTCATACCTTTCAGTGCGTGCACCAGGAACAGGTGCAGGTGTGCACTTGTGCATGAGCGCCCCCTAATGGCACACTGCCCAGTTCCCCTTGGCTTACTCCCTGCTCTCCAGATCAGCGTGACCCTGATGCCATGAGCCGTTCATGATGACGGATGTTGGACGCCCGTAACTAAACTGAAATTTATCCAAGATAATCTGGGGTTACAAGAATTTCTCCAGGTCCCCAAAGTGGTGAGTTTACCGCTGCGTTTAGCTGAGAGCATGTGCCCTGTGATGGACAGGCATCCTGCTCAGTGTGACCAGTGCATGCTGGGATAGCATCCTGGCTAACCAAACCTCTATAACAGATAGACAGTACAGAAAAATGGATGGACGGAGAGAAGGATTATTTTGGATAATGAGGTACTTTTGAATACTAATGTTTTCCATTTACACATATACAGGTTGGTTGTCAGCTGTACAACAGCCAAACTAGTAATTTTGGGATTTTTTTTCAATACAGGCCCGCTTGGCATGTTGCCAAGCCAATGAGACAGTTGAAAATTAAGCTTGGCATGCATGCAATCAATCCTTCAGTGCCCTGCACCCCTGCCCAGGGGTGAGGTACATGGAACCATTACTTAAAATGCTGAAACAATGCAAAAAACACGCAGGTTTAAAGATAACTCACAGAGAGTCTGTGTGCAGTTGGCAAGTGTTTTGTCAGGGAATATGGGAGCTTACATCACCACCAGTTCTGACCCGCCCCCACCCCACTTTTCACATGCACCCCCTAGTGGCTGCGAGCATCACTGCGGGGTTGCTTGGGGATCATGCGCTCATTTGCCTTTAAGGTCTCCTTGACAACCCGCAGACAGCGTATTAGAGAAGAGGAGATTACAAAAAGTGGGGCAAAGCAGAAAACATATTTCAAAAAGAAGAAAAAAAAAGTGACCCTTGCTTAATATGACGCATATTGTTTGAGATTGAAGCAGCGTGTGCTGTGAGTGGGATCCACTAAAGAGCCAGCATGGCGAGGCGATAAAAATGGCAGCAATACATTGATACGGCAAAAGCGGCGAATAGCAGCCGCAGCAATTGGCAGGAGGTGGCAGGTCACAGCAGCAAGCCCTCCGCCACGCCGGCGCCTTATTGCATTATAAACGATTGCAGCGCTCACAATGGCTCCATGAGAAGCGGGGCTCGCTTGGGACGCTCGTCGGCTATCTGAGGGATTATTGCTTTGCTGAGCTTTCCGGGTAGCTTTCCTCTCAACTCCCAATTACAAGCATTACGTCGGGGTGCCTTAATTAGTGCGGTTGTTTTCCTCCAGAGCACCTGCATGCACAGCTGAGGTCATCAGCATGGCACCGCGCGCTTACATCGGCTCCGGGGGTAATGTTTACGAGGCTGATAAGCATTAACCCTCTGGGCACAGCGGGCCCACCGACGGCATCTGACAGAAATTTCGCCAAACCGTTTAAATAGCGCTGCGAGTTTTTGTCATATAAACATTTAAAAAGCACCCTCAGAAACCTCGGACGGTCTACTTTTCAAATATATATAGGTACTGTAGAAACTAAATATCCCTTCTGCAGTAAAACACACTGGAGGAGGTCACCAGATTGAGGTAAAGCCCCCCTGGTTCTTACAGTTTAAGAATTTCTAAATACGCACTTCAAATGAAATGCATGTGTAGCTTCACATTGCAAGAAGAGTTTCTAGTCTTCGATTAAAGTTTAAGCACTATAAACGCCACATAGCAAAGAAAAAATGTGAATGGCAATTAATTAACCGAAACATTAAGCAAATGACAAACGCAACCTATGTAATTGAAAATCAAGCTAAATCTTAGACTACACAGAATAGCCAGTGATTATCCGGTGATTTACGGTGATTATAGCGGAACAAACCCTAGGCATTCTATTAATTAAAGGTACTTTTCTTTCTGAAAGTTCACTCCGACGCAGCTGGAGACAAAGGATATGCGCCAACAGGCTGGAAACGCTTGGCCTTTCTATCCATTTCAGCCCATATCCACACGGACGGGGTTAAGGTCAGGTGAGTCTCCAGGCTGATGTCATCACTCTCAGCTGTTCCGCCTCTTTCTTAAGCTTAAAATATAGAGTGTAGAGATCAAAAAATGAGGAAAAAGCAATGCTGTGTCAGTGCTGCACTATGCAGCATACTTGACTACAAACATACAGCAACTAGATGACATATTTTCATTAATGTGTTCCTGCTACAGTAGGCAGCAAAACAGAGGCCTAGCAGGCTGACAAAGCTTTGGCGGCCAATGGTGTGAGTCTATACATGTACGAGAATGATTCTAGCGCCTTTACACTATATGCTTGGCATGCTGTGATTATTGACAAAAGACTATTGCCTGGCGATGAAGGAATTAACCTGGCGATTGAATGAGTGCCACCTGATGAGGAACGAGTTCAGCTGGCGATGAACGAGTGCCACCTGACGATGAACAAGTGCCACCTTGCAATGAACAAATTAAACTGCCGATGACCGAGTGCCACCTAACGATGAACAAGTGCCACCTGGTGATGAAGGAGTGCCACCTGGCGATGAATGAGTTCACCGTGTGGGTTCCCAGTGTGTTTAAGCTGACCACAACCTGAAATCGAAGCTCCTGAAAATATCTTTAAACGTGAGGCTAGAATAGCACAACTCTTTCTTTTCTGCCTCAAAGATAAAATAAAATATTTATTGTGTACGGACATGGTGGCCTAAGGGTTAGCTCCAGGGGTGGGTGTTCAGATCCTACACCCATCTACGTGTGTGGAGTTTGCATGTTACTCTCCACGCCCCCGGAGGCAATTCTAGGATTTTTTAAGCTGGGGTAGGAGGGACATAAGAGGAACCATAATTCATACAGAGGCGCTAGCCGTATCACCAGCCAATGAAATGTTTTGAATTGGTGAGTAACAAGGGAGGAGGCACTCTGGGGGCCAATCAGATTTCATCTGGGGCCAGAGCCCCTGTGGCCCTGCCCCTGTAGATGCTGCCGCAGGTTCAACTGTTTCCCTCTTATCACTCCCACAGTCTAAAATCATGTGGCTAAGAAAACTCTAAACTGCCTTCGGTGTGTTATTGTGTGAGTGAGATCCCTGTGCTGAACTGGCATCCATCCAGGGTGTATCCCTGCTGTGTGCCCTGAGATACCTGGAATAGGCTCCTTGCTCAGTGCAATCCTGTGTATGAGATGGCTATTGTGGAACATGGTGGGGTTTCCATCCCATGCTCTCTGGGAAGGTCAGGGAAGTAGAAGTTACCTTTGCTTTATGTTGCACTTACCTAACTTCATCATGCTAACATTTGCTTTGCATAAATGGTACAGTTGCTTGGAGCTCAATGCCATAAAATCAAGGGTCCCTGGGTCAATTTTTATATACAGCTGTGGAGAACAGAGACCATTCTACATTTTTAAACAAATAGATTATGGTTTAAGCGGAAGGCTACACTGAGCAGCAAGATGCTTTCAGGTTCATAATTTCCAATACAGCAGCACACAAAAATAAGGTCAAGCAGGAGACGCTGGGAGCGACCAGAAAGCAGCCAGGTAAAGGGCGGAGACCACATTCTAATGCCAAATATGACCGTTAACTTATCCGACAGCTTCTCATAAATCGAAGGATGACATCAAGTGACCTTGAAGTACACTGCTAGGACAGGAAGCAGGACTGAGGTCCCAGAAAGCAAGGAAGGAGCCCTTCACTAATAAGAAGCAGCGAATAGCCAGACCGCAGTTTGCAGAAAAATACATATTATTCACAGACACGCACCCATAAATTGAGAAATGAGTGAAACAAAAAACTGCTGCGGTCTCTTAATTTTTTCTGCGGCTATATATACATTCACTGAGATACAACCATTACATTATAGAGGTCAGGATGACAAATGATAATCCCCAAGCAGTATGTAGGTATTACAAACATGAATGACTTGAATTCAGGCTCAAGGTCAATCCCAGCTACAAGAAACAGCTCAGAGAAACATGAAAAACACACCTTTACAATAAAGACTTTGGGAGTAGCAACACACTAATAAATAAGCGCTGCTGTATGAACACCGGGGTACGCAGCTTGTTTGATCAATGGTTTTAGCAATTGTTGCAGACGATTACAATTGCACGTGCTCTGTATCGACGCGTTCAGCATCAATCACGCTCACAAAGGCCGCGGCACTGAGCTTGCGCGTCCCACTTAGTCGATGGACAATGAAAAAAAAACCCTTTATCTGCTCACATTCGGAGATATCATCGGGAATATTTCACGCTGCTTTTAATTCCAAGCAGATGCGGTCCCACGGTGTTGGTATCTCTTTGTCGGGAGACACATTCATCTGTGAGACATTTGCTCACTGTTGCAGCGGTATAAGCCAAATTAAAATGTCACGGTGGTGATTATGTAACTGCCAGGGTATGACAGTTGATCTGGACATCCTTTGTAAGCCCTCCCTGGCTGACATCAAGTCGGGACCGAGGGGTAGAGTGTTGGCGTCTCGTCTTGTTTGGCCTACCTGCCGGAACACTTTCCTCCCCTTGTGCAACTAATGAACAGGGAGCCCCACATAAAGCTGCATGCATTACAACAACCAACTGAAATTTCACTGCATCAGATTGATAGCCCAGCATTGACATTAGCAGTACTCTCCCTAACACTGAAAATTCAATAAAGTATGCCTCATAAATTTTTCGGGGCAGTAAGAACAAGAGGTGAAAGAGAATCCTCAAGTGGATCCCATCGATCCTGCACACTGCTCCCTACGTCTTGCTCAACCTGCATTTATGTCAAAAAACTTTTAAAGAGCGACCAGCCCCCTGTGCACTACAGCTCCAAACGTTGGCCAGTAGCTGCAGAATAATGTGGAATATTCTAGCAATACTGATTTGGATGCTGCAAAGAAAGTCCCAGCAGCTTTGGAGATGTAGTTTAGCCCAGGAACGGGCCAACATAATTCATGACAAAATCACCAAAAACAAAGATCAAAAACATCTACCAGGAGTTGAACCAAAGTTCCTCCTTTCTCCTCTTCTGTTCTATGTCACCTGATCATTACATGCTCAAACTTTGTAGGACTTTGTAGGTCAGGCAAATATTGACAGACAGCCTCATCCAGAGGCATTTCAATCTGCTGTAAAATCTGTAAATATGGCACATGGCCGTCCGTGTCTCATTTTTCAACTATCAAACAAAATACACACGCGTCCTGAAGACTATTACGCAAACCACTCAAGTCTAGCTCGCTATTTTTCATTTGAAGTACGTATTTAGAAATTAATTTTTTAAAAGCAATAAATAATCCCGCTATGGATATCGCTATAACCATGTCTTTTTCGAGGAAGAAGAATCCCATTTCTTTCATGGCTGACTGCATTAATGAGATTACAAATGGCAAGGACTTCCAGCACATACTGTATATTACTAGAACGTTCTCAGCATTCTCTCAGAATTCGGGAACGTTATCTTAATAACACGACCGCCAGGCACTCCCGCGCAGGCCTCAAAACATTGTGCAACCCATGTTTTGTTTAAGCAACATCAAGCCACAGACATCTGAAGAATTCTAATTCAAAAGTAGGCTTCAACTCAAATATGTTTTTTGAGTTTTTATTAAAAAAAACAGGACAGCGCTTTTTCACTGTGTTGAATATTTTTAAGATTTTATCAAGAGAGTGAAAGGAATTGATGTCAGAAATTGATGCATGATTCTGGTTTTCAGGGTTTAGCCAATTGAGTGGAACAAAATAAACAGTAAAGGTAGGTATTTCGAACTCAATGAAGACCGAACAAGATGGCCGCTACAGATGGGCCAGCAATTTTGCTTGTGAATTTATCCGCCGTTTGAGACTCTCTTGTAGAGATGTTCCGATACCATTTTCCCCCTCCCGATACCGATTCCGATACTTGGGCTCAGGGTATCGGCCGATACCGA
>JABFDZ020000109.1:18938416-18949756 GCA_019775955.2 Pollimyrus isidori | reverse complement strand
CCAAACAGCGGACATACTTTTTGCACGTTTGTACTTCTTCGCTGCCGTAAACAGTGGTTGCTTGTGGCAACACGACACAACTTCCTGTGTTTGCATTCTGAGCAGCAAAGAAGAATTGATTTCCGATTTGCAGCGCTAAGCAAAGCTAGCCGGCATAACTAGTTTATGTTTAGGAAAATGGTATCGGATCGGTACGTGGACTTAAATACTCGCCGATACAGATGCCAGATTTTTTGGTGGTATCGGCAGCATTTCCGATACTACTATCGGAATCGGAACAACATTACTCTCTTGATTGCTCGAAACTGAAATAGATATCAACTACCTACAATATTCTGCCGTCAAAGTGTTTTTCTTTGCTGCGTTGAACTTGTTTTTATTCCTTTGTTGATGTGCGTATTCTGGAACGATCAAAGCGCCTTTTTAAAAATGCATTGGGTGCATCAGAGGACTTTGTGCGAGCCGACAGTTGTATAAGTAAGGCAACGAGCGCAAACACTAGCAAGAATTTACACGTGCTTCACGTCTAAATCCACAAATAAAAAGTGAGCAAAGGCGTGCGCCTCCTGCGATCGTTCCTACGACATTAACGACACCTTCCTGCACAGAAACGCTTCTGAAATGAAGCTGAATCTCCTTCAACGGCTGCAAGAAGTGCAATTAGATCTGCAAAATGTTTGATTCAGGGGACAACTTAGTGATTAATGTATAATTACAAGTAATTAAGTGTTTGTCATTATGCCATTACATGACCGACATAACAAATTGCAGGAGAATACATAATGGGAACAGATAAAACCGAAATCTCACAAACTATCAGAGAGAATGATAATAGGTAAAGTTCAGGAAGCTCCACTCCTGAGCTGCTGAAATGCAGACAGGCTCATAACCATAAATGCTCAGTCAACAATCACTACACAAACGGGCACTTTTACATAAACACTATACTACCACATTCAAAAGTCATGCCGCTTCTAATAAATCAGGATTCTAATTGCCACAGTGTCGACCGTGCTGCAGACCTGGGAGGATCCACAGGTCTCTTACGATATTAGCCAAAAAAATAAGACACCTTTATCTGGAGGTAACAGCACAGCGTTCTTCCATCGCTCATCCAGGATGTATGTTTTCCTTCAGCCTCTGGGGGCCTGTAACTGAGAGTCACTCAGTCTCATACATACAGCGGATTGTCAAAACTAATCTTCCCTGCCTCTGCGAGACTTCAAAAGATGTCAGCACTTGGGAGTGAGTCCAAGGGTCCACCACTCAAGAAAGCTATTTAGGTCCTCGTAACCGATCACCATAGTAATTTTCCACGGTGTGTCACTCACCGTAAATGCCCTGCTGAGTTTGCCAGCAGCAGCTTCGCCGGCCGAGGCCCCCGCCAGCCTTGGCACAGCAACAGACGGGAGATACACTGGCTTAGATTTCCAGGTGCTCTCTCATACTAGAGCGACTATATAGACCCCATTTTGTAGGCCAAGTACAATTACTACTGTGGGAGGTTCACTGGACTCTTCGCAGTAAAACAAGCTTCATTCATCCAACTGTGCCAGTATAAGTGTCATACTCTCCAAAAACAGATGGTAAGTAGCCATACTTACAAGAAATGCAGTTATATCTGAATGGTATGGATCATATTTATTACTACATTTACATTTTTTCCCATTGTGTCGTCTAGTCCTGATGTTTCTGACATGTGGAGCCGGCATGTAGCTGAACATCAGAAGCGAGAAGACAGTATGCCAGAGAATGTTTTACAGCCTACAATCACAAATGAACATTTCTGAGTTGCCCGCAGCAGCTGTTATGAGGCTCCCACAGTGTTCATGCACAAATTTTAAAATATATATATACATAATGTAAGACCCATGTAGGAATACCATCGACAGTACATACATATTAAAAGCTTATGCAAAAGTTGAAATCGATATATGACAGGCAGCCCTAATCTGAGTCCGCAGATTCATCTCTGCTCCACAACCCAATCGCTAGGAATAAAAATTGAACTTCTTGAATTGCAGGCAGTAATCATATTATTATGCATTTGTCGGTCATCATGGTACCCCAAAACCTCACAAAACTTGTAAATAATCTCAGTGGTTCAGGATGACATACATGAATGAATAGCTATGGGTAACATTCAGTGCGGAGGCAAGGGAATGATGGGTAATTCCCTAGGGGACCATCTTCTGAGGGGATGCCAACTTAGCACACCACCAGCACCCCAGCAGGGGGCATGGTATCTTCTTCAGTAAGCATGGGCACTAATGTGTCACAGGGTCTTCTAAAAGAAGGCATTCCCCTTTAAGAAAGGAGAGGGTAAATGTCTTCATCAAACAACATGGGGAGTGACATGTCACGGGGCCCTTATTAGGAGATGTTCCTCTTTACAGAAGGGGAGGGGCAACGTCTTCATTAAAGGGTATGGGCAGTGTAATAGCCTTACAGCCACATGCACGCTCGTAGCCACCCACTAACCGCTAACATGTCGTTAGCCTGGAAGTTCTTCACTGGCAGTGAAAACAACACAAAGCTGGCGATTTGTAACACACGTAAATTCTAAGTAAACCGTGGGGAACCACCATGAAAACGTGGTGAAAAGCGAGGTAAACTTTAAACATCCATCCATTTATCATCCTATTCAGAGTAACAGGGGTTTGATCACAAGATAGGTAACAACCCAGGATGGGGCACCAATCTACACCATTCACAAACCTACAGGCAACATGGTAACTGGCCTCAGCATGTTTTAGGACAGTGGGAGGAAACTTCACTACAATAAGGGTCAAACGTGCAAACTCCACACACGAAGCCATGGCAGAGACTCCAACCCAGGTCCCAGGGGACAGTGGTAACCACTGCATCACCATGCCATACTGACAAACATACACTGGATAATTTTGAAAAGGAATAATCATTAAAATTCAAAGCTAGCCAAGGTTTTTTTCTATGACAGTGTAAAATGTTTTACTTTAAGCCCCTTAATGTTGAATTTAAACACACTGGAAAAATATACAAGTAACTGAGATTTGTTTTATTATTTAAGTCTTCTGCACCTACAGTATGCTTGTTTGGTAAAGTAAAATATGTCAGATTAAGTTGGGTGTACAGAAACTCACTTTCAGTTAATAGTTATTTAAAGTTTATCAGTTTCTTTTATTATGAAAATAAAATTTTGCATTGAAGGAAAGTTGATTTTTGTTTGTATACGCTATCAGCAAAATCTGTACTGGCAGGTCACACTTACCAGAATTGGCCAAGATAATTGCAATCAATGCATCTCTAGCGACATGTCATGGGCTCTTTAAAAGGAGAGATTCCCCTTTAAGAAAGGAGGGGGGGTCTTCAGTGGAGGAAATTAAGTGAGTGAAGGGAGGGACTGAGGGCTGTGGGTAACGCGCCTGTCTGACTTTGGAAAATCTGGGGAAATGCGATACGTTATGGCCAGGGTGTCCTTTATCCCGCGTCCTGCCTGCTCCCCCGTGCCAGAGGAGATCTGCTACTCTGAACATCCGGGTCCCGGGAGTGAAGCGCTCCTGCAATTTCATAATTATCTCCCAAATGCAGCCTGTCTGCTGCTAGAGGGCACGGCTGAGGCGACATCGTCCTGACCCCTCATTAGTGCTTCATGACGCGGCAAGTCCTCCCCAGCCACCCGCCAGAAGGCCCATCCACCAGGTGACAATGGCCCGGTCCACAAGGCACGTGCAAGGGTGAAGCCGTAAACAGAACCCTGTACAATAATAATAATAATAATAATAATAATAATAATCTGTGAGCCATTAGCCAGCCTATAAACATAGCACCAGAGGACAAGTATTCCCAGGCGGCTCAATGTGGGACCCCCACTGTGACAGCAGACATGCCTAAGGCTGCTGAGTCCCAAATGAAGGGACGCAGACAGCTCTACAAGGACACCGGTGTCTGGCCATGTGTTTTAGCCAACACAGGCACACAGGTACATCACAAAAAGATCTACAGGGATTTGAACTGATGACCTGCAGATTACAGACACAGCGTTCTAACTCACTCAGCCACATACCACCCACCAAAAAAAAACACACAATTGAGAAAGCAGGGTCAGCCAGTCCCTGGGCCAACCGGGGTTAAGGGTCTTTCCCAAGGGCCCAGCAGCAAAATAATTCGACTAACCACTGGACTTGAACTGGGGCCAGTTCCACAAAGCAGGGTTTCTTGCTTAGCTGGATAACTTGTTGGATTTAAGGTAGTCTGGGGTAAATATAAGTGAACAAAGATCAAGTCCATTTAGCCAAGACTACCTTAAATCTGACAACTTATCCGGCTGCTTGCTGAAACAGGCCCCTGGTAACTTGCTGATCATGGACACAGTGTCTAAACCCACCGAGCCCTAAACCACCCCATCAGAGCCCATCCATGTCAAACTTAACCCTTCCAGCCCATTAAGGTATGTAGGTATATCACCAAAAGCTCTATGAGATCCCTCCCCACATGGACTGAGCCTGAGATCTCTCACAGATAGATCAGGGTCCTTATCTCATCCAATTGTTTGCTCATATCGGCCACACAGTAGTAGCAAACTGGCAAGCAGAGATGCTTTGCTAGAATCATCTCTGAAAAAGGACAAATATATTGTAGTACGTCCTGTACGTATGTATAAATGCACAGGAACAAAGAGGATATATGAACATATACTTAATTCATTCAGACAGAAGACATTCGTCTTCAATTCCGATGCACAGAGAATTTTATTCATTCTTAAAATGTATTTTTATGTATCATTTTTAGTAAATTTCACATTTATATTTCAACTTTTGGACTGAGGAACACCATGCACAAACTATTAGGTGCTAATTAAGATTCACTGAATTGATTTTAGAAATTATTTAGCCACGGCATGAATATAAAAGCTCAAAATTTGATTTAAAAAGTTATTTGCATTGGGTGAACATAAACAGAGAGACAGTTTAGCAAGTCAGAAGGACGCTCAATTGATAAATCAATCAAAATGCATCCTCATTTTGGTAATTGCTGCCTGTTCTTCTGTTTAAATACATTTACATTTTGTAATATCTAACTCTAAATGACATAATCTTTAATGTAGTTTCCTGTTCTTCTGTGGCTTGACCTTAAAATCTGATACACCCTAAACCCATCACAAAATCTGAAACAGTGTCCACATTTATTGTACCAAAATGAAAAAATGCCTTGAGTTAAACACAATGAATGGGTAGATGATGATGTCATTTATCCCCTACATTTTTCATCAGTCATTACACTTTCATCAGTAGGAAAGAACAGAATATAACTAATTCATTGTGTTATTTCCAGTTCATTCATATTCCCATTACATTTTGTGCCTCTACTGTGTTGCAAATCACAAGCAACTTGGGTGATTTCACTAGAAACAGCTGCCTTATATTCTAACAAAGTCATAGATTTTCAGGACAAATGCAGGTGTTATAATGACTTTTTCCCCACTGACTGACATCTCAGACTTCTGTTACATACCCTAAAAATAAATATTACCATATAAAAAGGACCCATATACATGAGGACTGAAATATAACCAGAATTATGCTGGAGGTGACTTTGGCAGGGCAATAAGTAAATATAAGTAACATCCACCCGTTTTCCATGCCTACTTATCCAGGGCATCGTCCTACTCTTACGAATAAGTGTATAAACACAAATTAGCATTCAGCTTGACTGTGAGCGGCATTCTTCAGTACAGCCTCACATCTTAGTATTGCCTTTTCCGACAGCAGCCGGCAGGATTTCCCCCTGCGGAGGGCGGCTCTCTGTCAGCCCGGCTAGGCTCAGTGGCTCGCCGCCATCAAAATCCCCGAATCAAAGGCCCCCACCCCCTGCGTACCACGTCAAGGGGGGGACGTCGAACTTCTGCGGCCCGTCGACCGCTTCCCGACTGGGCGGCGCGTAATGTGTCTCTAATACCGCCGTATTCCTTCTTATCCCAAAACAGATCTCACACCTCCCCTTCTCCTACACAGCTAACGATAAAAGAAGCTCCCCAGAGGAGCGATGGGAAGAGCAGGAGCGCTGTCTCGCAGAGCGTTAAGCATTAAGGTGCCATTCTGAGCCAGGAATGCGCCAGATATGAACCTCTGGAGGACACACGTGGAAACTAATGAAAGGAACCGTATTTAGGTGTACTAGATCCCACACCCTATGAAGCAGCTGCTGGGTATTTGCAATTCATGAAGACACATCTTCTGACAGATTACTTTATATTAAAAAGCTACGAAAACTTTTAAGTGTAATATGTTCTTTCCCTTGTGCAACTGAGTGTATATAATGTATATAATATAAAAGGCATTCTATTTCCAGTTGTTTTTTTTTTAAACTTGTCTGAATCTCATTACAAGTTGCATGGCAGCTCCAGAAAAACAACATTTCACGGTAGCCGTGCCGGATATGGTGCAGAAATGTCTGCGTTTTTACATGGTGAGATAACAATAAAGAATCTCGAATAATCCGCCAATGTCCCTCAAAAGTTTACCCCCTTGTGATAATCTAAACTGAACACAGGACCGAAGAACATCAAGCCACGACATGTTCTCCTGTTTTATGTCTTAACGTCCATTTGCGCCGTCTCTGCCGGTATGCCCCTTCAGCCCACTTCCTGTCCCAACATACAGTGGGCGGAGCTTAACACCTTAAGCTCATTAATCTGAGCCTCTCCGTTTTCCTAATGCCTAATGCCCGGCCACCTCTCCAGCAGTCTTATGGGACGGCTCACACTGTGTGAGACCTTCCATGTCCATTCTGACATCTGCCTACTTGATCCAATGCAGGAACAGACTGTACAAGAGGAAATCTCTATAGTGCCTGTCACTGTACCCTATGCCCACTGCTGACTGTCCATATAATGCAAGTTTACATACTGTCTTAAATTTAATGTATACTCTCTATATACTCTTCTACTTTCCACTGTCACAGCAGCAATCCACATTTCAGTATTTTCAGTGCAAAACATACCAGTATTATGGTGCATGTGACAATTAAAATCTTGAATCTTTAATCCTCAATACCTAAAACTACAGTATATCCAAACATCAGCGCTGAGGATGGCTTCACCAAAGCTCAGCGTGAGGCCTCACGGCAACTACAGGTATCCGGATGTGACGTGGGCTGGTGGGAGCCAAAGACTTAAATATCATCGGAAGAGGAACCACACAGATCTCCAGCATGTGCAGAACTACCTGCTTCTCCTCCCACCACACCGAGCCCCCCAGTAACCGCTCCATGAACCAAAAAAAAAATCACAGCCTTTCGTTTCACAGATGATTAGTCTAATTTCCCATAAACTTGAGTTACTCAAATAGAAAAAAAAGAAGAAAAACTAAACAAGTCCCCACTGCGTGCCATTAACTTTGATGGTTTCGTATCCGGGACACTTTGCCTGCTGCCTGTTATCTTTCATCACCCACTCCTGCAACTCTGCATAACCTTCATTATCCCTCTACCAGAAGGACAGGCGCCGAGTACAATAGCAAAACCTGTACGGGGGGGTGGGAGTGGAGGGGGAACAGCAAGAACTGTATACTGGAAAGGTGCCCGTAAAACACAGCTGAGAGAATCCATCTCCGTAATCCACTGGAGATGGGAGATTATTTCCAGAACAAAAAACACCACATAAAAATGTAGGCCAAGCCTCCTACCACATGCGATACGGAGGCGCTCTAATCCAATTCAATGCCATGGCGCTCTACCCTGACGCCTTAAGGCGGGGGATTTTCACCTGTTTAGGCGATTGGGGAATATGCTACACTTTGCTTTCTGAGCCACGGCTTTGTCTCAGAGGTTCATCGCCAGTCCCAGAGTCCCGTCGTTTATCCCGATGGAGGACGCCACCATCAGCCAGGTGGAAACCTTTTGGCTACCGCTTGGCTGAGTAGGACAAAACCCCAGTTTTTACATTTCGCATGTATTTATTTAGCCGGCGCTTTTATTTAAAGCGACGTACATTTGAGAAAGGAAGGTCAGCCCTGAAGCATTTGCAGTTCAGGGCTTTGCTCCAGGGCATAACAGTGAAATCAGTCTGCCAACCACAGGGTTTGAACTGGCGAATTTCCAGTCACAGGCAACCTGCTGAGCCACGCACGGTTTTGTGAGTCCGCATGAAGACGATCACACATCACAGTGATGCACCGCTTTGACTGAGCTTCTTGTCTGCCTTTGACTGTCCTGCAGGGGGCAGCAGCCTGTGAGGTACCTTTGCTGGTGGGCACCAACTCCATGCACTTTGCAAATAAAAGGACTTTGCCTCGCTACAATCAGATCATTCATCGCAAAAAGCATTACATATGAAACGCCTGTTTCAAAGATGAATACAATGACCAAATCATCCACTGGCTGATCTGACTCATCGTACTTTAACAATGGTTCTTTTTCTGAGGGGAGGTCTGGAGGAGAGGGGCTCTCTTATGTTCAGTAAGGGAGTTAATGGCTCATAATTAAGTTTTAACATCTTATTTTCCATCCAGACCACAAGACAGAAGAGAAATTCCATAATATTCTCATTGCTGACATTCAGATTGACCTCGTTGCGAAAATAGGTTCAGTACCGCTGCGTCCAACACAGTGGCTAGGCCAGTGTATGGTCTTCCTCACAGTGTCACTCATAAAGAGAGAACACTGGATATGGGGGTGCAGTGTATAAAGTGGCCGTAAAAAAACATAGATCGCTTTTCATGCCGGTTCATGCCTTCGGTCATTCGAAATATCTTTTCAGTCTCACAGTAAAGTATCTAGGAAAAGTGACCTGCGATTTCCTTAAAGCAACACATACAGCGGCACACTAACACGGCCGTGGGCCCTTCAGCTTTGTCAGTTGACAGTTTTCTACAATGGGGCAGTTTTCCCTGATGATAAAATTTGCGGGGGGATAAGATATTTAAATTGGGGTAAGGGACATCAAAACACAAGACAAATCATGTCCCATACTGGTCAAAAACGGAACACAGAACGTTATATTTGACCGATATAGTCGCTGTAAAATAAGAGATGGGTGGCAACTTTAGGTTTAAAAATGTATTTTGCAAGGCTGGTTGCAGTGCCATTTTAGCGGAGAGCACTGCACTTCAGCTGGGGTAAACGTGCATCATTGCACCTCATTTCACAAAACTGTTGAAAGGCCTGCCGATGAGGATCGTGAAAAGAAAGAGAGACACGGAGGGGCATCATTAACATCCAGGTGTGAAATTAAATTTTCACCTTATCAATCTTCACCATTAATTCCGTTAAAAAAAGAAGGATCTGTCATTATAGAGAGTCACTGATAAGCGTGAGCAATCTTTCCAATGTTCAAATTAATGAGTAGCATTGTGGCAACGCCGTCAAACACACAAAGCGGCACGCCACGGATATTTCAGAGGAATTAATTAAAGTACCTCGAGGGCACGATGTTCTAAATTAGTGACGTTTATGTTAAAAACAAAATGCGCTGATAGTTCCAGCACACTCCATGATCCTGTCTTCACTGGACAATTAGCCCCTTAATTGTCTGTCGTCCACAGACGTGACCTAAAAAATGGCACAGAAATTGAATTAGAAAACATGGATATTCTGCTTATCTAAATTGTGGCAACCAAATATAGTATACAGCTTCACGTGTAAATGTTTAATAATTAAATAACCTTAAGTGCAGTGTCAGTGCCTTTATATACTGGTATATGGAGACTCATACTTTGAAGAGGAACATGGCTGTATTAAGTTGAATGGGACAACAAATACTCTTAACTTTAAGCACTCAGTGGCAGAACTAAAAGTTCTCTTCTATTCAAGAACCAAAGTTTCCTCAGATTTGACTTATAAAGTACTCAGGTAGAATCTTTGTGGCAAACAGATGAACCCAAGGGGCTTTGTAAGAGAACCTTCGATATCCCTTAGTGCCTTCTGTCTGAGGGATAAAAGGCATAATGACCTTCAAATGCAGCCCAACTCTACCTCTTGCAGAATCGTAGCAGAAAAAAAATTCTGCCACGTAACTTGCTATGATGGTTTCAAGACTGCCTGCCATTTGATAATCGGATAATTGTCTGCCCTGAAATGTTACAGCGTTCTTAATTAACTCCTAATTTTGATTGAAACCGAGTGAGAAACTTCTTTCTACGACAGTGATATAGCTGTATTTTGGGGAAATGTCAAATGTTAGAAACTACAGATGAGCAATAACATATCTTCATCTCTCAGGGAGAAAGTTTCATTACTGAAGCCAAGAATGAAAGTTGTGATGTCTGCCTTCGAATGACAGGTAAGCAATACTCATAGAAAGGTTAAATGGATTCTAAATTCACTAGAGAGCAATTAAAATGTTCAGCTGCAAGATGGACAGAACTGAGTTTAGAGGAGTCTGTATTAAAATTTCACCCCAGTCAACCCCAGACCTTAAAAGTGGCTGGAGTCTTTTTTTCATTTCCATTCTGACCCAAAAACAACGCAAAGCTTTGGAAGAAGACCATTTTTACAGCTGAAACAGAAATAGCTGCATATCAAATGTATTGATTTTTGTCTGGAAATATCCATTTTCAGCCTGTTGTAACAAGTATATAAAAACAGGTATTGACATAAAGAACCCAGTCATTATAACATTTTTAATAATAGATAATGAGTGCAGATTTTTAAGCTGTTGGGTGCTGTACGGTCCAAAAGGATGTCCATAACACCAAAAGATATCTGATATCCCACGACATATCATTAGGCCTCAAATGATCACATTCGCAAAATTTAGCTACATGTTTGAAATGGCCTTAGAATGTAACTTTAAAAACTAAGATGTCAATAGTAAATGTAAATAAACAGCTGCATCCAAGGGACCCAAGGCAAGAAATTATATTTCATTCTGAAACAAAATATCCAATGACACATCATTTCGCCTCAAATGACCGCATTTGCAAAATTTAGCTATGCGTCACAAATTGGTTTAGAATGTAAATAATAGCTAAGCGATCAATAGTATATGTCAATAAACAGACTATGTTTAACAGAATCCAGGGGACTCAAAGCAAGAGGTGACTTTTTACAGCCAGATAAAAATGCAGATGATTACATAGGCATTCATAGCTGCTTAGTTAAAGCTAATGCAGTAAATATAGAAAACAGAAAAATATACATGTTCCTTTTAGATAAGGAGCTATGGTACTAATTAAAATATCAATGGAGGAACACAGTATTTAAGGCTTTCCCAGAATTATGGAAGTCAAATGAAATACCCATCCATCCATTTTCCAAACCGCTTATCCTACTGGGTCGCGGGGGTTCCGGAGCCTATCCCGGAAGCAATGGGCACGAGGCAGGGAACAACCCTGGATGGGGGGCCAGCCCATCGCAGGGCAC
>JABFDZ020000109.1:18907698-18921816 GCA_019775955.2 Pollimyrus isidori | reverse complement strand
TGTGTGTGTGTGTGTGTGTGTGTGTGTGTGTGTGTATATATATATATATATATATATATATATATATATATATATATACACATACACACACATATATCTTTTTCACCAGATGAAGTAAGAGATCCTGAAAAAAAAAAATTCATAGTGGCCTGCCTCAGTATGCTCTCATATTAAATTTTGAAACTTTTATTAGTCAATCATGTTTTTCTCTGCTTTTAATGAAATGCTTTTTCCACAGCTCCCCTGGTAACCAGCAATGAGTTATTCTGAATAATATTTGGAATGTGCCGGAAGCAGCACAGTGCTCAGGCTTTGCAAGTAGCCTGTAAGCAAATGAAATATACACAATGCATGTTATAGTTACTGCTCTAATGTAGAAATTTGGTAGAAATTGCCTATGGTTCTCGCTGTGCTTTAAAACAGCTTGAGCCGTAAGTTGTTTGGCTGTGGTGGGTGCATCTGCTCCCTCACACCACTGGGACTACAGGCACAGACCTTGTGTATGTGGAGGCTGCATGTTCGTCCATAGCCTGCGCACCCTGACGCAGACTGTCATCCTGTCCACAGCGTAGCCTTGCCTTGCCTGTGATAAGCTCCAGGGACTCTGTGGTTAGATGTTTGGATGGATTTTGTGATTAAATAATTTATTGGTTTTACCTAGAATATTTTTCAGTGTGTGTATGTGTGTGTGGGGATACATATATTATATTATAGTGTGGGGAGCAAACATCCCCAAAATGTGATAAAAACCTGTTTTTTGATGTCGTGGGGACCACCTTTTCTGTCGCCACAAGGGGAACCTCAATTCTATAAAAATGTGTGACTCAAAAGTCACGTGTTTTGTTTGGTTACTCGTTAAGGTAGGCTGGGTAGGTGTTACGGTTGGCAGTGTTGGTATGATTTTACCCCCAACAACCCAAATAAAACCATCTATTCCTACTTTCTATTTCCAGCAGGGTTTGCCCCCTGCTGGTGGGTCAGTGCGTGCACAGTCTGCATGATCACCCTCTTTGTGTGGGTTTCCTCCCTTAGTATAAAATCGTGTGGTGAAGCAAACTGGCAGCTCTAAAGGAGTGCATCCTCGGTGACAGACCGGCCTCTTATCCAGGGAAAAGCTTCAGGCTCAATGTGACTCTATATTCCATAAATGGTATGGAGATACATACACGACTGTGCAAAAGTCTCAGGTTTCCAATGCAAATGATGTTTGAATGGTCATGTTGGTGTAAAACCATGATATTATGTCTGTCGAGATGTATTAGCTTAGCCATTTCAAAACCTCTCACAGACCCACAGCAATATTTGCAGTAAACATCCAATATATCCACACATTTGCTGACTTGACCACTATAGCCTACCATGTTAGGTTTACCAATACCTTATCAAATGATAGCACTAATTAGGCATATCAATAACTGATTATGAAAACCAACAAATATATGGAATATACTGACCGGGTAGAAGAGAAACCTCTAACACTAAAGGTAGGTATAGAAGAAACCGCTCTGTTCCAGATATGTTTTCATCAAGAACTAAACCAAACGTCCTGTTCAGGTTAATCTCCATGGAGATTAACGATAAATATAATAATATGGATTTATTACAAGGTACTGCTAAAAAAAATAATCACGTCAGCTCACACAGCTGAAATCTTACACTACTCAAAAATCCGAAAGACTGTGTCGCATGTGGTATTAACCCGTATATTTGTATTATTCGCATAGATATTTCTCTCGCAATGCTGCCCACTTTACAGTACTGTCAAGTAATCAAAATCAATGAAGCAAGAAAATACGGAATGCTGTCTAATAAATAAAAACTGTAAAATATATAATGTGGATCGCAAAAGTAATGGTTCATCTATTCTCGCCACGCAGACCGGAACAAATCCATGCATGTGGCGATAATTATTTTTCTTTGTTCACTTGTTAGCTTGTTTTTCTTCCCATAATGCACTCCGTCTTTGTTGCGCCTTTTCCATTCAGGCGTTATTAAAAGGCAAGGGAAATTGTCCCCTAGACGTCGTAATAGAAAGCCTGACAAAACGCAGTCCCCATGCTGCGTCGAGCCAACCCGAGCCTTTGATGCCATTTATTTTTCTTCCTGAGCGAAAGGAGCCGGCAAGCGGGGCGGGAAGGCCGCCATGGCGACGCGTACGGAAGCAGGCCGGAGTGGCGTGTGCAGCCGCGCGACAGTCCGCAGCTAAACAGTAAAACTCATAATAAGCTGGGATCGTCCGTAAAACTGCACGCGTGTCAGTAGAGAAGAAAAAAACGCACACACGGATATGTAAATGCATTCTCCGATAACCGAGGCACTTTTAGTGCCACATATAATTAAATTCTTCCAGTGCAAAATAAAGATAAGGACCCCATTAGACCTTTAAAACATTCCAGGATAATGGATTTTTTTGTGGTTGATGGAGCAGCTCATGGGGGACAGATGGGATTTACTCTCCAACGGTGTGCCGGTGGCGGCCCCGCAGCTCAGGAAGTCGCGGGAATTTGATGCGCCATTGGCACCACAGGCAAATGAGATTACGGCTGGAATGGAATTTACTCACACGCTGACAGATATACAGATCCCCACTGGATATAATACGGGCACAGGGCTGTAAAACCCATCATCTGTGAGGTGAATTACACACGGCTTAGGACAACTTGTTTAGTTTAGGGGATCCGGATGGCCGTGATGATTTACCTGCCCGGCCCTCTTTTGCTCTCTTACTTCCTCCCTTCCAAGGGCGAAGGGAAAAGGGCGCAATGTCTGTCATTTGTTTGTGTGTATTTTTTTCGTTACTCACCCCGTTCCCTTGCCCCAGGAATGCCTGGGGAACGCTACTTTAGCGGACTTCCTCCTCCTCCCGCACCGTCCCGAAACGCGGTTAAATCGAGACTTTCTGCCTCAGCAGCATGGCACATTACATCTTTCTCAAGGCGTTTCTTCGCCTCTTCATTTCCTGTGTCCCATGAGCGCAACAATCTGCCCAGTTTATTTATAAACATGCCTCCGGTTCGGTAGTAAATCTGTCACTACAGCACATCATATTCATTTCATTTTAGCCGTCAAAAAACACATATTGCCAACCAAGCAACTGTAAACCATCCAATCAAATTACAGCATTCCCTCTTCTTATTGAATAATCTTTATTTATTTCTTTGTTGAATAACTTTTTTTTTCTCACCCTGCTCCTGCTGTCAATGTTTGAAATATGTACTTAATTACGTAATGTGTCCACTATCGATCTCTGTGAATTTACACCCACTGATAACCGTTCCCTTAAACCGAACCACAAAGATTATTGGAAACTATCGAACAACACATTTACCATGTCGAGGGGTATCACGATGGTGCTCGAGAATTATAACGGTTTACGACCTCCAGCGCTAAATTATGCATCGGCTCAATAACCTGCGTCTTCAAATTGCGTTCTTGAGCAGGAGACTCATGATTTTCCTGCTCTCAACCACCATTAAGGTTCCACTCCAACTTGACAAAAGGCTGCAGGAAAAAAATGGTTATAACTCACTTTTCATGTGGCAATTTCCACAGTGTTTCAACAGTTTGCCAGCAGTTCCAACAGCAGCCTTCAAATTGAATGCGATCAATGTCAGAAAGATGGAAAGACATGAGTTTTGAAATGAACTGTTTTCACAATTTGCAGTTTGTTTGAGACTTCAGCAAGGGAGGCTCAGTGGTTAGCATCCTATATCTCCATGCTTAGGGGGTTGAATTTGGCCTCTGCCCTCTCTCCCACAATCGAAAGACATGCAGTCAGGCTGATTAGCTTCTCTGAATATCCCACAGTATTCGACTGAGTATGTGCCCTGTGATGGACATGCACCTCAGGCAGGGTGTACCCCAGCCTTGCACCCTATGCTACCTGGGACAGGGGCAGGACTGAGAGGTGGGGCAGCTGGGACCGCAGGGCCCAGCCAGTGACATCAAGGGCTTCCCTCTAACTGAAAAATTCACTTGTACGTAATACATTTGCAAGAATTAAGGAGCTAATATCATGTATATTACATAAACTTGTGACATGCTACTTTTACATCTCCCATTGTTATGTACACAATGGTGGGAGTAAAAAATAAACAAATAAATAAAACAAATAAATAAAAATTGGTACAATACTTAAAACAATGTTGAAAAGTTATAGTTTGTAATGTTTTGTAGTCAAGCTCTGTTGTTGAGGTGTGTATGTTAATGAAGAAAAGTATGTTTTTGGAATTTGCTAACTAATGCAGTGCATGATGGGTAGAAATTATGTTGTTCCGCCAATGGCCTGGAATGCATCTCAGCCCTGTGGTTGCCCGTGTGACCCTGACCAGGGTAAATGGGTAGAAGATGGATGATTTTAGTGATATTGCATATTGTTGCTTCTAAACTATTTACTTGCAACACCTTTTGAGCTTTCTCTGATAAATTATGATGAATACAGACGCAGGCATTCTGCAGACTGACGCTGTTCTGCTCTTCTGGTGATTGCTTCAGAATTCCCCAATTTATTAAAGACATTTCTAATCATTTTAATGCAACATTTCATCCTAACTGAGGCGTTTACCAGTCAGACAATTGTTTGCAGCCACACCGTGTTAATACTGCACTGTGGTAGCTCCAGATGCCATCAGTGAATAACGCGCCGGCTTATTATGTAAAAAACAAAGTGAGCCACGCTGATTTTTAAAGGAGCAGAAATGCAGTCAAAAACTAATTTTCCAGACATAAAGTGAGCTATGTGGGGGACGCTCAAGGATCATGCTGAACCTGCCCCTATATGGAATTATGGAAGAAAGCAGGAAATGTGCTTGGGTTCCGTATTAAAGGGAGTATGGCCTACATATGAATTAATAAGGTAATTAATTAAGCACTTTGGGGAGAGAGAGAGTGCACATATCAATTTTTAGCAATAATTGTCAAATAAATAAATAAGGACCCAATGCTGGAAAAATGTTTATAGATGATGAAGGAATGAAGTAACTTTTTCATTTGCGCTGGAAATTTGTCAAGAAAAATTTATTGTGCTTTATTAACAGTAATAAAAAACAGTATCCTAGTGGGAATTCACCGTATATTTACAGGAACTTTGAAAGTTAACATTCTAAGAGGACTCTGGGAACTTAAGAAGTCAGAACAAGCACTACGGGAATATTCAGACAAATGGCCTTGAGCTCACCTTTTCAGAACATACCAGAGAATCTGGAATATGGAACAAAAGTGCTTTTATTCTTAAAATAAACCTTAAATTAACATGCCCTAATAATTTGGGAAATATGCAAAACACCAAGACAAAAACACTCGATGTATGGGCTGAAGGAATAGAAATCTCTGTGTGATTTTATAGTAAAAACAAAAATCCTTTTCCTGAAGGAAAATTATGACACATTGTGATGGATCCGGATAGAAAGATATCGCCTTCCCTTTCTTACGGGTGGCGGATACATAGGATCGCCCTTTACTGGTGGATCACATGCACCCTTTCAATTTTACATTCTTAAATACTTGGCGTGGTACCAGTTGAATTGTTAATTAATTGGTTAATTATTGCAAATATTAACATTTAACATGAATTGTAATGGAGAGCTAATCATACATAAATTAGGCGACATGCTCAAATGATTTAGAATCTAAGGGGGTCATATTACTGCAGGTGGGGGGGGGGGGGGAGAGGCTTTGTGGGGAGCAGTAGGTGAATAAAACTAGTCAGCTAATGAATGGTAATGGGGGGTGTGATTTATTCATTTGTGTGCAAGTTTCTGAAGCACTAAAGTATTCTGTTCAGTGGGTGGTGCTGCATGGCCTTAAACAAGAATGTATCACATCCGCCTTTCCTGTAAATGCAAATGCAGTCATTTTATTAGATTCCATGTCTCCCTGACTGTTATTTAAAAATATACTTCTTGTCGGCATGGAGGGGAAGCAGGACGTCCACTGCCTGACAAAATGCACCCACAGCATCGAATACCACGCAGAGCCGAATGCTTTGAAATCAAAGGTTACATGAAGAAAGGTATCTCCTGCTCGGAGAGATGGTGTTTTCACATTTTCACCTTTGACACCTCTTGAGGAGATTTCTTGATGGTAGACTTTTGCCAACCCCCCACCCTTTGAAGATGAGAACCCCTACCCTTGCTATTTCCCCGCAAAAGAAATCAGTCAGAATCAAACTGAATCTCATCCAGTCCAGCTAGTGTTTTGTAACAGCAAACCCATCTGTATTATTATTGTTATATATGTTGGGCTCTGCCTCCATTTCGACAGGCCAGCCAAAAACAACAAAACAATAAACGGTGAGGAGCGAGATCGACGCCGTGATTCATGCCCGCTGTTCCCATCAGGATCAAGACCTTGTGTTTTCACCACCGGTCCATCGGAGAAAATGATCCTGCTCTTTCAAACGTAAGATATTTTATTGATCGCTTGATCACTTAACACCTCTTCAAGGGCACTGTGCTGGTCAGATTCATATAATATGAGCTTGTATTACTGTACAGAAAACCCGGCCAGGCAAGTGTAAAATAATATAAAATATTAACTTATAATATCTTAAAACATATGTGCTATGTACTGTGCTGACAATGTACTGCATCATAAATATAAAAAATCCTGCATCATAAATATAAAAAAAATATATAAACAAAAAACCATCTCATTCATGAAGTATCTATGTATTATTTGAATTGAACAAAGCCCTTTCTGAGCTGTCCTTTGCCTTGTCGACAGCAAAAGAGTGTTTTGGGGTGTTAATCACATTGCCAGCATCCAGCCAATCACATCAGAGCACGTTTCTGTCTGACAAAATTGGAGCAGATGGTTTGAGTGCCCTGTAACTCAACGATGCAAACCCGGCCATTCATATTTCATCTCCTCCTTTCTACCAACTCGTGTCCTGCTATTCATCAAAAAATATGCACACACAAATATCTTCTGTCAGGCAGCCTTTCACTAGTTTTAGCCAATTAGGGAAATATGTGGAAAATATGCATTAAGTTCCGATGCCTAGAAATCTGTCTTTTGGAACAATAATATCCATTACAGAAGTCAGTTTTTTCACAGCTAATTAAATCCTAGTGGCAAAAAATGAGGTTGGAAATCTATTTTTAATATTTATTATAGACAACACAAAGCCTGTACAGTGTGGACTTTTAGGATGAAATTCGGTTTTCTATTATTTATAACTATTTAACTCCTTCAGGCCCATAATCATGTCATAAGGATGACATCACAAGCGATCAGCTTAAGGCTTCTGCATCCCTTGAAGCTAGCCCCAAAAATCTTGCTCCCTACCGATTACTGCATCTATTTTTAAGCCGCCCTGAATGTTATGTCAGTTTAAACACAGCGTACTATTTCCCCCATCAGCACACAAACACAAAGCGTTACAGCTCAGCTATTCCTCAGTGCGGTGGGATAGCAGAAAGCTTTTCTTATCTGCCTGTTCATGCTGATTACATACTCCCTAATTCCCCCAAATCAGACCTGACTAATCGATTTTTCAATCAACTCAAAAATGGACTTAAGCTTGCATCTTTTCCAGAAGAATAGCCTATATGAAAGTGAAAATGAAAGAATAAGCTACCCAACCACTGTGGGTCAGCCCCAGCGTTGAGGGGACAGGCATATTTATATAAGCGTTATCGGTGGCAAGGCTTTTGTATAGTATCGAAAGACTTTTTAACACGATATAGAAAACTCATTGGATAACTGCTACACTGTATAGATTCCCTGTGTTGATGCAGAGGTGACACTAGTGAATGACAGAGGCTAGGAGGTAAACTGGGAAAAAATAGCAGTGAAAAAAGTTAGCAACTTCAGGGTGAAAGGCGTTATGCCATGTCAGGTGAATGCACAGGTATCAGGGAGGTGGGGTGACAGGTCACGACTACAGCTGATATTTCAATAGGGTAGGATTGTATAGGCCCAACTACTGTTTCTGCCATTCTCTGTATGCAGTAGTCATTCTAGCATGACTGATTATAGCCACTATACACAAAGGTAAGCTATATGAACAGAGAGGGTCACCTTATTTACAAAAACATGTCGAATTAAAGTCAGACACAGTCAGCCCTTTATGCTGCTATATTTATTGTTTACATCCTGTGTTTTATACTTTAAAGTACTATGAAACTATGCCTTTGTTACTTTTTGTTTGAATTCTGAAACCATGGTCCTAGAGGATTGTCATTTCGTGCCACTGCATACTTCTATACGGATGGTATGATAATATAGTCCACTTGAGTTGAATTGGGTTAGAATCAAATGCAATGTTCGGGAGTTCAGAAACACTGATTTTCTTTTTATGAAAACTAGGAGCCGTGCTTAGACCACCATCGACCTACGAGGGCTTCAAGAAGCCCTTTCTGAGGCGCAGAATCTCAGCAGAGTTTGGATGGGCGATATGTTTTAGTTATGAGATCAGTGAGCACAAAATACATTTTCTGAAAAGTACAGGGTGAGAAACACACACAGATGTATCAAAGGACTGTTTCAAGGAAGAAAAAACAGGGCCTAAGTTGAGGAGAGGATGTGAAGTTGATAACAAACAAACATACAATGCAAGGACATGCCCTGGAATGGCAGGTGCGTACATTCCTGCTGTTAAAAACAGATGGCAGATACTTGAATTATCCATCCATTCATTCATCCATCCATCCACTATTTATCTTCCAATCACTTGTTCAGTTCAGGGTCGTGGATACAATACATAAGATCGAATCAAGCTGATACTTTCTGCTGTAATGACACGAGGCTTGAAACTAGAGATATCTGGCAAAGCATTTTATTCTACAGAGGAGTTGCTTATGACAGAGTTTAGTATCCAATTGACAGTGACCTTGGAAAGCAAAGCTTGGTTTCTAAGGGGTATTACATGGCTGAAACTGAATCCCTGGAAATCCACGACCCATCAGCATAAAGTCTTCGCAGTGCTCAAGGGCAGAATTTCTGAATCTTCTGTTATATTTAGGTTACACACATTGATATTTTTGGGAAATTATAAATTACCTTTTTGCAAGTGATGTTTGTATACAAATACACTGAATGATATGATTCTGCCACATTGTCAGACAGACACTGCTGTTGTTTGGGCATTAAATCATGCAGTCAAGCAAGATTTGTCCATGTTCATCTACATTTGAACAATATTCTTTAGAATTTGCTTCCAAAAATAGCTAAAAATCCAAGAAGCTGTGCTCACAATATCCAAGAGGTGTTCGTGAATCCATTTTTCATAAAATCATTCTGCCTTCTTAGCACGTTAAAGGTGTTTGTCCTCCGCCTTTCAAAAACCCTGTGACGTGATTCTATTGGCTGCTCTCCAAAAACCATGTGAGCAGATCCTGTAGCCCTCCGCGTTGTTGCCGGGTGTCGCCGAAAGCCCATTGGCTGCCCAGTGATGGCCAAAGCTCGCCCCCAGGATGCAAAATTTTCCTTCTGCCACTGCCTCAAACCCCCGTGATGGATTTGGGTGAAGCACTGGGCAGTGTCAGTTAGTCTGGGAAAGGGAATAGCACAGCAACAGAGTTTGGAAACGTGACTGCAGATGGACAGCACACAACAGAGAGGATTTATATATAGTCTGGGTCCGGTTTCATGTTTCTTCGGAGTATGAACACACACAACACCCATAAGCAAAGCCCAACATTCAGAATGCCTTTCATCTCAAAGGTCAGCTTCACCATGGTTCATGTGCAAGGCTGATGATGTTGAAGGGTAAACCAAGGTCAAGTCATGATGGAGAAGATTCACATATAAGACTACAGGGGATGGATAATTGGCCTGTTAAAGATAGAAACAAGCCACCCATGTCACCTCCTGTCATAAGGGCTCTGTGACCCGGTCGGCCGAAATCGCTGTTTTTCAAAACAAATGAGAAGGGGCCGCCGTCATGAAACGCTCTTTCAGATGGGCTTCTCGACAGCTCCGGGATGGGCTGGTATTTTCCCGGAAAGCAGCACACAGCCAGGTACCGCACATTAATATAGAGCAAGCCTGGGTTGATAGGAATCTCAATACGGGCAACTTAGCTGGACTTCCTCACCATTAGCGGGACTTTCGCTCTTATCTTCTGTGATAAAAAGGAGAAGATACCAAAGCTATGGCTGGACTTCAAATGAAAGCATCCATTTTACTGAGACAATTTAGAAGGATCTTTATAATCCAAGATCTAATAGGTACAATCTCTGTAATGCACTGCTTTTAGGTTTACTTTAAAACAGATCAAGACTTGGCTCTGCTAGCCAACAATCTTTAGCCAAAACTCAATCAAGCGCACAGAGTACTGGCGAGCTACTCTGGACTGGTATTGTCAAACAAAGCCTGTCCCGTTATCTGCGTAGAAGTGCAGTGCATTGCTACAGTACATCGCTGCCATATTCTGTCTCAACGGCTCTCAGCTACATCTGTCAGCTTCCCAGTACATGCATCACTGTCCATTTGCTAGAGACAATAAGGGTTGGTCCCAAACAGAAATAGAAAGTAACTAACTGTAAACTTTCATAAAGTCAACCAATAAATTGTTGAGGATGAATGGTTGACTGATGCTGTCTAGATTTCTGGGGCCGTTGTTTTTTAAGCATATCTACCATTGTGTATTATTGTTGTTATAATGAAAAAAGGACTTTAAAAGGATTTCAAGTTAAGCATTAATGACATGGAACAGAAATAGACTTTATAAGAGACCTTAATCATTTTGTTGCTTGGAGCACTGCTGTTCCAGCCCTGATTTTGGAACTTAACCTAAATTACATCCGGTCGTGTGCCCTATTACACACCATGGGAAACTCCATAAATGAGATCCATTTAAGATCACAAAAATCTCCTGCTGGACTGGTGAGAGCTGAAGCTTACACAGAATCTGAGTGTCTAACGAATTGATTCACATGCATTAGTAATGAGCATTA
Source organism: Pollimyrus isidori (assembly GCA_019775955.2). NCBI lineage: Eukaryota > Metazoa > Chordata > Actinopteri > Osteoglossiformes > Mormyridae > Pollimyrus > Pollimyrus isidori. Next base: position 18,910,915 of record JABFDZ020000109.1, on the reverse strand, counting down.
GTATTACACGACCCTGTGTAATGATCCGGGCAGGAGTTTCAGTGAGGATGACCGTCAGTGCCTTGGTGACTCACAAAGTGATGAATTACAAATGGCTATATTTTCTCAACAAAAACCTACAGCAAACAGAGACTGGCTCCATTAGGTCAGCCCAGTGTGTCTCAGCCTAGTCTTTGGGGGCCCCCAGTCAGTCCACATTCTTGCTCCTCCCAGTTCCCAACACACCTGAACTAAACAATCAAGAACACTGAACACCTGGTATAGGTGTGTTGGGAGCTGAGAGGGACCAAAAATGTGGACTATCTGGGCATCTCCAAAGACTAGGCTGAGAAACACTGACTTAAATCATTGTTCTAACTGTCCTGGATGTGATACTCCTGGGGAGCATATAATTAAATAATGATCCTCAGTATCAGCAGCAATGTTGGTACATCTACTTCAGCTGATGTTAACAGTAAGGTATCTGACACCACCACATCTTTACCCTCAATGGGGAGACAACTCTGAGACTGCAATTACGCTTAGCTTGACAAGTTACCACTACACAGCATCCAATATAAGTACTAGCTACACAGCGCTTACCCTATTATTCAAAACCAACACAAAGAATGGGCTGGCCCAGCTCAGTACCCCAACTGCATGCTGCCTCCTCTATAGCCATGACTGGGCATTGGAGATTTCTGCAAAGGATCTGAAATTAAAATGAGTCAAAGACCCAGGATGATCCAGGCGCCATAAATTCCCAAACCAGAATCAAAACAAGGTTAAGGGCGGTACGCCATAATCATACATCACAGGCGAGGTCACGGCTATCAGCATGTTCTCCCCGGCTGCTCTCGCGGGTCATCTACCAAGATCTTTGGCTGAGACCAAGTCTTACATTAAAGACACGGTAATACATTCTCACGCGCTGCTGTGAAATTGACATCACACAGAAAAATAAAAAAACGCCTTCCACTGCCCGGGCATACTACATATCATGTCTGCCTCACGGGAAAGAAGCAGAGGTTTATGTTCTGCAGGTACTTTAGTGAAAAAAGAACATTGACCTGAAGGTTACTAGTTTGAGTCCCTAGAGTGTTTTCATCTATGGCACCTGTGGCTAAGATACTTAATCTGAATTGTTTCGTGGAAAAAAAATCCAGCTCTATAATAAAGGGGGGAAAACAATTAAATTTCTCTGGATGAAAGCATTTCTCATCCACCTTTTCATTCTTTATTAAGTGTCAGATTCACTCTTTTAAGAGTGATAATTCCACATCACAATCTCCAGATTTTCCCTTTTGAAATTATACATTTTCTATAACATTTGCAAAAATGTATTCATGTTTTTGTTCTATTTATTTAATGACATTTTCAAAGTAATAATTTCCCCTCGAATAAACCTGAAATATCTGAAACAGACATAAAGGGTTGGACAGAATATTGGAAATAGCTAATGATATATGAACAATAAGTAACTAATAAAAAAGGGACCAGTGTTTACAATCCTTCCTGGAATGCTGTCATACAAATCTGGAGCTATGTGTACAGGGATATTGGGGCATTATTCAAGAAAGAAAATCTTTCTTTGGGGGTGAATATTTCTTTGCGCACTAGGTACCAGAATTTCACACGAAGGTTCAATGGTAATCAGATTTCGCATCTACAGAAGTCATGAAAGTCGACCGACTCCATCGTGGTATCCATAAAGTCATTCTTGAAATTGTTCATCAGCACACATGGAGATGGAATAGTGTATAGACCACTGAGCGCACCTGCTTTAGCAAAAACGGCATCACATCTTTTCATGCTGCCACGCAGAGCGATCATTGGATCTGAGCACTCCTTGGAGAGAGCTGCAGATGCACAACCACGTTTAACAGCAGGCGACAGACACTGTAGGTCATTCTGTAAAGCATCCTTCAGTTTTCTCCAAACACACCCAGATTGTATTATATTCTTTCCATTGTTCAGGTGTACAAATCCTCACACATTACCCATCTTTGTGACTTGACCTCAGGCACAAATGGGTTCCAACAAACTGCCCTCCCATAAATATCAGGATTACTAAGCTCACGATGCGCAGTTTTTGATAAAGTCGGGGTCACGAACAGCGTTTATCGAATTCTGTGGCGATTTCTGAGGCCTCCGTATCACATGTGTTTCTGCTCACAGCCACCGTTCCTCTTTCCAGATGCAGGTTTTTTCACTCTGCCACATACTATCATGATTTTTGACACCCTTGCCACATTTAATGAGTCCGAAGATCTTCCGCTGATGCAATCCGAGCTGTGCTGTCACTTCGGAAGGCTGCCGGGTGCCTCATGAACTGACATATAAGACTGCTGATTGTCATGCCCATTTTATAGTTGACACATACTGCTATTTGACATTTCGCTTAATGTGACTCACCTGTATAACTGTTTTTGTAATTCTGGTTTAGTTACCTAAAAGTTGTTGTTCATGTGGTATATCCACTCCACACACATGTATGTATGATTACTTACATAGCTATACTTTTATTTAAGAGCCGTATCTATTTGCATCCATCCATATTCTGACTGTTTATCCTGGTCTGGGACGAAGGCAGCCTGGAGCCTATCCCAGACACCATAAGGCACAAGGCATTGAAAAATATTCTAGGTAGTTTAGGAAACAGATAATTGGGCTGCATTTTAGGAAACAGCTGATTGGGCAGTAGTTTAAGAAACAGCTGATTGGGCAGTAGTTTAAGAAACAGCTGATTGGGCAAGGTAGTAAGCACATGAAACCTTCCTTCATGTAAGATTAAACATTTTTGTATGGGTTTTGCAGCTGCATTTGTTATGCAACATGAAGGAGTTTTCCTTAAATTCCAGAGGATTCACAGCCTGTTCACATGCTTAGAATTCATCATTGCCCTGAGGTGCAAAAGTCACAACTAGCTGAGTTCCTTAGACCCCGAAGGAAAGAAGTTAAACATAGAGGAGCAGCCAAAGCTAGATCCTAATATCATCCTTGCAGGACAGCTTATATGTCAATATTTACTGTTTCGGTCACTGTTTGCAAGGTCTTGATAACCATGATGATAGAACAGCAGTTGTCTACCGACTCTGTCATTAACACTTTAGTGGACCTCCTGATACATGGTCTCTCCAGAAGCAATGCGTGAAATTATCTCTCAGATACCCCCCGGGGCCGGGGGGGGGGGGGGGGGGGGGGGGGGGGGGGGGGGGGGGGGGGGGGGGGGGGGGGG
>JABFDZ020000109.1:18896278-18907688 GCA_019775955.2 Pollimyrus isidori | reverse complement strand
CGACTCTTTCTTTAACACTTTAGTGGACCTCCGTTTACATGGTCTCTCCATAATTAATGGGTGAAATTTTCTCTCATATAACCACCGGGCAACCCCCCCCCCCCCCCCTTCTCCCCATCCGTGAGCAGCGAGACGAATAAGGCTAAGTAAATCGACCCGCAAGATGCAATCATTATCGCACCAGTTAACGGCAAGTCACAGCACCGAGAGAGGATGTTTGCTTAGGATAATGGACCACTTCAGCTGAAAAATAATAAAGAAGAAAATCCACCCTGTAACTGGAAATTCGAATGATGCTATGCTACCTCGGATTAAACCGTTCAGAAAAACAGTTTCGGTGCCTCTCGAAATGCCCAGCCAAAGAAGTCGATGACGCCAATAGGCAAAAATTTACATTCTGGCCCAAAACAACAAGGCAATGGAAAAACAGATCCGGTATTAACGTAAGTCCCACTCCAGCTCCAGCACATATCCTCAAGCTCCTCAAGACAGAATTAAACAGAATTAATCAGAAAGATTAATCAGGAACTTTTTGTTCCACTCATTTGCGTGTTGGTCTGCCGGTAATTGATTTGATGGTAATGAATCTAAATTCCTCTAATAGATTTTGGCGCATTTACTCAAAGATTTAACTAATAACTGTAGCTGATAACTAATGGCTTAATATCTTTTAATTGAATGATGGCTCAGTGAAGAATTCTGGAGTTAAGAAATCCAATAGTTGGAGCCAATAGCAAATGCCAGAGGGGGCAGTTCTTTGTTCTGTCCATCCAAGGTACTGATCTTCACAGTCAAGCCTGAAACAATTACTGTATACATTGTAACATTTAGTGGGCAGTGAGCCATGCACATCTTAAGATTTGAACCAGATAAAATAAAAAGAGATATTTTATACTTCATATCAGCAACAACCCTTTTATTTAATTGCTGTTTAATAGCATCACGCTCCAAAATAATTTTTTGTGGTCCATCTGCATGCCGTTTAATTACAAATATGAGCAGGAAAACATGGACGCCATCTGTCCCGGCAGCAAAACCTTGACACTAGGCCCCGAAAAGCTCCTTTATTGAAACGAATGTTGATATTTAATGGGAGAGATATCTGACGTTAAGCGACTAGCCAGTCAGGAATAAGAAACTCTCTGTGGTTTGGCCCTGCCCTCGTCTACGAAAACAGCAAACAGGTCAATAACCCATCATTATAAAACTTCACACCTCACTGCCTGCAAATTGACTGCCTGAAGGTCCATTTCAGGGATTAACGAAAACGGGTAATGCCGTTTCGGGAAATGAGACGACATCGCTCATCTTTCCCCCAGCCAGCCGAACACAGGTTCGAGTTCTGAATGGATGTGGAGAAGCATGCAGCCATGGCAACGAGCCCACACGCCTCATTGTCTATGTAAAGACTTCCCATCCACTCCAAATGGCAAATCCCTCCAACTTAAATCGAAAACTGGAAAAAAAAAACCACACTCCAAGAGTCAAGGTCAAAACACAATGTCCCACCACCTTTGGACTTGGAGCCATAATCTGCTTTCTCTCTTTAATCGTTAAAAACTCCTACAGTTACAACTAGAAATTAACTTGAACATATTAAGTTTCTTGTCACTGATATGAGGCTTGAACTGAAAAAGCTAGATTAAATTTACATTTATTTATATAGCGGAAGCTTTGGCTTTTTGTGTGGGGAGACTCAGGGGTTGTGGGGCAGTACAGGCCAGCAATTATAGCATTTATTATATGAACCCGTGACCTTCTGGAAACTGACCCAGGTCCCCAACCCACAGAGCTGGGCACACACCCTAAAGAGAGTTACATCCCCGCTTAGCAGAAGTTTAAGAATGCTGTCAGGGTCCTGGCATAAATTTCTCTTATTTCCATTTAAAATGGTTTGAGCAGCTAAACAGTTGAAAATGAGTTCAGTATCGATACTCAATACTAATCTTATTGTTTGCTATTCTCCTCCACCTGGCTTGCATCATCTTTGCCAGTCTTTACAAAATCATCGGAGCCTGCGATGCAATTGCAGTGGAAGGGTTCAGCGTTCATATCGATCCACTTTACTTTTCAGATGTTAAACAAGAAAAGATTTAACATTCTCAGTGCGACATTTCATCGACCGATTTCAGTTGACATGCTTGAGCATCGCTTGTCTGATGCATCTGCATTGTGGTACGCGGGTGGCTGTCATCTGGCCTAAGGCGGTGCTAAACTGATCTATGTTTGATCTCTCACCTTACTGTAAGCATTACTTTACTCAGGCATTGAACCAGGAGGGGTGATTAGCCGATGATATGCTTCGAATAGAAGAGTGAGGGAGGAGGGGCATCCTCGGGCAAATCAGCTTTCAGCTGGTGCCAGTGCCAGTGTGGCCTGTGTACAGTACACCCTTGCATTGAGCTCTTTATCCAGCTAATCTTAAAATTACCCAGAACACATCCCTGGATGCATAGGGACTGAAAAAGTGTACAAGGATCAGTTTAGGAGGAAACCAGAGGAATTCGGCCTGTAGGGGCACTGAAACTCCAAACCTCGAGCTGTGGTGACAGTGTGTCCATCATCCACCATTGTGTATCAATCCGACGCACTAAACATGCACGTCCTCATCAGCCGCCTGGCTAAGGCGGCTAACGGCGAAGCTGTGCTCACGGCGGGATCAGTATCCCCATAAGGGTTTGCATTCCCCGGATAGATATGGAAACCCACCAGCGTGGTAGAGGAGAGAGAAGGGGAAGAAAAGAGGAGTTGAAAGAAGAAGAACAAATATTTCCTCCAACAGCCAATCCCAAAGGGCTTCACGAGAGGGAAAAGAAGACTATCAGTCAATACAACTTTAATACTTCGGCGCATCCCAGGAGAAGCCCTGCTGATTTGCTGATATGATTTTATTAGCTGTTTGAGGCCTTTACACAGCACTGCCTGGCTGACTTCTGGGATTAATAGAATTCCAACACTGGGCCTCATCTCTCCATTTTGATGGCTTTCTGACAGGCTTTGATGGATCTGCGCCACCACTGGGCCTCGTGACGCCGCGCTGCCGCACGATGGATCGCGAGATGAGACAGGCACACAAAAGATGCCACGAGCCAGGTCCGCCCCCCTCCTCACCCGCCCCACCCCAGCCAAACGGCGTGATACAGTGTGTCGACGGAGCCGCATTTGTCTCCTGCCCGACTGTCAACGATGGGACAGAGACTGACCTGCTCAAGCCCAGCGAAGGAGCACAGAGATGAAAATTACGGCCCCGTTGCTTACTCCGTTGACAAATGATTTTATAAGCCTGCCATCGCATCTGACATTCACCAAAGACATAAGCGACCCAAGCCTCTCTACCGATAACAAATGGTGGAGAGGTGTAATTAACTAGCCAAAAAGGAGAAAGTTCCGGAGATCTGGAGAGAGCATTGTAACACTCCGGATCCAGTTGAGCATGGGAAGCAGAAAAGTCCCGGATACTTCCTGGGAATTGTGCCTCTGCGATCCCAGTGGGATGAGTGGAGAATTCTCTGGCGAAACAACGGCAGATTCTCCCTCTACGATCATAAAGGCTCTCAGTTTAGCAATCTGCCAGTGTGGCTTTTATTAGCCGGCCGGAGCAGATGGCGGTGCCCGTGTCGCTTCCCGACGCCCCGATGGTTTCGGTCTGAAGACGCGGGATTAATGAAAATGAGCGGGAACGGAGGCTGTCGAGCCGCCGCCCTGCGGATAGCCTAATGAGGGATAGCAGCGGCATAAACGCCCCTCGCTATCGACGCACAGAAAAACCCCAGCAAGCCAACGTGACCCAAATATCTGTCCACTTCAAGTAGCGCTACTCCACCCTGGGTCCATCGCTCACAGGTGAATTTTCACTTAACTCTCTCTCATTGATCCATCCATCCATCTTCAAACCACATCTCTTGCTATGGGTCACAGTTAATTCTCGCCCAGCACAATATATTGCATAGTACAGGACATTTATATTGTGTACCTTCCCAACCAACATAAATAATTCAGTCTGATTCAAGGAAAGTTATCTTTAATAATTTCCATTATAGGCAAAAGTAAATGCACATTGTTAACCTGAAGGGCTTGTTTAATTGCCTGTGATAGCGCATTAATGTCCCAACTCCATTATAATCTAAAGAAATGTTATGTTTTATAAATGAAATATGAGTCACTGTCTATATGATGGGATGAAAATTGTAGCCTTCCTTCTATCTAAGACTGAGGAATAGGGTAGAGCGAATAAAAATGAATAAATATATAGGTGCTTTGGTGCCATACTTTAATGAAATACTGTCAAAACATAAATGTCAAATTCCCTGTCAATTCTTACTTGGGGGAAACATTCCCATTCGCATTTTCACACTTTCAGCATGTTAAATACACGGCTTCTTTTTTCTTTTGACGAAAGTAGTCGTTTTCATCCTGATTAGTGTCTATATAAAAAAATAAAAGTGGCACCTCACGGCTTGTTCTGAGTAATGTGCTTTCAAAAAATAAAAATAAATAGATGCTGCAACATTTTCGCACGTTCACTTGTCACCGTTACCGGTTTAAATCTAATGTACAGAGCACAGCTTAGCTTTCAAATCACTGGAAGGGAAAACTATTTCCATTTCAAACAGCTTCATCTGGAAAGGGTTTGGACCACAGTCAGGCTAGAATAGACCCATATGTCTTTTTATATCTAACTCTTTCAATACACTTTTCTCACTCTGCTGAAAACTGATGCAAAGAGACCATGTCCATGTCCAAACTTGTCCACAAACACCACAGCAAACCTTTGTTATGGAAAGATTATGCCATTTAAAATGTGGTTTTGCTGAATAATTCACTTTTTTTGTGAGCAGTAAAGTCTGTTGTGGTTCCAACTTTCAGTTCCTGCTGTGTGTGTTTGGGAGAGCAGAGTTCGCATATATGGGTATCGTGTTGTCGGGATGGCCGAGTGGCCTGAGGTTGGAACTGAGGTTTCGTTACCTTACACCAAAAAGGCGGTTCCAGTCTCTGCTTGGAGGTGAAAGTTTGAATCAAACATCCCTCTGCAATCAGTATAGTTCACCCGATCTTATCTTATTCCAAATATTCCACCCAGGGTCCAAAAGTACATACTTATGGAAAGCAGTGTTACCAAGTTTCTGGGTTTTACTTGTCACATACATAATCACACAGACCATATTTAGCCAGCTCCAGACTGTGAGAAGAATGAGGCTTCTCGCGTGTGCACCCAGTGCCAGTGTTCACTGCCATTCAAACCATGCATTTGTGTGGGTCCCCGAGGTCTGCCTCCGCCCTATTGGTCACAAACACATCGCCACACTAAACATTCCATATTTTAGAGCCGCTGAACCACCATGTTCTGCTAACCAGCTCGCTAACTACAATCTTTGACTGTCCTTGCTAGTAATTTATTTAGTTTTTGAAACCCGGCCCTGGTGGGGGGCTACTGGTAGGGGGGGCTCCAAAGTGATTTTGTCATTGAGGTCCCAGAAATAACAAAACCGGGCCATGTGTGTACCCTTTGACGACTTGCAATTCTGTTCTGGAATAGCTATGCTCGTTTGTCATATAAGGTGTGATGTGAAATGCATGGATGTGTATTTTACTAGACACTAATGCACTTGTATGCAATTAAATCAAACACATATGCTTTGAAATAATGCCTCAAACTTCGCTCATCCTGACTTCCTGTCTTAAGCCTCCTAAAGGGGGATGTCATGCTTGTGCCTGTTGCCTCTGGGGTTTTGGATGCTATGCAATTCATTAGTCTTTATACCACTGTGATTCAGTAGCAGTGTAGGAGAAGAACATCTTGATGTATTGTATTAACACTTCAAAAAAACCTGGCAGGAACAAAAAAAAAACACTGTTAGTATTCTTTGACAGATTTTTCAATATTACTTTATTATTTTGGACTATGTTCTACAAACTGCCTGACACATTATGTAATTGAAGGAACTCAGTGTAGTGAATAAAAAAACAAAAATACATTAAAAAAAACCAGAATAAATGAATGAATGACGTTTTTTAGGCGTGGCCCTGAAAACTATCTTCAAAAGATCTGAAGATCTTCAAAAAAACAAGGAAATAAACCCTATGTGTAGTACAACCTTAAAGAAAAATACCCAGGCATTAGTAAGCAGAGAGTTAGGAACACAGAGGTCTCATCCCTGCAACATCCCATCTACACTAGCCTTTTCCTGTCATATAATAACCAATTATTTGCATTGTACTGTAAAAATAATGAATATATATTGAAGATGTGCAAGAGTAGCAGTCCGGTGGCAAACCCGTGGGTCGTAATCTCATCGGAAATTGCAGCAGTAAGTCCTGTAGGTAGAGTGGATAAATCAAACAAACACGCTTAATACCACCTCACGGGGATCAATTAAATGGCATGATGCATAATCTGTCAGAGAGAGAGTCAGGATATTCCGAAAAAGAGGGAAAATGAATTCTATCGGTTCGCTGTAACCCAGGAAACATGGTTCATTAGCGTAATGGTATCAAAAAATGAGCTATTCACTTTAAAGGAAAAAAAAGCCTATTATGAATCATCTGCATACTTATAAGGGCAAACGACGTGTGCATCGTGAACTAGAAGACTAAACCTTTGCGTCTATGTAGCCAGACACATGCAAATGTTACAAATGAAAAGGTGAGTTGGGCCCTGGTTCACTTTGACGTACCTTTCTCAGCTCAAGGATTTCACAAGGCCATGGTACTCGCCAAACACCTCATCCGTCACGGGCGCCGACCCCGGCGTAATTGATCTCGGCGGCGTGGCGGAACACCTTGTCAGGCCGACGTGTCTCCTGCAGAGCCCCCGGCTCCCCTCTGACATAATCTCGCGGAAAGCTCAATTAATAGTCCGCCAAACTACTCTGCCACTCCGCCTTTATCCTCAGCCTTCCCGTTAGCTGAATTGCTTCTGTTAGCGCATGTCATGAAATTCTGAAGCATTTAACCTAAAGTTCAGCAATGGTGTGTGGTTCAGTGGGTTATGGCACTGTATCTGTGATCTAAAGGTTGCTTGTTTAAACCCCAGCAGGCTCGCTACTTTCAACCTGAAGAAACAAGCGACACCCTTTCTGATGATTACTATCTACACAAAAACAGAGGACAAACACAATCCTGTATCAGTTGAAAACAGGATGAAGATTTTAACTTTTCAATACCGGCAGATTGGCTATTATATACATGTAGTACCTGTGAGATGTCTGAACACACCTACTGAAAGACATTAGTTTTTCAACAAGAGGAGGACCCTAAGCACGTCTACAGGTTACACAGTAAGAAAGGAGGTGGCGTGCTGTGACAGATGACCTGGCCCCCACAATCCCCTGACCTAAACCCTATACAGCTGGCTTGGGCTGGATCAGAGATTAAGAGCAAGGTATCCGACTTGTACACATAAAGTGTGGAAACTCCTTCGGAGTGTTGGAGAATCAATCCAGGTGGAAACATCAGGAAGTTGGCTGAGAGAATGGCAAGAGTCTACGATACTATCACCAAGCAAAAGCTGGCTGTTTTGAGGAGCCTAAATTGTTCAGATGCTGAACACTTCCCTTGGTCCTTGCAATATTGCCTGTGTTTAACTGCATTGTTTCGAGGCCTTTTACTAAAAGGTGAACAATGTGGCTAAAATATAGACAAATGCATTAAAAGCAAGGGTGTCTAGATTTTTCACTAGTACAGGATGGGTGGCATCTCTAACTCCTTCAGTCAGCAGCATGATGTCACCTTTGGGCCCCTAAGCGTGGCCCTTAAGCTCCAGTTACTCCAGGGATCGTCTCACTCGGGTTTCTCTCAAAAAATGCACATTTGGATAAAAGCGTCTGCTAAATAACCACAAGATGTTTGAGACGCTGCTCTCTCTGTGGCTGTAGCCACCCGCGCCGTACATTCTTATTTATTTATTTATGTATAAATGTATAAAAGCTTATTACTCTGCCTCCCCCCTCCTGGGTCTCCGCAAATGAAAACTCATTATTCTGTGTTGAAAGTGAAGCCGGGGGGGCTCGCACACGCGGCATCGCTAAGGACCGCTAATTCGGCTAACGGCCTGCGCAGATAGGTCGCGTGCAAATCTCCATCCATCACGGTCATAAACGCTGCCTTCCGCAGAGTCCAGAGCAAAGGGAATCAGCATTCCATGTGGCTACTTCTCTTCTATCGCTCTCTTGTTTACCGTCACTGCATTGCCAAATTTACTGAATGAAAAGTGCATTGTCTCTCTCTCACACACACACACACACACACACACATGAATGGCACCACGTTTTAAATGTTTGTGACATTTAGCTTCAACCGTGGGATTTAGAGGAATGCTTGGCGAAACATGGTCTGCTTTCCGTCTTCGCTCCACCGAAACAGCAGAACAAACATTTTTCAGTGTATCCTGTGCAAATCCAAAGCAGATGGTACCAAGATTGGCCATAACCAACTTTCACTAAAGTTTAGCATCAGTAATGCTCTGATGCCCACCACATACAGATTCTGTTCCAACTGGCGACATTGGACCGCTCTTGGTCATATGTAGTTAATCCACCCAAAACAAAGAACCTGGTCATGTTTAGTTGTGATAAAGAACTGAACACATAAGGTACAGTATAACATACATACTCTAACTAGTGGTCTGAGTGGCCTGGAGCCCGATCGACAGCCTGCACAGTATCACGGGCATCACAGAGCACAAACACACACTATATAGGCAAGTTAAAGACACCCATTACCCTAGGAGGCAAGTTGTACAACACTGGAGGAGCATGCAAAGCCCAAAACCAGAGCAGAATTGGGATTTAAACCCATAGCCCCGTGGATGTAAGGCTACTGGGTTTCCCAATCAGTCCACTGTATCCAGCGCTACCCTCCAAACCACTACATGATGCACCTTTAATTCAGATCATCCTGAGCATGGAGTCTATCCCAGATGTCACAAACCTTGGATGGATGGGATTCAGGGCCACTGCAGGTAAAGCCAAACACTACAGGTCCTACTACATGTTTGTGGACGTTAGGAGGGAGACCAATGCAAGTCCCACACAGTCGGAAATGGACTGGAAGCCCAAAATATGGAGGTGAGTAACTACAGTGGTACCATCATGCAGCCAAAACCATCCACTATATCTTACATATCATGACCACATATTTCTGACAAAACAATGGATTGAACTAATCTGTGATCACTGATGCTGTACATTGAAAATGTCCCGCATCTATTAACCTGGACTATTGCGGACCTACATCAACAGTAATGAAACTGCATTTAAACTACAACAGCATCGGTGGCATATGCTTCTATAATTATATAAATGATTTGACCGTTTCATGATGGCGATCTGCGAGTTCATGCCCATACCATAAAATGACGTTTTCATTTATGTAATACTTGAGCATATCCACTGGGCGTAATTGCTCGCGTTACATTTTCAAGATCATTAAAAATGTTTAATCCGTAAATTTACTTCCTGGCCAAGTACATCGGTTAATGGGTGCTAGCTGAAATATGAAGTAATATACTATTTCCACTGGCCAATAAATAAACAGATGGAGTTCAAGAGGAAAAAAAAGAGAAGACTGTTCCGGCTTATGAAAGAAGACTGAGCGCCATCTGCTGTCCAATAATAATGATAACAACAATGACAATAATAAAATAAACAATATTAATATTAAACTTAATATAATAAAATAAATAAGCACGGATATTTCTGATATTTTACAGGATCAGTAGTTCTATCAATTTCAGAATAAGGTGAAAAAAGACGACTGACTCATGCCACTTGGGATTGGACACAGCAGACTAATTATAGGCAGAGTGAGTCACCTAGAGCGCCAGCGTCTCGTTTTAGCGCCGGTTGAAGCGAAGCCGCCGAGCCAGTCTGGAAGGGGGGGAAGGGGGTCACCGCGAATTCTCTTCCGGCGCTTGGCATCGGGGCCAAGGTCAGGACAGCCTGCAGATTCCCCCACTGCCGCAGCCCGTAGCATCTGCGCCCTCCCCCCATGACACCGCTGATGACCATGCATCCTCCCCGCATTCCAAAGCAGCTCCGCTGCCATCTTCAGCCGGCATGCAAAGATCATTTCACAATCTGTTCCTCGACACCACCTGCATGCCGCTAATATTTGGGTGGAGAGGATGGGAAAGGAGGAGGGGGTGGGCTAACAGCAAAGAGGCGAAAACAGACAAACGATACCTGCACGTAACGCCCTCGATGGGGTGCACGACACTGAAAGTACCGGAGCGCAGTCGGACCCTCCCTGATAGCTCGAGAGCGACACCGCGCATTTGAGACATACAAAACACACGCCGATTAATTTCCACGGCGTTGTGAGACGTGACAGATTGCGCAATGCCTGTGCCACGATTATTTTTAGACCTAGATTTCAATTCATGCTTTCCCATCCCGGCCTGGGTGCGACGAAATCTGAAAAAGCCGGCTGTCGATCGCTAGTTTTTCTCTTGGTTTTGCAGTGGATTAACGTCAACAAACCTTTCTCCACCTTTAAGAATACGGCAGAATACTAAAACTTGTAGTAGTTCATCTATGCATTTATACTTTTTTCTGCGATCTTCCAATATTACAGAACTTCTTGTTTTATATAAGCAACATTTTAAAGGCGTTGTTCTCTGCCTGCCTCATTCACGAAATTTCTCATCAGATATGAAATGAACGGTACTAATCAAACTGACATTAATCAGTTAAACAATACGGCAAGGAGGTATGTCTGGATTACCTTTGCAGTTAATTCATCTGACGACTAGCAACAACGACAAAAGAGCCCAAATCTAGTCTCAGATTATTTCTCATTTTCTTATGAGATTTTTGGTCTCCATCCGATGAATGAGCACAGATGGCCTTAGGACTAGACTGTACCCCCTAATTAGGAAATGCAAACACAGTCCAGTGACGTTCCTGCCCCCCTCCGGCCGTGTCATAAGATATGTAAATAAAAATTAAGCAAATAAAAGAGGTTATAACAATAGCTCATCCTGGAAATTTGGGGTGATCTTTTTGGGCACATGAAAAGCAAACAAGATCCTAAATGGGAAGTTCTGATCTGGGGGTATAAAAATAAACTGGGTCGGGGTTGCACATTTACATTTTAATTATTCTGGTGCTTTGATACAAAGCAACATTTTGAGAAGGTGGGGTCAGCCAGTCACTGGAATACTTGGTGTTACGGGCCCTGCCCACCATCACCCACCATGGGATTTGAACGAGCAACCATCGGGTGACACACTACCCACATTTTGTCCTGCATAAATACTGTGCAGATTTTTCATTATCTGCAAAAGAATCTTCCCTCCATTCTTTTTCTCATTCTGGAATGGTGAGCTAATCCCACATCCGGAATGGCCTCCCCTTCAACGCACATGGCAGCCCAAGGGGGGGGGGGGGTGGGGGGGGGAAAGTGCCGGGGG
>JABFDZ020000109.1:18869531-18879848 GCA_019775955.2 Pollimyrus isidori | reverse complement strand
AATGAATTATTATTATTATTATTATTATTATTATTATTATTATTATTATTATTATTATTATTATTATTATTATTATTGTGACTGTGGTTGTTTCTAATTTCGTTAGACAGTTTGGTTAAGGAATTTAGAATTTGTTATAGATAAATCCTGAATTACTTTCATTGCGATGGGAGCAAAGTGATCAATTTTTCTAGGTAGGGGAATCAGCCCTGCATCATATTACATAATGTATTTTACAGTACACATAAAATGTATAACAAATATGTTCCTATTACACTTTTATACAATGTGTCTGTGTTAGGCAGTACTCATCTAGTTCGCATTTTTTCCGTCTTTATCGAAATTTTGTAGTTTTCAAAAGAACATTTTCTTTAAAAATGCAATTCTACTACTGTCCTCCAGAGGCCAGCATAACTTCATTTATTCAATGACGGTAGTTTGTTGTTTTTATCCGTGCATCATGAGAACGGCCCCCGATTGCCGTGCTCTTTCCACCGATAACATTGCAACGGCATGTGACAATAATACATCATTGATTGAATGCACACGGTCAGTTGAAAGACGTTTCTTGAAGTTAAAATCTTGTGGGATGCGGAGGCGGATTCTGCACCTCAGCAGAACACGAAGACGTAGAGACAATGCATTTAATCTTATTTTAGCACATGAAAGAACTATTTAAATAGATGTTTATAAAGTTCGATTTCGTGTGTGCACGTATATGGGCGTGCAAGAAAACGCGTGTCTGCATTTCCGCGTCTAGAAGGTAGAATTCCTCAACCCAGACAATTTAACATGCTGCTCATGTTTCCGTTAACCCACCACATAATTGGGAACAAAGCAGTGAGAATGCTTACTTGGTTTATTATTCATCACAGCCTCCGCATCTTAACCGGGCCATGGCGACGATAAGAGCGCCAGTTAACATTGTGACTCGTAAGGTTGATCGGGACCTCTTGCTCCGCGGGGCATCAGAGAGGATTCGGGGACCCTGGGAGATTAGAGGCAGTGGGGCTGGGAGCTTCGGCAGATCCCGGGGTCTCAGCAGGAGCGTGGAAAGATCATTTATCTGCACCACGTTACATCAAGCAAATCGCATCAAATGACTTAAACGCAGAAACTCAAACTTTCCAATTAAAACTTATAATTATCATTATCAGGTTTTTGAGAATAAACGCTTTCCAAAGGTTGAGGGGGCTATACTAGGTTTGATAGTGCAGTTAAAGGTACATGCAAGGTTATATTTAATTTCCATATGCTACAAAACACTAAAAAATATCCATCATCAATAGTGAAGTTCTCCAGTCTGACATGCGTCACTTAATTTTCCATGAGATTTTCACAAAGCTTTTTAATTGTTCAGCGAGAATTCATTTCTTCCAGAATCGCTCTGGGCAGCTACTTAAAATAATTCACATAAAGGGAAAAAATTGCAGAAAAACAATATCAAACTCTATCACTCTAAATAGGACTCTAAACTATTTATTTCCTGTACGAATGGTTTCTTAAAATGCAGAATCTGCCATAAAACCAGAACAGCCGCACACAGGAAATCAATGGTACTTTATCTTCTTAAATGGTTTTGAAAAACTTGAATGTCCAATCAGGTTTCATTACAAGCCACTAAAACTGATTTAGGGGATAGGCAGGATACGATCCGTGTTAAGGAACATTACCATTTCACCAGGAAAATCGGCAGTAATGAAAAGGCAGCTTTAATTAGAACCCTTGCTGGATTACTGGAAGCTTTAGAACAGTTTGCTTTGATGCTGAAGACCCAGTGGTCATTGGAGAATTGGATCTCTGAGAAAGAGACCCTGACAGCGATCCAGTTAGCAAGGTGGCAATGAAACAGACCAGCATGTGGTGTCCGACACCAAGCTCTGCAGGGAGGTCAGTAGGATTCAGCTAAGGCAGTGTCTCCCAATCCGGTACTCAGGGACCCGCAAACAGTCCACATTTTTTTCCTACTGGGTACTGAGAGGGAGCCAAAATGTAGTCCACAGGAAGGAGCAAAAATGTGAACTCTCTGCAGGAGGGAGCAAAAATGTGAACTGTCTGCAAGAAGGAGCAAAAATGTGGACTGTCTGCAGAAGGCGCGAATATGTGGACTGTCTGCAGGAAGGAGCAAAAATGTGGACTGTCTGCAGGAGGGAGCAAAAATGTGGACTGTCTGCAGGAGGGAGCAAAAATGTGGACTGTCTGCATGAGGGAGCAAAAATGTGGACTGTCTGCAGGAAGGAGCAAAAATGTGGACTGCCTGCAGGAGGGAGCAAAAATGTGAACTGTCTGCAGGAGGGAGCAAAAATGTTGACTGTCTGCAGGAAGGAGCAAAAATGTGGACTGTCTGTAGGAAGGAGCAAAAATGCGGACTGCCTGCAGGAGGGAGCAAAAATATGAACTGTCTGCAGGAGGGAGCAAAAATGTTGACTGTCTGCAGGAAGGAACAAAAATGTGATCGGTCTGCAGGAAGGAGCAAAAATGTGAACTTTCTACAGGAGGGATCAAAAATGTGGACTGTCTGCAGGAGGGATCAAAAATGTGGACTGTCTGCAGGAGGGAGCAAAAATGTGATCTGTCTGCAGGAAGGAGCAAAAATGTGGACTGTCTGCAGGAGGGATCAAAAATGTGGACTGTCTGCAGGAGGGAGCAGAAATGTGAACTGTCTGCAGAAGGAGCAAAAATGTGGACTGTCTGTAAGAGGGAGCAAAAATCTCTACTGTCTGACATGGAGATTGGAGGGAGCAAAAACGTGGACTGGCTGTGGGACCCAGAGGACTGGATTGGGTTAGGGAGCTAGGGAGTCACAGATGGGGTAACCTGATGTGCGTGAATATCTGGGGGGAGTTATACATACTGTATATTACATTTATTACATTGTGGGGACCAAATGTTATTTTCACATTCTGAGGACCATTGTTTTCGCCCCCCACAGAGGGAATCTCAATTTTATAAAAGTCTGTGATTGCAATAAAAAAAACTAAAAATGCCAAAAATCTCATATTTTCTTTGGTTACTTATGGTCAAGGTTAGGGCTGAGTAGGGGTTAAGGGTCACATGTTGGCATTAGAGTTTTCCACATAGAAACGAATGGAGAGTCTCCACAAAGATATAATTATATAATTACAAACCTCTGTGTGTGTGTGTGAGAGTGTGGTTGTGTGTCTAGGTATTGTTCATAGAGAAACATTTACAGAGTCTATTTATCATAATGGAAATTACAGGTTTACAGTGGCATGACACATTTTGATAGTAAAAAAAGACATTAATCAACAGTAACAATAAATAAAACATGGCAAAGAACGTCAGGGAAAAGACTGTGTGGAATTCCATAGTAATGGCTCAGAAATGAAGAGCATTGCAGAGAGGGTTGTAAAGTGAAGAAATAAATGTTCTGGGAATGTGCAGTTTTCATGAAATTCACTGACATTCAGTAGAAATGACAACTGAGACAAGACCTAAAAAGGGAGAGGGATGTGTCTGCTGCAACCTTTGTAGGTCTTTTTAATAACATATGTGCGTGCTTCTCATCCATCCCGCAACCCACACTTTATCCAGTAATGGATCACGGGGAATCTGGAGTATATACTGCAAATCTCTTGGTCACCGTGCCTCCCATTCATAACTTATTAAATTTAAAAAAATGGCAAGTAACCCGAAGTGATGTGGTGCATCAGTGGACAGGCCTGTGGTGTCACGTCTCTGGGGTCATGGTTTCAATTCCCACCCTCTTGCTCGTGTTGGGGTTGGTGTGACAAACATCCATGACATATTTAGCTGCTGGAATGTGGTTCCTCTTTTCCCCGTAACGGCATCTGCTTCCCCGGTTGGTGCAGAAAGCTGTCAACAGTCATGTGCTTCGCCCTGGTGCCCTTAGCAGACAAAAAAACTACATGCGTGGATCCACTGCATGGCAAAGCACCCTTGCGATTTTGTCCCGTTACCAAAACCAAATAGCTGTCAATAAAACCCTCGCTGTGAAGCCCTGGATTATGGGTAATGGTTGCCCCACATCTGTACCTATTCTACACACGGCGCTGTGCTATTGTCCGAGCGAATGTCGAGGAAAAAAAAACACGAAACATGTAATACAGCAGCTACAAGAGATGCAATCTGCAGTGCCATCTAGAGAAAGATTATAATCTCCAGCAACATGAATATTAAGAATTGATTTTTCTCCGTAAGTCATTCGAATCATTTTCCATCATTCATCTGTCCTTCATTTGTCCTTCATACTTCCTTGGAAAGCCCTCCAGGTTGTACCCTGTCTCCTCAGCTTGCTGTGATGGATGCCATATCTCCATGACCCTTGCTGGGTAAGTGGATACCAGTATTATATATTTTATTTTCATCCATCCATCCACATGCTTTTCCAGGTACGGGTGGTGGAGGAGCCTGGATCATATCCCAGGCAGCACAGGGCACAGAACTGTGGTACACCCTGGGTAGGATGTCTTTTCACTTATATACTGTATTTGTGTTTATATATTGTGTGTGCTTTCTATGTTGTTGTTATGTTCAAGGCATGACTGGGAAAAAAACAATCACTTTTTCTAAAGCTGTGTATTTACAACAATATATTAAAGCTCGTTAATGCAAATCTTCGCTAAAACTGAAAAGTATGTTTGTATTAGACCCATATCCCTCAGTCGCTCAGCTGAATGAAACGATTAAGTCTGCTGGAATTATCAAAAAAACACGCTGATTATAATTCACCTGACGTCAAATGAAATTATTTTTTTCATTACAAACACTTCGCAAGAAGGAGAGAAGAAATTAATTTAATTTATTATGCTTCCATGCCTGCTAACGATCCTCCAGTTCTCTATTTTCAATTAGCATGCCTTAAATTGCAATGGAAGGGGTTTTTTTTTTCTCTTTTTACAGAAGTCATTTCCAGGCCTCCTGTAAAGTCAGGATCATGAATAAACCATGGGACAGAACTTCGCACCATTTCTCTGCTCTTCAGCAGAAAAGATGACTTCACCAGGCCTTAATACATTCAGGACTCAGACCTCAGATGAACTCTGATAAATTCCAACGCCACAAAGGTGCCCCAGCGAGGTTCCAGGTGGCCTGCCTGGGGCCATCCTGGGGGCAACGGAGGCTCGTCCTTTATGTCCGAGGGAATGAAGCACAAAGCTCCAGACTGGGGCTGCACCTGGACATAATCAGACTGCAGCAAGAGGAGGGGGGGGGCAAAACACCCCAGACATCCTTTGAAAACCGTTCAACGGTTCAGCTGTGCCATGCTACGCACCGTACGTTACCGGATTAGATAAATAGGCTGTGAGTGTGTGTGTGTGCGCACGCTGGAGTCTGTGTGCGCGTGTGTCTGCCTGCACAATCCCTTTTGTTGTTGTTTATTACCACAGCGTCTCTCTCTCCCTGTGGGAGCAGGTGGTCCGTTATTAGCCGTGATCAGAGCAGATACTAAGGCAGTCAGCCGATGACATGGTGCCGAAACGGTTATTCAGTGGCAGCCCTGCTGCTCGCCTTGACAGCCCGTTCAGATGAAACCTGCGAGCTTTCGTTAGAGATATATTCCTCCCAGTGGCGTGGAGTAGCAGTAGAAGGCGAATAGACCTATTTTACTCTACCAAGAATCCCCAGCTTGTGTCCACTGGGTAAGAGAGTCCAGGCCACAGCGGATGACTCATTATTCCCGCTCAGCTCAGTGTTTTGGGGGTTAGGGTCACCGACAAGCCCAGGATACTTAAGTGTGAGCTACTCTGACACAGATGAGGGTTGCAAGAGTCTGAGCCCAGACTTGTTATCATCAACATTTCATACCGTGTTTGACGTGAAACGGGTAAAAATAAACACCTCGCTGAGCCAAAGAAGCGTATTTGATCAAACACCCACAATTGGGCAACAGTGGGACTGCTGAATTTCGTCAAAGAGAGTTTGCCTACTGCCAGTAAATTATGCAGAGAATTATCAGCACTGTGTCTTAAAACAATGACATGTGTGATACATCTACTCCAGATGACTATATCAAATCTGTTCTACGTTACAGAGCAGGATACGTTATCATTACAACGATAGAAATCTTCGGAAATCTTCTCTTGAGAATTATCGAATCTTCAGGCACTAATCTGGATAATAATACATCTTCGTTTTTACAGCCCGGAGATGAGCAGGCAGTATATCATTTAAATAAATTAACGAACAAGTGTGTTTTTTTAAACACACGGATGTTACCGCAAGAATTAATTAGCTATTAAAACGTTAATAACTCTGCCGGCTAGGAACGGCTCATAATCGCGCTACAAACATCTGCAGGCGAGCAACATTTGACGGTTAGGCTGATATCTAGGCGATGTGCATAATTTAGCATCTGCATCACCACCAGAGTGGCCTGGGACTTCACCACGCCATGCGACGGGGTGCAGAGCATTACAGCAAGTCTCAAAAAGGCACGTTCGCGCAAAGAGACGCCAAATCGTGAAAAACGGCAGCCGAGCCCCCTCTGAGGACCCAGAGCGGTATAACAGTCATCCATAAATACTGTCGAACGAGCCTTTCCGAGACGTGACACTTAATTATCCTTGCCAAAAATACCCCAAGTTCATGCGAAGCCAGTCCCCGATGTGTCCAGCAAAGATGTCGACATTCTAGTGGTGTAAGACTCCAGGCTCCTAATTACCTTCTGAACAACCTTTGAGTGTAAAAATGTTCCCCTTCCCCGTTAACGGCTCATGCGCTGCCTTTAATTACAAAACAAACAGGCAAACAAACACAGGCCAGGGCTGTTATGAACTTCGAGTCTTACATAAAGTGGTGCATGTCAGTGTACTTAGTGTGCACGCTTGCTGTGATGGAGTGGCACTATTTTTAGTACTGAACAGCACAGTCTGACCTCCCCCAGGCATTAATTGGGCTGTTAAAGGGAAGCATTGCCAAGCATAGCAATCCTCATTTGTGTTTGCTTATAGTTCAAAACCCATGCAGCAAACATCTGGCAACAGCTACTATGATGCACAACAAACCATATTCTGCATTACTGTACTGAGGCAATTAGGAGCGGATTAATACAGAATAATATTATACGAAATAATGATTATTAAAAGACTGTCTTGACAATGCTCTACAAGAACAATAATGCATTTTCCCCTCCTTTTAATGTTACTGGAAGTCAACATGTGAAATTTAAACAGGCCTTTGTTGTGTGATGTAGATTCCAATGCAAGTTCCACAGCTGGAAATGGAGAAAGCACGCATTCTTTCCTCTGGAAAATTATAAAAAATCATACTGGACTGATGAACTGGAACACTGAGCCGTAAGTAGGACCATATTCCATATTACATGGCACAGCAAGACTGACTCCAGTGATCGTTTAAGATGTCATGACACCATTTCAATCAGCTGTAGCTGCATAAATCCATACATTTAACCTCTTAACGATTTCACAAACCGCTGGGGATGTCTGCGCCAGTGTCTTCTTTCTGGCATCCTAGTCACTTGTTTTGAAAACAAAATAAATGGCTAGCAAGTTGTTTCATGATCTCCTAAATAAGGAAGGCATTTATTTAATATTTAGTATCGTGCCAATAGGGGGGCCCCAAACCTCGAGGGCCCCACACAGATGTATGGTGAGAAATGCTGGCGCTCAGAATGATAAACACAGTTAATGTATATAAGAGCACGAGACGTTTGTGTTAAAATGCATTCGCCCCCTTAGGAGTTATACACCCTCTTATAGGACATTATATTTAATTATTATGCCACAACTGCAGCATCAAATTGGAATTTACCGGGATTCTCTACGGGCTGCAAAAAGTAAATGTGATATAGCATAACACATCTTAAATGTTTGAAAATGAAGACCAGAGGGGGGCGCCACAGTGGGCAGTCTCACAAATACAAGGGGCCAGTTTTAATCTTGCCTCAGCTCCGTGTGTGGAGTTTCCTGTTCTCTTTGTGTTCCCCCCGTGTTGTATGGGGTCCCTCCCACAGCCCAGTGACGTGCAGCCATGCTAATCCTCACCCTTAAACTACTGTAGCTGAAGGGTATGTGTGCTCTGTGATGCACTGGCATCCTGTCCAGGGTGGTCCCCACCTGCTTGGGATGATCTGCTGGCCCACCATGATCTAGACCAGGATGAGTGGTTAGAAGATGGATAAAAAATTATAAAATAACTGATTGCATAAGTATTGGTTCTGTTCTTGGAAGCATTTGCAACAACCATAGATGGACTTTTGGGTTAAATCTCTGCCAGGTTTGCATGCAAATGTCCAGTGCTTATCACAGTAGGGTTCAGGTACAGTATAAGCTGTACCATCATCCCTCCAGCACACTGACTCTTCTGGTTATTAAGCTATTCCAACATGGCTTTGTCTGCATGCTTTGGGTCTTTGTCCAGGTGGAAAATAAATCCTCTTCCAAGCCTGAGGTCTCCTGCAGATTGCAGTCAGGTCTCTCGGTATATTTCACCACGCTGTTTGCTTTGCAGTCCCTGAAGCAGAGAAGCATTCTCATAATGCCACACAGCTGCCACCATGCTTTATGGCTAAGAATAGTGTTTTTTTGGATGCTGTGCAGCATTATGCGTCCTCTAAGCATACAGCCCGCCGTTAAGGACAAAAAAAGTTCCATTTAGGTCTCATCGCAACACTGAATCTTCCTCAGGTTGGCCTCATAGTGTCCCATATTATCTTTGAACAAACTGCAGTTCAGGGTTTTTTTTCCCCCCAACAATGGTTGTCTTTTTGACAACGTTCCCTAACACCCAGCCATAAAAATTCCCAAGTTTATCCTATAAACAGTGCCTCGTATTTCTGTTACGGAAGCTTGATGTCACCGGCCTCCTGGTGACCTCTCTTCTTGCAAAGATACTCAAATTCTAGATGCTTTCTGACTGAATCCTTCCACATTTGCTTATGGTAACCATGTGCTGGCCGATTTCAGTATCTGTGAAATGTTCTTATATCCTTTATCTGACAGGTGATGTTCTGGAAATTTATCCCAGAATTGCTTTGACTGTTCCTTTATAAGGTACCTTTTATTGTGCTTTGTCACAGCATCCAGCAGACAAGTATATAACTGCCCATAGATGGAGATCCCTTAAATTACCTTGTAACTTACCAAGATATTGAAGAAGTTATTGAAGTGTTAGTGTGTTATAGTAAACAATAATTTAAAGTACCTTGTTTTAAAAAGTACCTAATTAGTAATCACTGTGATATTAACAGTACCATGTGTTCATCAGACCGATTCCAGTTTGATTCCATGTTGTGGTACAATATCATTTAGAAACGGACAATGGGGATGCATATCTTTTTGTGGGGATGCATATCTTTTTCACAGCTACTTCAGAGTCACTAGTTTGATGGCACAATGCCTGAGATGTTAATTACAGCGGACAGGGGTACGCCTAAGACGCCAAGGAAGTAGCCCTCGGATATCCTTCCCAGCAGATGCCACACGGATGAGGCATGACCCTCTGAACCCTTTTAGTGGAGGTTGAAGACTCACTATAAAGGCACCATAAACAGTAATGTCACTTTTAATTTAGCCACCATTCACGCTCAAACTCATCACATCTGCTCTTCTAGAATTTATCTCTGTGTAGGTACTCTGTGCCTTTGGATATGTTAGGAGGGGAGCAGGGGGTGTCAACGCAACCCTACTGGCAATATAGTTTGATAAATTTCTGCCATGATGAGATCATCAAATGCCTTCCAACACTGCACATATAATTAGAAGAGTGTCATTAATCATGTGTTGCAGGGCTGTTTGGGGTAATGAGATTCCAAAAGTGGAATTTATTATGCTGGGGTGGCACTAAGCACTCTGTTTATTACATAGAAATCTTGACTTCATACTCAGAATCTAAAGGCTTGGCCCAAGTATATACCCACTTGCTGTGTAATTTTGCAAAAATCAGAACTTGAATATGCAGCCTGTTTTCTATTTTTTTACAAGTGACTCCCACTATTTAAAGAACTGACCAGTGTCTCACTAAACATTTTGCCTTATGTTGCTCTGTTGTTACATTATTATTATTATTATCTAAGACACACGTAATAACCCAATCAAATCACAGACGCTAATTAGGGTCTGCCGGACCACAAATGTTAAATACGTATAACATCATCGCCAATATCTGTCCGCATGCGATGTGATTTGCTGAGTATCCAGGCAAACGAAGGTCTTTGTGATACAGGCATACTGGAGTGCACAGAAGACACATGGGGGAGTAGCGCATCCCTGGATCTGCCAAGAAATTGTGACCTCGACCCGCCGCCGGGGGGGGGGGGGGGGGGGGGGGGGGGGGGGGGGGGGGGGGGGGGGGGGGGGGGGGGGGGGGGGGGGG
>JABFDZ020000109.1:18834432-18851192 GCA_019775955.2 Pollimyrus isidori | reverse complement strand
TCAGAAGGTACCACACCTTCAGATAAGGATTTTTGAAACAGTAAAGTTAAGGGTCGGCAAATAATATCCCTCATCTCAAATTATATGATATGGTTCATTTCCCCTACAGTTCTGCCCTGTGCATTAACCTTTACATTTGTCATCACTCCACCTACCGCCCATCCCATGTAATTATAAAGCATCTCCTGGTAACTATGTGATGCCCATTATATATTAATTAATATTGCAGAAGTTGCTGGATTGAAGCTAGATTTACACTGCAAAGGTTTACCATTTATCCAACTGAGGGTTGTACCCAGACGTGACAAAATATGAAAGGACAGGGCCATATTCAAAAAAAGGACTTCCAAAAAACATCAAAACTCTAATACCAAAACCACATAATTCAAAACAAGAAAAACGCAGATAAGTCCTCCTTTAAGATAATAACAAGTGAGGCTTTTCTCTCCAAGGGAAATGGATCTAGAAGTATTTGTCTTCAAATGTCATGCATAATTAAGTCACACAGCATCGTGTACATAAGGGATTTGTTTTTTAAAACAACAAAGCCAACAGAACTCTATAAAAGCTGTTCTGTAAATCTGGCTGCAGTCCTACTGACGGCCCCAGATGCATGGCAGGTGCATCACAGAGGGGGGTACACATTAAAACACAGATACAAATCTACAGACCATAAATATAAATGCACTTCCCATTAGGGCATGTGTGTGTGTGTGTATATACACACACACACACACACACACACACACACACACGTACATGGGGAATAGTATTGGACACATCACGATATTATCTGCATTATAATTCCACAAATATCACCTAACGTGACCATCAGGTCATATGACAAACTGTGATTAAGCTTTTGTGAGACGGGATAAGAGTGTGGGGATGGTCGTGGGCATGTGCATAGGAGTTTGCAAGTGCGTGTATGTGGGCGTGCGCATGGGCGTGTGCGTAGGAAAGCAGGCCAGCATCAGGTGATGAGCCTCTTCATTGACTTGCAGGCAGTTTATCTCCTTTTTTTGGTCTCCCAGCCCAGACAGAATAGAATAAAAAAGTGATACATTATTGATCCCTCTCCCATCTTGCTCTCCATGAGACATACTGGGGTCATACTGCAACAAGGGTGCCACTAGAGATTGTGGGCCCCATGGTAGGATATCATACTGGGGCCCCAACCCAGAGCAATCCAGATACATTCCAAATTTGCTGGGGCCCCTGAAGCAATAGGGGTTTAAGGATCTTACTTAGAAACCCATCAGTGGAATCAGTCTTCTGGCCCTGGGATTTGATCCAACGACCTTCCAATGGAAGGTACAGCATCTAATCCTTGAGAAGACCACATATTGGACACTTGTATTCTAAGACCCACATTGCTTTCCCTGTTTGTAATCCTATATTCTACTTCCTCTCCCAATCTGCTAAAACTCCCCAATCACTACTGAACCCCATGTACCGTCACACCATCTCTGCATCACACGGACTCTCACTTGGTCCCAGCGGATGGAAGCCTCCCAGGTCCCTTCAGGTAAAAGCATCAGAAAAGTAATTATGCTGCACTTCAAGGCACTAAAAATAATGAGAAAAACCCCATTTGCATTTAATAAACATGAAAGTGTAGAATTAAAAGCCAGAATGAAAGTAGACTGGGGACTGACTCTCCTACGGCACATTTTCCTGATACCCAGGAAACCACAAGAAGTCATAGATTAGCAACAAGCTCTGTAAAAACAAAATGCTCCTACTGAATCAAGAAACTCGGATTCAATAAGAAACTGAAATTAAGAATGGACAACCTATTAAAATAAATATTTTCAAAGAAAAAAATATCATTGCTGCTCTTGCTTTTTATCAAAACAGGTTTCCTCTGCGGACATCTCTGCAATAGGAATACAGAATACAGACAGCATTTCATGTTTGTATTTTAGTTTTTTAATTCATTTTAATATAATTTTGGCAGGATGGGTTAAATTAATGTTATTGTATCCTTGATTTTTTCATATGAAAAGAAAATACATAAAATTTTTAGTTTCACTGTGGTCACTTGGTGATTTAATTTGGCCTCAAATAATAGATGCATGTAGATGTTGGAGACCAGATATGAGTCTTACATGCTAATCATTTGACAGACAAATATACTCATATCCTCCTGAAACCCCACAAAATCATTTATGTCCAATATAGTGGACATTTTATTTTTGCATCTTTTCACTAATGTATTTATTTCTGAGGGCATGCTGTGAAATTAAAAATAAAAATAAATTTGGTCTCAGGAGGATATACCAGTCAAAAGTCTGGAATCATACTGAGAGTCATTTCAATGCCTTTGAAATGTCATTTCTCAACCAGATTATGACCCTAAGCACACCCTGAGGTTCTGTACTATATTATCTTGTGAACAAGGAAAGAGATGGAGTGCAGAGACATGTTAGCTGCAGTCCCCACAATCCTCAACCTAAACTCTACAAGGCTGGTGTGGGATGAGCTGGATTGATGAAAAAGTTCCTTGCATCCGACTTGTGCCCAGAACTTGTAGAAACTCCTTCAGGAGTATTGGAGAAGCAATCCAGGTGGCTACATCAGGAAGCTGGAGGCCATCAAAGCACACGAGGGCTATTTTAAAGAGTTTTTTTTTTATTGAAATGCTGAACACTTCTCTTGGTCGTTACACTGTTTGATCCATAATACTTCATTGCGCTGATAGCTAAATTAGAGACAAACGCATTAAAAGCAGGTGTGTCCAGACTTTTAACTTACACTATAAGTTCACTTCCAATAAAATTACAACTTCAACATTGAGTGGAAAAATATTGTATTTTTTATTTTTACCATAGCTTGGTACAAAACCAAAGCAAGAGCTCATGGCAATTTGAGGGTTCCAGTGATTCATATGCACCCAGTGATGCTACAAAGTTTGTAAATCCTTTGCAATTTTCTGTATTTTTGCATAAATAATAATAACACGATCATGATGACACAGATGTATGCTCCCTAAATGAGTCAGGACCTCTCGCTCTCACAGCAACTTGTGATCGGGGGGCAACTTCACACTAATGATGTCACCATACAAACAAACATTTATATCTGAGAAACTAAAGCAGCACAAACAAAAATTTTAACGGCACAATCCGGCACAACTGAGACCAGTTTGGTTTTCCGAAATTCCGAAACATATGGGGGGGGGGGGGGCAGCTTCACGCAGGTCCGGCACCCCACGCGCCTTTTGCATGCATGCTGCATGTCCGTTACAGCCGAAGAGAACTACAGCTAAATGCAGCCCTGGAGACCAAATTGTTTGTCCATTATAAGCAAAATTCAATTATATGTGAGTCCACTATATCTCATGCTTTTTCTGCATGTTCTTAAAGGCGCGTAGCCGGGACCAGCAGACCTCGTCCGTTATAGACGATATTCCGTTATAAGTCCACCATAACGAGATTTTACCTTATAGGTTATATTTATGCAAAAAATAAAGAGAAACACAAAAACTTAGAACGCCACTGTAAAAGACACCAGCACTGTGTCCACAGTTAATTACTGCATAATTGTGTCTGTTCTGGAGCAAGACACTGCATACACATAGCAGCCTGACACTGGGAACAGCGAGATGTAAAGAGGTAAAGGTGAGATCTACTAGAGCAGGCAGCTAGTGAGCTCGCTTTATTCCTGCTTTCATTATTCCAGGTTTTCATTGTTGATTTCATTTCTACTTTCCAGAGAAGCATGCAATCAAGATATATGCGCTTTGTCTTCATGAAATAAATGAAGGATTTTTTTGGTGTTCCTTTTATTGATGTATACAGGAATGCCAAATAAGGATCATATTCTAGATCCTCAGACTACCTGTGAAAACCTGAACTCAGTGTACCAACAGCACTGATACAAAGAAAACATTGTAACTCATCTTTGTTTTTAAATATGTACAGGCTGTTTAAAAAAATTAGGTATATTTACCAAATTCCCCACTGTATTTCGTTTGGTACATGCTTTCAGTTGCAATAAAAAGCATAATTTTGAGCACTAAACTGAATCAAATTAATTTTATTTATATTCCCTAAACTAAATTAACTATGTTTATGTTACAAGTGAAAATGAAAGCACTGTAGTGCAGACATGCTGTGCGTCGCCTGGACATGCAAAAAATTTCCTTTGGTAATTAACTTTTGTTTATTTAGCATCGGCTCATTAGCTACACAAGATCGGACCAAACCTGCAAATTATGCAAATATTAGCATGTTTCGCACGTTTGTTGTCGCCTTGTTATAAATATTACTAATCAATGTGCAAATGCCTGTCTGAATGGGAGGGCAATATTCAGAAGTCACATGATGACAGTCCTGATACTGCAGTCCGGCACACGGCACCCTCTGTCTCTGTAGGTATATACACATCCAATTACTAAACACTACCAGAGCAATTAAGGACTTGATTATCCAATCAGGCGCAGGGTGGGCTGAATGCCCAGCTACTTATAGATCAATGTGCCTCACCAAGGATCTTTAATGACTTTGCAATGGTTTGCATAAGATATATAACAAATGGTATGATCCGTGCATTGGACCAAGGGAATCGATTTTGTTGGGACAGAGAAATGTCCATTATCGGCCTAATAACATCATCATTTAGCAGCACAGTGATTTTCCTATAAGGGCTCCACGTCTACCCAAACTCATTAAGTCCACCCTCCCTGAGTCAACACAATGCTAAAAGAAAACGCGGCTAGCTTGACATGCAAGCTGGCAGCTCTGTTCCGTTACCAGGCAGATGCTGTGATGGAGCCTTCTAGGGTTGAGGAAGACCAAAATTATCCCTCCAAATCCAATTTCCAGCAAAAGACCTTGAAAAGTCAGGTGTAAGAGAAGAATAAACGAACATAACTTCTTATTGATTTAGTATATTGACATTTTTTAAGGATAATGTTTGTGCTTCGTATATAAGATTTCTATCTTTCATTGCTCTGTTAGATGGGTACAAGGTTGCTCCCCACGTGACACAAACTCCACTTTATGAAAGACTTGCTGGAAAAACATAGGTTACACAGAAAGAACCATTTAAAGAAGAATTGCATTTCACATCTAAAAGCATAAAAGTCTATTACCATTTTTAATTAGCAAAATCTAATAAGCAAATATAATTGAATAACCTAACGGCAAGTCAGAAGGTCAAAATTATAATTGCCAACAAAAACACTGTGAAACGGGTTGACATTTCTGAATGTGAATAAGGTGGATGGACTCAAAACCCTGCAAACAGTCCTCGTTGAGTCAGGCCTCATCTATATTCTGGCCCACGCCTCTTCCCCAAATTTGCCCTTGTCACAACGTGTAACTCCGCAAAGGCCGCTGCACGTCAGGCCAGATTTGAATTCACACATTAAGGAGTTACTTCATAGACCCCTGTGATCCACGCATAAATGACCCATTTAGTCTGACTCACAGAGACACGGAAGTTCATTAACGGTTTCACCGTCAAAGCGGTTGTCAGATATAGGTTTCCACTGCCATGGTTTGCGCAGAGACACAAGATGTGGAAATGATGTTATAATTCCACTATTTTTAATGCGTGTCCTGACAGCTGAATTTCTAAAGTACTATGGAGATGGAAATGGCCCCAACTAAAACAACCCTCTCGCTCATCACAAATAAAAAAATACAGACACTTTAGCATAATTTTTAATGGGACGGTAAATTATATAAGACACCTAGATGACTCCTTATATATTTTTGACTGCCTACTGAAATCTGGTCCATTCAGCAGCCTGAGGCTTTTAAAAAATTAAAAAGGATAAACCACCATTTTCGGTACGCAGGACTTCTTATTGCAATGCGGGCAGTCGTGCTGAATTGCAGCTTTATAATGCGCAGGGGACAGCGGCATGCAGGAGACGGTGGCATGCAGGACGCAGCGGCACGCAGGACACAGGCCGTGAGCACGGTAGCATGAAAGATTCAACAAGGTCATGTTCATTTCAAACATCCTACGGCTAAAGATCTAATGAGATCATTCACACCAACTTGCGTACTTATAATCAGAGATGCACATAAGTTGTGCACATGACAATAAATTACAATGAATTTTAAATACGGCTGCCACCAACGACTGTTTTTTATAGATTAATCTATCGCCTATTTTATCAATCGGTCGATTAAACTATTAACTTTCCTCCAGAAGAACTTGACCGTTTAAGTTCATTTTATTCTGACAACACCAAACTGGGGTGGTGTGGTGGTGCAGCGGTTAGCACTGTTGCCTCACACCTCTGGTATCTGGGTTTGACCCTCAACCTGGGCTCCCTGTGTTTGGAGTGTGCATGTCCTCCCTTGTTGTGTTCCCCCCCCCCACAGCCTAAAGATAGGCTGAAGCTGACTGGAGCTCCTAAATTGCCCATACAGTAGGTGTGCACATGTGAGTGTCCCCTGCAATGGGCTAGCCCCCCTCCCCCCGCTTCTTCCCTGCTTTGTGCCCATAGGTTCCAGAATAAGTGGGTTGGAAAATGTATGGACAACAAACTGTATGCCAGTGTAATTAAATAAGGTAAAAAAGATTATGATGGTGTGGCACTGCTTTTTGCAGATTAAAATTTTCATTTTTATTTCAGTTCAATTGTTTTCCTTTATTTAGTGTTCATTTTCCCTTGAGTTTAAGGTTATTACAACTACCCTGGTCCCAACAAGTCTAGTACTCATGCATAGTGCTAGTACCGCCGTGGTAGGCAGGGACGGATTACGGACCGGGCCAGCGGGGCTGCTGCCCAGGGGCCCTTGGGGTGCAGGGGGCCCGTGGGACCCCCTAGCCCAAAATAATTGGCGACGCTTATCAACAATGTATTTTTGTTTTTCTATTTTAGAGGGCCTACATTCTGTGATCCTCTTCCTACAAGGGTCCCTGAACCTATAGGGCTGTATAGAACAGTGGTGCTGGTTGGTTGGGGGGCCCTCGCAAATGTTTTGCCCAGGGGTCCACACAACCCATAATCCGTCCCTGGTGGTAGGAAATCACACTTTGCACAGTGTAAAACCGCTGATTTTTTAGTGATGATTTGAACTACTCACATAATTATGTGGTAATATTAAAGGATTTGCTGTCATGACAGCCAGATGCATATATTGTATTTCTGCCATTACGTTGAGAAAGTGCCGCGGGCATTGCGTTATATGGCACATGCATACTTGCTCACTAGTTATGTGCATCTCAACTTATTTATTTATTGATGACCAGAACCTACATCAGCTGTAAACTGGTTTTCTAGACATTGTAGTTACATTATCCAGCAGATTAATTAGGTCCCATGTCACCTGTGAAAACCCTCATATTTAAAAGCACACAGGCTCAGATGTGCAAAAGATGCTGCCCCTTCAAGATCAGAAGACTTGCAGGCACTTCCATGCTCAGGAATATAGTTCCTCCTACTGGCAAGGATTACCCATTGAATTAACGACTCATTTCCTGAACTGGAAGCAATTTGCCTGGCTAATCGCAAACCAAACTAGTGGTAGGTGCACAGAAGCTGCCCTGATTGTTAAACACACATCCATATGCCCCCAGCATTTATTCAGCTGTGATATTCCTCTCCCCCGCCTCCCAACTTCAAAACAATCCATTAAAAAAGGTGGCCGAATTTCCCTCTTTCTCATTCCTGCCTGGCTAAGGCTACGGCCACTGCAAGCCTGTCACTAGCTTTAGTTACAAAGACCCCTTTGTGTCTCCGCTGGCTCTGATGGCAAGAAAGTGTAAATAATCAAGTGACATTTCAAATAAAGCATGCGGAAATTCAAAGGAGGTAAGGTATTACAAATAGAGCAATAACCATGTTATCCATGAACATTTAAGGCACCAGTACTTCATTCCATACTTTTATTGGATGATGGGTGAGTTTAGGCATGAGCTGGTAAGACTTGTATTCAGTCTAAAAACTGGGCTGCTTCAGACAGGGGGTATAATGTGGCCGGGCAGCAGAAAAAAAGCTAGAGTCTAGTAATTCTACTGTTTACAGGGCCCTTATTGTGTTCTAGCCAAAGCATTAAAGGCCTGTTTTGTATTTACACAGAAATGCCGATAAGGCAGTAAACTAGCCAATCAGGCACGAGAACCAGCCTATTACACAAAATCATAATTTTATATCAGTGGGGTTTCAAGGAGGTCCTGTTTCATATCCTGAAGCTTCGCCGTATTAAACTATGCACTAACATAGTTAGTTAAGTTTGTTAACACAGGGCACCCAGATAGACAGAAGCGGACACTGAAGAATCACGTCTTCAGAAAGTGGAAAGACTTCAGGGCCTTAAATCCCATCCAAGGGTGAAGATTCAAGCTCCGGATAATTTAAGCTCAGAGCTCCAGAAGGATGAAATTACAGTGATACCTACCAACGCATTGTTCCTCTTCCCATCGGAATTACAATTATGAAATAATTAACTGTGCACAACAGCAGAAACGGCAATCAAGATCTTTCATGTAAATCTGCAAAAATAAACACCCAGTAGCTCAGTCAAGACATGGTTACAAACCTTAGTGAACAATCCTCCAGGAAAACTCGATCAAATTAGTTTTGTTCACTAGTTAAGTCTTTAGGCTCCAAAGAATTCTGAGTGTGCATGCTCCAAATTCAAGATAAAGACTGAAGCAGTAACCCTCCACCCTGTACCATATTTTAATTAGTAATCATCCAGAGCAAAATTAATAGAGATTGCTACACTGGAAATAAGTATAGGTTCGCACAATACACCAATGAGGAAAATAATATGACAGGTTTACCTCTTTATTCTAAAAACATACATTGACATTATGCTTATGAATCCGGTGCCTTAATTCTGAATTATCAGGCAATGTGACAATATAACATACAATTACACAAGCTACTTATGCCCCAAATACCCTTATCACCTTAAATATAATCACCCCCTGCTACCATCTTGTTTATTTAAATATTAATTGTATTTGAATCAGCTATGCACTGGAAATTCTGCTATAGAGGATGGATGGGTGGATGGATGGATGGATGGATGGATGGATGATTTTGTAGTTAGATCACATGAGATAGATAACAAAAAAATAACACAAGATGAAATAAACTTTAATGATTTTGTGCATACAGCAATAGTGAGGCTAAATTGAGGTACAATGAGATATCTGTTGAGAAAAGCGATCAGTAAACCCATCAGACTCTCAAAACTTGCTGGAAGGAATTTAGTAGGATTTTAGCACTGATCCTCAGGACATGCAAAGAGGATCCCAGCCTTGATCCCTCTCAGCTGCATGTAAGTGAGAGGTCAACCACTCAACACTCAGCACTGTGTCTCTCAATTAGGCAGAGCTGATGTCTCTCCAGTGCCTAGCAACCGACGTCATTCCGTCATGCCTCGTCGTAATTTAGTCTGGCGGCAGCTGGCGACAGGGCTTGTTTCAGCACAGGTGTGATACTAACATCTGTTGCACTATTGTTTTTGCACAATTTCAACCTAATTATTTCCAATATGTCATGGTCTTTTTTAAAAAAAAATCACCCACAAAGTAAGATCAATCACTCCTGATTTCTGAGTACCAACACTGGTGCTGAAATTTCAGACCAGTAAGACAAACAAAATCACAGGGATGCTTCTCTTAGTAGCAATCGATGACTTGAAAAGAAGAAAAAAAAAACCTTTAACTCAATTCCCCTTTCGCATGCAAAGCTGCTCTGAAGGATCTGACCTTCAGACTGGAGGGGTAATGATGAATTTTTCAAAACCTCTTAAATTATTCATGGTGTTTTAGTCCACATCATTTCCATCACTGATTCATATGTACTTGAGAGGCAGTTTATGGACTTGCTGCATTATTCATCAAGCCAAAAAGATGTCTCCATCTCTATTTTACAGGAGTCAAACACATAAAGAGGACATAATTACATTACTCGATCTTGTAATAGGTATTTGGTAAATAAAATCTCTTGTAAGAACAGGCACGTATTGTACAATCGGGGGGGGGATTGTCCTGGGGAGGGGTAAAATCAGGTGACGCCCACTCAGTCAATTCATGTGTTTCTTGTTTCCAGTCATTATGTGACATTGAGGTGACTAAGTCCTCACTTCTATGATCTGACTCCTGCAGTGGCTTTGGTGCTCATCCTCAAAGTCCCTGTTGCTTCCTCCCATTCCTGTGTCACATGACTTCACATACTGTATGTCACACTAAAAGATCATCTCAGTCCAGACCAAACCTTCACTGGATGACAGAGTCCCCGAGCAAAGAATTCAGTGCCATCTGTCATGCACCAATCAACTGATGTTTGCTGGTTCACCACCAACATAATTACCTAGTTACAAAGTGCCTGCTATTTTTACTTATTGCTGCTATGTATTTATTCTTAATTATGTATTTGAAACCATATACATGCTGGATTACCCAGTATCTTAATTCTTCATGTACACATTCGGCAGACTTGAATACATTTCACTGTTCTGCTACATATTGGACTACGTAGTCATGGATTGGACTTGTCGCACCAACCCATCCAGCAGATGCTCAACACTTACCTGACCATCCACATGATAGGAAAGTAAATGGGAATCATCAGACCAGGTGACCCTCCATACCAGCAGCTCTTGCGGTCACCATTACTCTAAGATCCAGTTCCAATGCCTGTTTGTTCATTTTAGGCACATTTGTCGGTGAACAGGGGTCAACATAAGCACTCTGATTGGCTTGCACCTATGTAGACCAATGTGTAATCGGCCTCAATGCCCTGTGTGTCATGACACAATACCCCTGTGATAGTCAAAGAAAATCATCTGGCATTTGTCCCACAGAAGCCCTTCTCTTGGTTTGTACCAGATGTGATAACCTATAGCCACAAATATGGGTCCTGGGCACCCAACACCCTGTCAGTGGTTCACCGTCTTTCCCTCCATTAGACATTTTCAGTAGGTGCTCACTACGACTGATTAAAAGCACCCCACAAGCCTTGCCATTTCAGACACGCTCTGGCCCAGTTGTCTGGCCTTAATAATTTGTCCCTTGTCAAAGTCACTCAGATCTTTATCATCTGCACTCAACATTTTTACTATGAATATTGACTGCTAGCTTACAATCTAACATACTAAACCTCAACATGCATCATTTCTACAAGAAATTCAACACAATTCATTTCACAAAGAGGCAAACAGTGATTTTTCTCTAGCTTTTATTTGTATTTATTCATCGTATTTGTCATACTCTAATAGCTATTTGTTATGGCTACTTTACTATTGCACTTTTTCTATGTCACAAAAGTATTTAAATGCATAAACGTGTCGTGATTATGTGTGGATGAACTGCACTCCACCATAATGGTGCGAGGCACTTTCTGACCTGTAGAGAATGAAACAAAGAATGGATAGTGATATGAAAATTAAATGAGCGTCATGTGGGGGGGTGAATGAGTCGGTCATAACAGGTTATCAGGTTGTTATTAAAAGGAATCCTATGCAATGATTCAACTAAGTTGTTTAATCACATGAGACTATATATGCCTTGTTTTGTATTGGTTGTCTTGACGATCAACATATTGAACGTTTTAAGATAGCATTTGTGTATCTTGATATACAAACTCTTTGGTTTGGCGTTTCTCATCTTCCATCGAGTGTTTTGAAAAGTAAATATTCAAGACTAAACTATGTTAAGATTCCAACGGGAAACAGTGCAAACATGCTGCCAATGACCCAAAGACCAGGAAATCAACACATGAAAAAAACAGCTTTTGCTAGTTATTTAGTCAAGAGTCTCCCACTGCAATAAACACAAAGAGCAGCATGTAAAATTACCATAATTTGCTTTGTGCGAGTCCCAGATAAAAGCGGTCATCTGCCACCACAGGGTGCCCCTTGGGATCAGCCTGGACGAGGCACCGTTTGTGCTCCACTGACTCTCTGGATGGGGCTCAGATCGGCACTGCGCTGACGCCCTTCCTCACGGCACAATGCCATGCCTTAGAAGTCTTTCATTATCGTTGTCGCTACCGTTTCCAAAATTAAAACCAAAATAAAGGGGTTTAGGGGTACAGGCCTTCATCTGCCCATCTGCTCGGCTCTCCTCAGGTCATGTGACGCTGGCTGACGGTGATGGTGGCGTTGGGCTTCCTCTCCCTGCCATCTGGTCTGTCCCGCTAATCCAGCTCTCTCGCTACAGCCGCATCTCGCCCATAATGCCATACTTATTCTTTTCCCCCTGCCTTGCCAGTTGTCAGGTCAGTTTATAACCGCCTGCTCTCATCGCCTCCACATTCCACCTGCAAGGATCGACACGGCCAGCACTGGCCTTAGCAGAAACAGACAGGCAGTGGGCTCCACAAGGCACGGCCGAAGAATCTGGTTAATTCCTAGACCTGATAAGGCCTTCAGCATGACAGGCAAGTGCCGTACATATCCAGGGTGAAAATAATAGCCAGAGATGGCTGTGTTTGCTTGGTTCATGGCAGATGATGTGAAAACAGGCATTTGGAAGAGGGTAATTGATAAATCCATAGTAGTGCCTGAGAGAGGGTCGGCCAGAAGCTGCTGCCTTTCCCACTGATAGCTCTGAAAATGGAAATTCTGACACCTGACGCCAGTGTTACATTCATTCCCATATCACTGACGAGCCACCAACTCGTGCTTTCAAAAAATCATGTCCCTTCTCACCCCCAGGCAGAATAAATAAATAAGTAAATTAATGAATAATGGAAACTCACAAGAGCCAGCGGCCCCCTCCGAGTGACTATCTGTGGGACGTGCCACGAGACAAACTCCCTTCGCTTCTCACCACGCCGATTCTTTTTAACGTGGGGGGCATAGGTGGGGCAATAAATCAGGCAGAAGTGTTAACTTTACCATTAGCCAATGATATGATTAGATTTGGTGATTGACAGAAGATGGCCAATCAACCTTAACCTTTTCCTAGTAACAGAAAAAAGGGAGGTTTCGCTACCCACAATGCACTGGGGAGCACCTGGGGAGCTTGAGGTACTGTTAGAGGCAACAAAGCTGACCAAAGCAAGGAACATCACAGACAAGAGATAACCAAAGCTCTTAGTGTATTCCCTAGAAAAAGCAGAAATAAGAACAAGATGTGCCTAATGTACAGCATGAGTTTATGTCTGTGTCTGTTTGGTGTTTACAGAGAAATAAACTCTGCATCACTAATGGGTGAGATCATTTCTCCATAAACCTAATGGCCTCATAAATAAAAACAGTAACAATATTTTAAACCACAATCTTTATTTGTGGCATTTTTTAAAATAATGCATATTTATCGTTGCCTCTGACTCTGTACTGGATAAGTGGAGATCAGAGGATGCATAACAAAACTCAAGGGACCACAAAATTCAAGCTATATTGGCCATATGCAGCTGAGCTGGCTGGGGTCATGAAAGTCTGAAGACAAAACTGCAAAACTGGACAATATGCAGTACAGTAAGTGATGTATGATGCGAGTGCCCTGGTCTTGGGTAATGCCCATATTGCATCATCACGAATGGCAATAAACATTGTTATTAAAATATGACTCATAGATAAATAGGAACTTGTCTGCCTGTCCTTTCCTGCCATCCTACTCCAACACAGTCCTCCTTCAGTACTCTTCCTTTGCTCCATAAGTTACTCACATTAGTGATGTCAAGTTCAGTGCCAAATGCTGGGACCTGGGCGACTCTGCCAGCCGCGCACCCACCATACCCCTCTCCGTGCCTCATTTTCACGTGCCCTCCATTCCCTCTACTCCGTTGTCTGTCACTGCTGTAAGGAGCCCAAAAATCAGCCCCCCCCCGCCGGCAGTCTTTCTTTGAGGCTCGAGGCTGGAGGGGGGTCTCACTTTTTGTTAGATTCTGATGAGCATAACAGGGTCTTTAAGGCTGCAAAAGCAGTTTCCTGTTCAGCTCCCCCGACCGTCCAGCTCGTCTTCGCACTTGAACAGTCAGAACCTGCAGTCCGTCCACCAGGCATCACGTTGGGAATTCAAAGTCCAGACCTTCCTGTCCGAGCAAACGGGTTCTTACCCTGCACCACTCGCCATTCTCCGCACGTATGGCCCCAGCACTAGTAATCCATAGTATCTTCTTGGCAATCGCCCAGTGATGAACAGTACAATCCCTCAAAGACCTCTGAGCCCAAGAATGCATCAGCTCCTAACTATTGAAACGATGTTAGCAGCAGAAGTCTTGACGAATGCCCACCTGAAGCTCCACGTACATCTCAAAGCCCATGTCAGCTGTATACAGAATCCCTCCATTTCCGCATCCCTCCGGCATTGTCATCCCAAGGGGACTGCAAGCCCGGAGACAGTTCGCCAAACCAAAGTACCACCATAAGCGTTTATGCAAAAGCTTTCAGTTTCTTCCTACTGAATCGTCACATTGTCAGCGCACAAGTACATTTCATTTTAAGTCTAGCGATGCTCCCTGCAAAAAAAAAATTACACATTAAACCAAAACAAAAAAAAGTTACTGTCATAAGTGAGTGTAAAAGTAAATCATAGTAGGTGTGTGTCTCTGTGTTGCAAGCAACCCAGTGAGCTGCTTGGCGCTTCCTCTAATGAGAGGGAGACGAAATTCGTTTGAAATGCCAAAGGAATAATGCCACGGGTGTCTGCACTCCCAGTCGCGCCGCAACACTCCAGCGAGCCATGCGGCCATGTTCCGGACGGATCTACAACGTCAGGAGTGTCCTGTCAAAACAGATGCTTCACCAAGCTGACAAAATGGGGAACTTCCAAGCTAACTAGCAAATTGTTGCAATCGCGCTACAATTTTTCTTGTGCCGGCGGCTATATGCAAGTCTCGAGGCCGGGCTGTTATTGTTGTGTTCTGTGCATCAACTTCTCAAAGCAAACTCACAGAAGTCACAGAACTACAAAGCTCAATATCAGGCCTCCACTGAGGTGGCATGACCATGTCCTGGCTACGTAGCTAAACCCTCCACGGCGAGGAAATGCAGCAAAGTGAAAGCATGCGGTTCAGGCCTCCTCTGAAAGTAGACTTTTCTTTTTCAAATGAATGTTTTTCGCTCAAATCACAGGAAAACGGGGGTTTGCTCAGTGGATGCCATCTGGGCCTTTTAACGGAAGTAGCTAAAGTTGAAATAGCCAGCTTCTTTGTTCCGCCGACAGCCGTGAAATGCGGCGCGTTCACGAGGCTGAGAGCAGGACCTCTCGCCATCAACATTTAATGAGAAAACACTAAGCGCCTCAGGCTTTACTCATTCCGTTTTCATTTGTTCCTGGGATGCTAAATTGCATTTATCTATTTTACCTTGCTGCCATTTGCCCAGATATTCTACTCTATGCCACTGGATATGCACGGTTGCTTCCCCCCATCTGCCTCCTGGAACTCAGGTCCAGAGATGACAGTAAATAAGAAGATACAAGGGCCTGTGCTTGATGTGATCGCACCATAATGGCATTTGTGCTTCCAGCAGACATTTATCCAGCAGCGCCCGTGGTCACCCGAGCGGGACGCCTTCGGACAGCGTTTGTTTTACTACGGGGAAGCAAAGAAAGTTATTCCTCTTGAACTTCAAAGTGCTTACTACAAACGCATCACACCTGTTTACCTATAGCTAGGATCATATGCACCCAAATATCTATAAACCTTGCGTAAAGACTTTTCCAGTGCATTTCAGGTCAGGAAAGTGAAAATCCAAACCGGGATTTTGTTTCAACCAACCAGTTGAGTATAATGGGTCACAGTCACTCAGTGTACTCAACTGGTTGGTTGAAACAAAATCCAAGTTTGGATTTTGACTTTCTGAACCCGAAATATCCACCTCAGCCTACAGTATGCTAGAATGCATCGATACATCCAAACCACGACTTTAATCCGTCAGAGGAAAGTTATGCTGTGTGCTGGTGTGATACTATTATTGTAGCATATTATGTGTCCAGCTCCACTGCTCATGTCCAGCATGTGCTGTATTTTGCATTTTAAGCAAATCCCCTCACCTTGTTTGCATGTTGCACTATTTTCCTGTGGGAACACTTTATACCTGCATATGGACGGCCCAACAATAAAGCCCACTTCACTTACAGTAACTTGATGGTTGATTTTGCAGAAGCTGGTCTTTATAATTACCTTTATTCTGGGTTAATGTCAGTGGGACATCCATTAAGAAAAAAAAGCTTTAATACCATCTGCTACAGGTTAGTATTCACGGACCCACGTAAACATCGCTTTGCTTCATCTTATATCAAAGCAGAATAACTACCTTATGTGTCACTACAGTCCCCAAACCCTCCCAAATCCAGGACTGCTAAAAGGAAAGAGATAAACAGACAAAATTCTAAGGACATATTGATCAGTTTTCAAATTTCTTTTAGAAGTTACATGGTGCTCAAATGAATTCAAATGAAGTGGAGCAGGTTACGTGCAATACATAGAAACTAAAAGAGGGCTATTGATATTCAAATTCTATGGGTTTGACCGAACTGCTTCCAGTCTTTATGTGTGGAGAAACAGCTCAGAAGAACACATTGAGACGAGTCTGAAGACTCTTTATTCACTTCAGGAGGATGACACCGTCACTGGTTATGGAGAATGTATTTGGCTGCTACATTTGAAGGGAGACGGCAAGTGATTTACTGTTGAGTTCATTCAGACCGATGCTGAAATGCTGTCACACGGCACGTTAACCAGGTAAGGATTACACCATGACAGCTTTGGAGGGCAGAACCGAGTGGTGGTACATAAATACAGTGTGTATATACCGTGTGCGTAATGTGTGTGTGTGTGTGTGTGTGTATATATATATATATATATATATATATATATATATATA
>JABFDZ020000109.1:18812821-18827442 GCA_019775955.2 Pollimyrus isidori | reverse complement strand
CCCCCCCCCCCCCCCCCCCCCCCCCCCCCCCCCCCCCCCCCCCCCCCCCCCCCGGGCCTGCCAGTCCCTGGATCAAACAGGGATTAAGGGCCTTACTCCACATCACAGTAGTAGAATCACTCTGATAACCCTGGGATTGGAACTGGAAACCTTCGAACAGTGCCCTAACCCACAGAGCCTCACAGCGCCCTCTACAGTCATACCTCTGCCGGGGTCTAATACAAAAGACAGAACTGTGAAAATTCATTATGAACATGAGCCTAGTCATTCTTGCCGTACATCATTAAGCACATTAAAATTCACGCTGTGAACAGCAATCGGAGCTCCGCCTTCTTCGATGAGGTCCCAGTGTGCCCACAGAAACAACCCGGCCGCCCCGGTTGTACAGGGAACTAATGCCAGGTATGAATTTGCCATGCCAGGCACCAAAGTGAAGTGTCCACCAAACATGAGAAATTTTTGTCAAATTTACCAGCAGCATGCTTGGAATGCCAGAGTCAGGCTGGATATCACTCCAGTGGCACAGTCAGGTCTATTTTCGTTAAAAGGTAGAGC
The DNA here is from genome assembly GCA_019775955.2 of Pollimyrus isidori. NCBI lineage: Eukaryota > Metazoa > Chordata > Actinopteri > Osteoglossiformes > Mormyridae > Pollimyrus > Pollimyrus isidori. Next base: position 18,826,887 of record JABFDZ020000109.1, on the reverse strand, counting down.
AAACTGTGACAGCAAAACGAAATGAGAAACCATTGAAAAAGAGAACCTGTTACACCAGGAAAGAAACACATAGGATAAAAATAAAGGATTATCATAGCTTCCCGGACCATAGAGTGAACTTCAATCTGTTAAAACGTTTCATCGACATATAGTGACAACGCATATTCTTTTCACTGGAAAGCCTGACATCTGGCTGCATATTTTGAGTACGAGAAGTGTGTATACGTTTTCCAGAAAGGTCTTGGCACGGGATATGGAGTCACTGACTTAGTCATTTCAAGCCCAGTTGCGATGACAGTAATTTGACTCAACGTTTTGAGTACTCAGCAATGCACTCTGTCAACCAGTATCATGATTGAGAATTGATGCTTTTAAAAAAATTTTAGGTATCTAGGCTTGTCTGGAGAGTAATGTCATGAGAATGAAATGTAAATATAACCTGCTGAAATGTTCTGAATATAAATATTGTAGAATCCTGGGTAAATGACACCTTTGTCAGGCGACGGCCTGTCTGTGTCAAGCACAGCATTTGCTCTCGATATTTACAGTATTGTATTGTCAGTCAAACTCACCACCACCGACCGTTAAACCAAAGGACCTTGGTTCTGTCTGCGATGCCCGCCAGAAAAGCCACCCATATGTGCTGCATGTTTTTATTAACAACAAAATAAAACTTCATGCAAACGGCCCAGAAGGTCAGTGGAGCTTAATGTCGAAACATCAAATTATATTCTTAAAAAAAAAACAACAGCACAACAATCTAGGCAGCAGTGACAGGAGAAAATGTACATACGGCTCAGGTAACTATAGCAACTGCACAACTTACCGTTTAACAAGTAAACGCTTCTTCTTGCTCACAATAGGCTACAGTCACCAGATGCCAAAATGGTCATACACACCTCTCCACCCTGACCTTGCAGTTAGAAGATGAACAGGTTACAGGTGTATTTATTATGTACTATATGTAAAGGGTTTTTCTTAAGTAAATATGTCTACCAGAGAACTGACAAAAAGTTATATAACCCAAGCAAGGTTAGAGGATCTGAGGTTTGCCAAATGACAAGCCACTTCTAACTTGCAAATGTGAAAGGAATCCACCGTTGCAGATGTGAGCCTGCTTTTGAAATTTAAAAAAGCCTGATGTCATTTCAACTCATCATTAAACCCGGCTAAAGAAAACCTCCTTTACTCATATATCTGTAAGCCTAGATGGGATCCAAACAAAATCCAGGAAAAATTTCTCGCCTGGAACGCAGCGCAACATTCCCCATGCTTTCTATTCAGTCAACAATCGACTGTTTAAAACTTTATCATACGGCCTTTTTCATGTTTAACAAATACACATCTGTTGCTAACTGAACATCTGTGATCATTTGCATATTAATGAATAATTATGTTAATTTCACCAAAAAATTATCAAGTATCACAACAGGTTAAAGCTGTTTTTTTTTTTTTTTAATAAATTACACTTTTATAATTATATGTCCATTTTATATAATACTTAAATAATCCCATAAACCCCACAAAATCCACTGATGGATGCATAGCACATTTCAATACCTGCAAGGAGAGAATTTGTTGTTGAATTTGTTGCCGCATAGACAATACTGAACACATGCAAAAAAAAACATGCAAAAATTCCTCAAAAAGTTAATGATTCTAAATTTCATAAATGCCCAGGTCCCACTGTTTGCATTTTGATAAAGGTTTAAGGATGGATTTAGCATGGATTCATGATGAAAAGACCTTATAAAGGTCTTAAAAGCCTTACTTGGTATTCGGTGTACAGCTATCACTACTTACCGACAAAATCCAATGTCTGACAGAAACAGTTCCAAACATTGGTGAAAGTTTCTCGTGAAACTCTTGACCAATAACGGTAGTACATCTGTGACAGCTTAGCACAAAATCAGTCCTCCAATTTTATATTTCCTGATATAACTTTCTGTCTTTGCAGTTACATATTTGATTTGACACACTTTAGAATACAAAACAGCCTGATTGAAAATCATATTTCTCACTCCTAAATCAGTCCGCCGCAATTTTATTCTGTGACTAACTAGCTGCCACATTCGCTCATGCCATGTGCATCCCATACCATTATTCACAGAGAATGTGTCATCCACCCAAGACCTGTCATCTAATGGATACCCAACAGCTCCAGAGAAGGTGGTTATACTGTGGTCTGGCAAGGCACGCTGACTAGTGTAGGACCTCCACTCCCTGAAATAACGTTGCTAATTGCGTTCCACTGCTGTGGCACTGCCGGCCGCAGTCGGGCACGTGAGCAGTCACTCTCGGGGGCACCTTCGCCAGCCGAGCCAAGGAGGCTGTCTGCCAAGCACAGGTGGCAAGAAGGAGTAGGGGGAGGCTTTGAAACGCAGGAACAAAGAGGAGAAACAGTGCAGTTAGCGGGATTATTGTACCGTACAACGAGCGTCTGGTCATCACTGACAGGAACATCAGAACCAGACAGAGCTACCTGCCGAACTTCAAAGGTGAAACACTGAAGAATCCATTAATCGCAAGGTCTGCCTTAAGTTCCTGAAGAACAAGAAAAACAATCTATAAATATTTACAAAATAATATAAATTTGGACGATTACCAAAAAATCATCAGAAGAAAAACAACTGGGGGCTTGTATTTAGCAGGTAAACAGTCAGTTCACATTTTCCCCCATAAAGGTTCAGTTGTTGTTTACGCTGTCATTCTTTGGAGACATTTGACAGAGACACTCAGGCAGCTTAATCCCCTTCATAACATTCCATTATATTAAGACGCCTCTCCTTAAACCCAGACAGCTATATAAACACAGACGGCAGTTGAACCCCCCCCCCCCCCCCAACCTGCGAGACACCCCCAGACTGCCCTGCTCATCTCTCAGAATCACATGGAGAGCGCAACAAGGACAAGGTGTCCGATGCATTAACAGAGATACAGGGAGATACTTCTTGGGAAAATGCACGAGGCTCGGATGGGGGCAGGCCTTCCCAGGGGTCTGTGTGCCGGAGATAGGTGCACGTGCCAGGTAGGCTGAAGGATTTTCCGCCACTGGGGAGACGGATACCATAATAGGCAGGCGGACTGTCAGCGTGACAGAGACATGTGGCCCTTGAGTCGAAGCTATCCCTAGCTACTCCCTGAATAAAAACATTAACATAAGGAGGACAGGCAACCAAGACAGAGTCCCAGTTGAGCTAGTGACAGATCTAGTCCACGAGATGCGCACTGTGGACTGGCAGCCCATGGATATTTCTCAGCTGCGCCCGGCGGACAAAATCAGCCCCCCTCATGCCGACCCCAAACCAGCTACTGCTGCCTGCTCTCGCCCCATCCACAGGAGAAGGGGACCAGCTTTCATCATGCATCAAACTCAAAGATCAGTGGTAGCGAGGGGCTCCATTAGTAATGTGGCGACATTGCAGGTGCTCTTTGGACTGAGGCGCCCCGAATTTCCTTTTCAAAAGAACACAAGTCCGTCTTTCAGGTGCATCATCCTTCTGGCCTCAACTCCAGGTCTCAGTACCAACTAGGTCTCAGTACCAACTAGCTCTCAGTGCCCAATTCAGTTTCTCACCCAGTCATTTCCTGTAAAGGGATCCGTTGTATATTCGGCAAAGACAACTTTCACTGTAACTCTTTAGAGAGTAATGGTTTCAAATTCAAGCCAATGGGGAGTAGGTTTATGGACTTTGTACATTTAATCGCAAAGGCCTTCCTCTTCTCTTGACAGTTAAATTGAATGTCGCTACATCTGGGAGTGATTCTTAGTAAAGCTATTGCCTCACATAGATTGCAACCAGACTCCTCATGGTTCCGAATACGGATACCAAACAGCTTTGTTTTACTTTGGTCTTATTTTATGTATGTCTTCACATAGGTAAATAGTTCATTAATGGCATGTTGCAACCTTTTTTCTGTTCCTTATACAGTTTTTTAATGATTAATAATGATAAATATATAATTTAAACATTCATATTGCAATCACAAACAAACCCATAATAGATCTCTATCTATGAAGAAACAATAATAATGAAATACTGCATTATTAATATGTATATTCATTCGAATCTCTGGCAAAGCAAACATATCTGTGTTTTTATGCATTTCTCCATTCAATAAAGAGTTTCAGTTGTGGCAGTAAGCCATGCTGAGAGAATCTGCATTAGAATAACATAGAATCATGTGAGTATTATATGAAAAGTCCTACCCATTCTGTGTAAAATCATTTGTAAGCTGTGGCTATGAAATATTTCTTAAAATATCTTTCCTATAACTCCTATAATGGATGGCAAACAGTTTTCTTACGTAAACAAGTCTTAGTTGAACTTGTAAATGGAGTGCATTTGATTTGATGGACAGCTAAAATCAAACGTTATATTAAGAGGCCGTGCAACTACTTTAGGTAAGCATACATATTTGAAATGTTTATCCAGTGCAGGGATGGGATTCGAACCCCCAACTCAGGAGGTGTGAGGTAAAAGAGCTACACACTGATCCACCTACTGTAAGCATTTAAAGACATCTGACAACAGCTATACTGAACCACATCTAACTGATACAGGTACATGCTAAGTAACAGAGGAAGACCTTAATTTGGTTACCAATTGAGAAATGTAACAAAAATAACCCTCATAAATGTTGTTGGTGGGCCACTGGGGGATAGAATTTCCTGTGGACCAAACGCAATATCAACAAAGGTTCAGACTCAGTTTTAATTAAAGCTGGGTGTCAGGCTCAGAGCTTTGGCTGAGTTTCAGTTCTATTCAGAAAGCCACAGTTGTCAGTCAGCATCAGTAACTGAATAAATAACTTCTCATGTCATCCCTTGGAAAGGCAGCCATCGTTCTGCAGCAAAATGGGCACCTCGCAGCATGCACTCTGGAGCCTAAACATTGGCAGTAAATGGAATCAGTGCCCCGACTGTGAACTTAACCGTTCTTGGCCCTCTTCTGTTCTGCGACTGTTTTTCATCACAATTCCAACAAATAAAACTTGTGCGTTGCATGTTAGCCATGAACATACCTCAAGTGGATGCTATGTTACAGATTCAACAATGGGGGCAAGTAATTAAGATGGTATGGTACAGACAGACTCAATCTTCATACCCTGAATTTAATGGACATACCGTACCACAAAGTCTATCAATACATTTACTGCCCATTGTTGCATCAATAGAGCAGCTTCACAAAATATCCTCACACCCAGACTGCATAGTCTCTAGAAGAGTGGTTCTTAACCTTGTTGGAGGTACCGAACCCCACCAGTTTTATATGCGCATTCACCAAACCCCTCTTTAGTGAAAAATAAAATATATATTTTTTTTCAAATTCAAGACATAGATATGTCTTTTACTGGTGCACAAAATGAGCCGTGCATGAACATCACCTTGTTCAAAGAACAAAACCAACACAATGCATGAACTTACAACAAATTACATACACTGCCATCACGTTCCGTGATACATGTGAATCCATGTTGTACATATTCGTCTGACCACTTTCTTCTTTTGCCTGACACAGTTAGTATGGATTAAAATATTACCAAAAAAATCACACAAAGTACTACCACGACAGTCACACGTTGACTACTGAGCGCGCTAAATTCCCCGCACCACTGATTGGCCAAGCAGTGTAGCATGATCATCTGCAGCCAGTGATGGCCAAGCGGGGCGTGTCATCACAAATTTACACGATAATTCGGGTGTGTCCGGACCTCGGCGGCGGAGGCTCTGCCGAACCCCTGAGACAGACTCACCGAACCTCTACGGTTCGATCGAACCCAGGTTAAGAACCACTGCTCTAGAAGTACGGAACGCATTGCTGGGCATTTTTAGGATTGTTAGTTGGAGAAACTAGGGTCGTTTCCAGGGGTGACAGGGACATGGGGAAGGATGTGACTGACAGCACATGAAAAGACAACTGGCATTTCTGGGTGACAGTGAAAAACAGCCATTCATGACAGAGACAGGAGAGGGTCGACAGGCAGTGTGATAAGGGTCGCTATGGTGAATCCTTATCCCAGGTTACTAAGAGTCAAACAGAACATCCATCCATCCATTTATCAATTCATCCACCCGTCCATCTAGCCATCCTCCAACCTCTTATTGTGATCAAAATTGCAGAGCCCAGACAAAAGAAGAACACACAGAATTCTCGGTGTATACATAAAGAATTAATCAACATGTCAAACCCCAGACACCCGAGACTGCTTCAGGCTACATTCCCTTCCGGCAAGTTCCAACCTTGGTACTCATGAGACGAAAAAGCAGACATTACCATAATCATAAAGCCTCACTGGCTCACCAAAAAAAAATAAAATAATAATAATAATAAAAATTGAGAAGAGCTCCCAGAGGTAGGGAAAAAAAATCAAAGCATTTGACAAAATTAATATATGGCATAAATCCGTAACTTCTAGTCTGGGGGCTCGGCTGGGAGACTGTTCAGTGCATTAAATAAGCACTTTAGCACAGGCATTCCCAGGTGCATCAGCCAAAATTGATTTGGCAGCAACACTTTGGGAATGCCCCGGGTGCAATTCCTGTCATTTTTCAGCAGGCCGCACTTGTGATGCGCTGCAATGCTGCAAACAGAGAACACTAGGAGCCCTCACACGGGCATCAGCACGTCTCTCCATTCTCTCTCTCCTTCCCTCCCTAATCTTCTGCTTCAACTCCGCCCCCGCCCCCTGCCGAACACACAGATCCAGAGGAGCTCAATAAGATGAGTCACTGTCCTTGTCATCGAAGAGCAAAAGCATAATTCATGAAATTATCTTTAGGGTCATGCAGGTGGGTTCACCTCTTCACGGGATCCTAAGCGCCGCCATGAAATATCAAAATTGTCATTTTGAGGAACACGCATCTTCTCTTGACCTTGTAGGGCAAAGACATCAGGGTAGCGGCGCGAGACACAAAGACGTGGCGAATTTTCAATGGAGTGAAGGCTAAAAATAATAAATTCTTCTGCTATACGAATCGCAAGTGCTTTGCCAACTTAGAACGAGTACTGTGCCAAACTCCAGAAATAGTGACCATATAACAATGTCAGTGTATGCGTGTGAAGAAATCTCAAAAGTGCATATTGACTGTACAACGTATTACAGTTCAGTTGGGGGGGGGAGAAACAAATCTCTAGGCATTTCTTAAAGGTTTTGATCTTGTGGATTTGATCCTGATCAGATTAAGAGTGGCACTGCGATTACTGTCTCACTGAGAGCAACTGACTCTCCTTGAGAGTCTGAACACGTCACAGGTATTTCAAAATGCCAAGTGATTTAGCTGCATGACAGGTTAAGGATGTAATAAAAGAGCCAGAACAAAAAAAATAAATAAACAAAGAGCGTTCCCCCATATGGAGAGCTATCCAGAAGTGCTATAAAGATTTTTATTATGGTGTTAAGATTTAGAGAGTATCTACTGCAAGATAAATGAATATGCTACTAAATTGATACCTCTAGCAGTTTTCTTTGTTAGCTTTTAACTTACGGACAATGTATACAGGACAATAATATCCCTAAAATTATACCCAATATGCCCATATTCAGGTTAAAAAGAACGGTTTATTTCATCTGCAGATAGTAACAGGAATGAGGGAGATCGCTGTCCCTAACATCTGAGGGGCTAATAATCTAATTTGTCATGCAGCTTCTCATTAGATGTGATTAAAAAAGAGCTCTATGTAACATACAGTAATAAATGATCGAGCCCTAAGCCTCAAAAGTGGGAAAGCTTCTGAACTTCGGAGAGGGAACATTGGATTGTGGGATTTCTTCAGGGCAGAGAGGCATGGCTCGGGTGAGTCAGCAGGGAGAGGACTCACAGGAGAGCGGACCTTAAAGCCACAGTCCATGGGGGAGGGTGTGCAGAAGATACGCATCAGGCTGAGCAGAGGCTGTGTGGGATCAGGGAGAGGGGAAAGGAGACATCTCCTGCCAAGCATCTGCCCTTCTCTCTGCCCAGCCTGTTTGCCGTCTACATGATGTGGAAGACGGGTCCCCAGAGACTTACCTCAGGAGCAGACCGACCAGTGGAAGAAGTTCAAATAAAGACACAGAGTGGGCTCACCTACTCGGTCTAGGAGGCCAAACTCACCTGCCAGCCTCTGGCCAGGGGCTTCACCATGCAATACGTCAATTCTGACACAATAGATCTTCACAAAAATCCCAAGTCAAAACATTTTATTTATCTAGCTGATGCTTTCATCCAATAAGCCATACGTTTCAGAAAGCGAGTTCAGCCAGTCGATGAAGCCAATGGGGGTTAAGGGCCTTGCTCAAGGGACCAATAGCAAAACCGCTCTTCAAACCCCAAGATTTGTAGAGACAACCTTCCAATTACAGGCGCAGAATCCCAAGCTGCTGAGCTGTACACTGGCCCCACAGCAACTCAACCATTGTTCTATGTCACTACCTGTCAAATTAAGCATTTTCTGTAAACTGCATGTTAATCACGTTTTCAGTAAGAATAGCATAGACATCTGGTTATATCAGCAATGTTCAGGTTGGATCTTGGAAGCTTACAATGACTGCAATCTTATAAAATTTCCTAAAACAGACAGGAATGACTGCAAGAATTAGGATAAATAATTAGTTCAATCAAGTTCTTAAGGGAGGATAAGCGGTTTGGAAAATGGATGGAAGTTCTTAAGGGCTCCAAGGGGAATGAATAACTCTGAACAAATGAAGGATAATGATTGGATTTGCCTTTTAAAGTAAACATAAACATACCATTAATCAGTGATTACTTGTGGAGGGGTGGAGAGTTGTTTGGGAGAAGCTCAGGATTCCCCAAGTGTCAGTTGACCAGATAAAGTATAAGTCCAGCTTGAGTCTTCTTTCAGGTCCCCAAACTGAAGCATAATGCTCCATGCAGACACCTCACCTCCACCCAGCGATACCAGGAAGGGCCTCCTAGAGAAGCGCTGTGATAATAAAGCAAACACCACCAGCTGTGCAACAGTGCTGACCAGGATGCACAGAGTGTGTGGAAATGTGTTCATGTTTGCATTACATCATTATGCAAACACTCAAATGTCACATGCTGCCACAGGCAGAGTAAATGAACGCTATGTGAGTGCATCTCCACTCAATTATTCCTAGAAAATTATGGCGTTTATGCAGCACCGGGTTGCCACATAATATTAGTTTGGAGAAGTACACAGATACATATGACTAACTAGATTCAAACTTTGTACAGTGATGCACTACATAAGTTTATTATATGAAATACTGGATCCCATGCAGGGAGTTTTATAAAATTGTTCAATCAATGTGGGCACATACAGTATATGCCCTGCTGTGGACTGGCATCCCATTCAGGGAGTTTTCCACAGGTACCCTTCAAAATGAAACACACAAAACTGAAATGACTTTGCGTCGTTTTTTTGATTCATATGCACTTCTGCAGCCTCTTGGCACTGATCCGCACGGATCCGGACACTGAACACTGACAATCCCAGGGGTGTGCTCCCACAACGGGCTAGCGTTCCTCACAATTCTGCCGTGCACCTGAGAGAATTATGAATGGTCAATTATGAATTAATTATCCCGGCCGCTTGCCACTACTGCCCTGGGGGAGGGAAAAAATTACAAAAAAGCCAGAGAATTGGAGTTCCTTCATGAGGGCAAGCGAGAAGTCATTGCTGATTACTGATTAGTGTGGTTATGAAAGTCGGCGCGCACTGATGGATTGCTCAATCAATGTAACATAACTCCGGGAAAAAAATTATGGTGGGCCATGGGAATATTATATTTTCATTCAGACCCTGACCTAAGGCGAACCTTAGGGGTGAATTATGTGAACAGGAAAGACATATTATCTTAAGCTTTGTCATCAATGAGGATTCCCAGAAAAAAACTATATCATGATATATATGTACAAGATATTGCCAGAATAAGATCCAGTCTTTTAGCAAAGGCAGGATGGAGCAATGGATAAGGGGTATGGTTCCTTGATTGCGAGGTCTGGAACCAATCCACTCATAGCCAGTGTGTAGCTTAGTAGGTTAGGCTGCTATGTCTGTAATCAGAAGGTTGCTGGTTCAAACTCCATAATCAACCGAGCAACAACACCATTGGGTTCTTGAGCAAAGGCCTTAACCATCAGGTGGGACTATCTAACCCTGCTTTCACTTTAAATAAAAGATTCTGTTAAACCAGGCGTGAGCAATCTTATCCAGAAAGGCCCACAACTCCCTTATTAGACAACTAACTAGAGGACTGAATGACCAAAGAGTCTGCACCTGGGTTTGATCAGCTGACCTGAAGGTTATCCCAAAGATCTCCATAAACACCGGCCCTTTGCAGGGAAGACTACCCACCCCTGTGCAAAAGAAATAAAATGTAAACATGCTGCATCGTTTCACTATGATAGGGAAATGCATCAAACGACATACCAAACACAACCTGCATTTTAAGTGAGTAATGTGACGAAGACTGATCTCTTTGTTTTTCACGCTTTATTTTTTTTGTAATGCCATCTGAGGGAGAGAGTAAATGCATGAGAAATAAAGTGCCTGTTCATCTGTTGAGAACAATGGAAAGCATAATGGTATCAACACACTCAATGTAAGACTGCCTTTGAACTCGGTGGATGGAAGAAGGGCTTTTTGCTTGGCAAAATGCTACCAACACACTCCTCAAGGTTCAAGAAAGGGTTCTGCTTTGACGTAAGAATCTAATTTACCATGCGGACAATACCGAAAGACTGAGCTCAAGGCCAGCCATAGTCAAAACGCATCCAGAATTAATACCCCGTGAGTGCAATAAATGGGACATTTCTGTAGCAGGAAAACCAGAAGTGGCTTTCTAAATAAATGCCAAATGTAAGCACTTCTGCGCCAGTGATAATGAACTCTGCCCAAATCAAGGAAAACAATGGATCTCGAGGTGTTTGCTGAGCAGATCAGCTATAGTCCTTAATGGACACCAGTCATTAAGGGCTCAATTAGCAATAATAACTTTAACGAAAGGGCTACAGATTAACTGCAATGCCTTCGTATGTAATTAATCTACTAACCCATGAAGGAGGGATAATTTTCAGATTACACTACAGTGAGTACCAGCACCTGTCTAATTTCCGGTTCTCTCTCTCAGCATCCGGAGAAGGGAGAGCATAAAAAACTGTGTCGGTGGAATAAAATGGCCATGAAGCAGGGGTGGGCAGACTCAGACTGTGGCATCTGAACTGGGGGCGGGGCTTGTCTTCTGGCTTCTCGTCAGACATCAAATTTGATGCCAATATTACACTTCAAATGGGGCGGGAAACATGGATGACAGGCTGATGAACATAAATTGATGCCAAGACGTGCAGCTAGCTCTCAAGAAAAAAGCTGATGGCTCGAAGAGAGAAGTACAGGATGGGCAACTTACCAAAAGGGTACCATTAAAACGTATCGCTCACAAACACGTTGACGTCTAATGCCATTAGTTTTCTAAATATATCAAACAGAAAAACCACACTGGTGTCCTCATTAGAAACCAGCAAATATCACGCCAGCAAATATCCCTCTGTCTGTTTGTGTGTGTTACCTTCTACATGCTGCTATTTATAAATACAGGAATTATAAGGTAGCTGGAATCTAACAGCTTTCAATTGTATCTTCAAAAGGGTTGAAACCTCAGGATAATCTGACATCATTAACAGCCTCAACTCACTGCAGAACACAGTACATGACTTCACACGTTTTTGTGTCTCCATTTCCATTTACTAGCTGGGGGGCTGTGCGGCTCACTAAATTACCAGAACTACCAGTTCAGATCCCAGGGTCGGCAGAGTGATGTCATCATCGGGTCCCTAAACAAGGCCCTTAACCCCCAACTGCCCCAGGCATTGTCTGACCCTGCTCTCTCTGAAAAATGTACGTCACTTCGGATAATAGATAAAAGTATTTCAGCTAACAGATCTAGTGATCCATCTTTCTTCCAACAATCCATGCATCTTCCATTGACTTATCCTGGTCCGATTCTAATAGCCCAGTGACCCTGAATGTGGATGCGATGTAAATATTCCACTGGCACTAGCTGATGCTGAAGTACTTTAATAGCCCGCTTTAAAGCGTTACGTCGTCGGGCTCGATGGCCTTTTTCCAATGATTATTTTGGCAGGGCTATTGGGACCTGGCGGGCCTGATTCAAACACACTTCACAGATGAGCCTGGCGATGACAAATGACGTGCGGGCGAGGTGAGATGGGCGCCGAGGGCTCCTGCAGACTCCTACGTGTGCTGCACTCCCTGCCTCTGTTTAAATAAATCACCTTGTCTCTGGGGGAAGCTCGCCTTGCTCCCCCAAACACAACAGACGGCTGGTGGGAACGCAAACCGCAAATGGTGTCAGTGTTATCGCCACTCACAAGTGTTTCAAGATCAATCCGGCCGATATTTCCTTAATAAGGGGCCTGGTCTCGCGTTCACTGCTCAGGAGTTCAAGTCGTTCCGTTTGCAAAATCTGGCCCTGTGTCAACATGTTTGAACTTGTCGCTTTCAGCCTGAATGCCACACCAGAAGAAATAGGACTGTGGCAGACACTACTGGCACCAGCATGCTAAGCCACCTATGGGACGGATCTCTACTGCATTAGCCAGCGATTGGCTCCCTTTCAAACACCGATTGTGATGTAATCAATCAATCTCCGACGACCGCCCCACACTTCATGCCACTGCTACTCTGTATTCAGCCGTCTGTCAACCCGTTTCACATCAAGGTGACTGATAGCTGCCCCCCTCCCCCCCACACACACACTTTATTCTGAGCCAACACACCTATACCCTATGCCCCCCAACCCCCTTCCTCAGTTCTGTGTCCACATCATTCACCTCCCTGCCCATCAAACAACAGGCTCCTTAAAAGACAACTGACAGAACATTCCACATTCCTCTGAATTCCACAAATTTAACCAGAATCCTCTGTGATGGGCAAAATCACTAAATGAATGACCCCAAAAGATTCACAGCTCTCCTTAAGGATGCCACTCGATACAGAAGTGATGACAGATTATATTGCTTTTCTCCAAATCGCAGGATAAAGGGATCCTTGTGAAACAATCTGAGCTACCCATCTGCCAAAACACACTCATAAAACGTTTAATTCACCATGGCACCAGAAAAAAAAGTGCAAATTCTCCTTCCACGGAATGCCAGTGTTGCCTCAGCTGAATGCGCAGATCTATACAAATACACAAAGATAAGGACGAGGCTTAAACCGAAGCACGTCTCCGTCTCACTCGAGCTGTGAGAACTGCTGACTACCAGATAGATACCCTGCACTTTGTCTGAAGTGAGTCTGGCAGGCGTGCAGGGAACAAGTCTTCATGAAGCCTTCACTCGCCGCAATATCGAACGGCCCGCAAGCACGATAAATCTAAATTGGCGTGCGACTTACACAGAAGCTGGAGAGCTTTGCCCGCAGCCACAAATTAAAGGCTTTAGAAAACCATGCTGATTTGGTCACGGTTACATAACAAGTAGTTACTTTTTTCAAGTTTACTCTGGGCCTACCAATTACACAGACTTTAAAAAGCTTGAGCTAGTTATCCACTCATGCAGGCCTGTGGCTTCCGTGGCCTCCCCATTACACATACACCCTTGTGCAAATTAATTGAAACGAGTTGTCACGTCTATATGCAAACAGACTGACCACAGTTAAGATGGACATTACAGTAACATTAATTCACACTTACCGCCTTCGCTCCGGATATAGGACTTTGTTTGATTAAAATTGTACGGGAATAACCCAGCATGGGGAGCCAATCCATCACAATGCATACATACCATTCACACCTATGGGGAATTTAGCAACTCCATTCACACCTATGGGGAATTTGGCAACTCCAAATAACCTTAGCATGTCTTTGGACTGTAGGGGGAAACCAGAGAACCTGAAGGAAACACCACGATGACACTGGGAAATCCCCAACCCCCCGGAGCATGGAACTGGAAGCATACATGGTTGGCTGCAGCACAGTCATACTCAGCTCTAACCCCACCCAAGCAGGCCTGCCAGTCTGTGGGCACAGTGTCTCCTCTGTCCATCCACTCAGCTCTAACCCCACCCGAGCAGGCCTGC
>JABFDZ020000109.1:18795402-18808520 GCA_019775955.2 Pollimyrus isidori | reverse complement strand
GATGATGGTGCTGCTTCACTCTCAGTGAATTCCTGCATGCCTGGAGGTGAGATGATGGTGCTGCTTCACTCTCAGTGAATTCCCGCATGTCTGGAGGTGAGATGATGGTGCTGCTTCACTCTCAGTGAATCCCCGCATGTCTGGAGGTGAGATGATGGTGCTGCTTCACTCTCAGTGGATCCCCGCATGTCTGGAGGTGAGATGATGGTGGACTCAACACTGCCTTTAGTGCCTTTGCGTCACCTTCACCCCATTATCCTTCACCAGCTTAGACGGTGAGAACCTCAGAACTTATATTGTAGTCTTACAAAGAAACCGATAAAACAACACACAACTGAAGCCACACAGGTGATACTGCCAGAAATCTGCACTTCTCAACAGTGCATGTCAAAGAACTATAATAAACACAGGACTTAGTGAGTTATCAAGTAGGCAGAATACAAGCCTGGATGGACACCCAACACAAGCCAAAACCATCACGGATATGAATTCCCACATAGTGATGAGGAGAGAGAGAGATCAATACAACAGTGAACACCTTTCACTTTTTGGTAATCAACAACAGGAGCTCCTACCTCCTCTATGATTAAACAGGCTTGTTACTCCTACAGGTAGGTGAAGCACCACACCAGCTCTGTTACTCACGCAAGACAGACCAGATTACAGCAAGTATTCATGCTCAGAGGTGATGCAACAAAACCGTTTTCAGTATGATGTAAGTATGATACATTTTTTTCCTGCATGATGTAAGTCCTTTGTAATTTGAATTGAATATTGCTCCCCAACCTTCTAAAATAAATATATTGGCATGCTCATAATAAGTATAAGAACAACATGAAAATTGACAGCGTGTTTAGAAATAAAAGCTTGTAGATACTTGCAAAACAGATTTATTTTCGACAGGATTTCCTAATCAGATGTAAACTAAATGCTAACATTCAATTATTTTTCCCCAGGAGCTACCATGGAACTGGATTCACATTTTATTTTATGTCTAAATGCTAACAAAGATTGGTCTATTAGGGGAAAAAATTTTACTTAAGAAACTGAAAACGATTACATTTCTAGAGCGTAATCAAATCAGTGAAGGAACATCGAATCTATACCCCATTCTTATTCCCATTAAAGTAATCGTCCCAATAAACCAAAACATAATTACAAAACTGCATTTTTTAAAGCAATTTGTTTCATTTAATTTAATAACTATGGATGAGAAATATTGCGTCTTTTTTTCTGAGATATTATGTTGTTCTTTCAGGCACAATAACAAGGACTTGACCGGATTTGAAAGACTGACATTTTAGAAGTTAAGGACAGCCAATGAAATCAAAGGAAAAGGTTAGGCATCTAATGTCATGGAAAAGTAGAGATTTAAGGGCGCCATCAAATACCTCTTCCCGTTGGCCGCATCACATTAAATTTTAAAATCCGAATTTCAAAATCGACAAATCAGTATATATAAATACACCCATTGATAGCTTTAATGTCAGCTTACGACACACACTTCATGTGCAAGAATTTATTTATTGTGAAAACTTAGCTTCAAGCGATTGGCAAAATAGATCTGATAGCCTCACAAAAAAGTTACATAATTTCTCAATATTATTAAAATTGATAGAAAATTTACTATTAACTACCTAGCTGTAACTTATTTACACTGTTCTGTACATTCACACTAGTTGGGGGCAGGGGAAGCGTTGAGCATCTCAGAACACAGATCTATAACCACGCTCCTGGGAAACACTGCATCTATGTTTTAGGAGGAAGCCCTTTATTAATAAAATAATTAAAATAGCAGACTGTGTCCTTCGGGTAGGTATTGTTTGGGGGGGGTGTTTTTGCACAGTACCTCATCTTGGGGGGGGGCTGATTTCAATGGCTGATTTCGGCGGGCATGGTCCATGGTAATATTTATACTATGGTTATAAGTAAACAATGTGCTGTGTGGGTTCGTAACAAAGTCGGAGACATAGAAGTAGTCGTCTTGCGAGCTGCCTGATTAGACACCCAGCCCACAGCTGGGGGGCCACCTGTCCCACCCTTTAGGCGAGGAGCTACGGAAGCCAGCATTGAGTCAACAGCATCTATGTTAAATACTCAGGGCTTAAGTCTCAGCATGGGGGGGTGAAGCCAAGATGCCCCAGGCGATTTACCAAGACACGCTGTCTAGCTGGAGGTAATAATATGGCATCTGTTCATCCATCTTACTGCAAGGGTGTGGAGACAGGCAGGGAACACATGATCAGGCGGGAATGCAGCTCTCATATGATGATTATTCACCAGAGAATAGCTCTCCATCATGGGGAATAAGGCTATCAAACGCCAGCTTAGGGGCCTGGATGAGGGCCACAGTCTCTAGGTCTTCCTCAACACAGAAGGAGCTCACAGTTGCTCTCCTTAGAACACACACACACGCCCGTCTTGCCGGGTTTCTATATTTGGGCTCAGAGTTCTTTTGTACTAAGAAGTTGTCGAGTTCCTAGCCTCCTGGAGATTGACATCCACTACTGTTGCTTGCGTGTACGGCAGGCAAGTGGAAACTGTACCCCCCCCCCCCCCCACAAACCAACCCCTACCGTCGCTTCCCTTAACTCCCTGTGAAGGCTTCTCATTTGACTCCTCCAAACGCCGGAGACAGGGAGAGATGCTGGAGACTGCGTGCCGACAGCTCTGAGGCAGCGCTGCCATGCTTCTGAAGGTCCAAGACTACATCTGAGCGTAAGAAACCATCTACCCTTGTGTTGATGCGAAAGTAAACAGGGCAAATCTGTCACTCATTTCCATATTCGAGCGTGAAATAGGCCACTATTGACTGCACCAGGAAAACAGGAGTGCATTAAAAATACAGATCAGCAGAGCTTTCACCTGTATAAGAACAGACTCTATATCATTATCTTCCATTGGGGAACTGCTGTTATTTACCATATCTCAACAGTAGACCTCTGCTTAATAAAACAACAATGCTAACGTTTGCTTTTGAACTTTAAAGAGCGAGGCAGGAATGGCATCAGTAAGAGCCGCCCATCAGGGCAGTCCAGGAGGACCCAACTATGTTAGAAACACAACAAAAGCCAATCCTAGAAGCAGCCAGCTGCAGACTGTAATTAGTCTATGTGGAGTCTGGCGCGAAGGACAAGTGAGGGGCCCATGGACAATGAAGATGTGTCCTCTTACACCCGCGGTGTGACCCAAGCCGATGCTGGCTCTCTAGCTTCCTCAGGGAAAGTGACACCTGGACCCAAAATCTATGAACACTATGTGTTAAATCTCCCCACTGATAATCTCCCTTGGTTTAACTGCAGTCGACATTCACATTTCCCTTGCGGTGGAATCATTGTCTTTAAATGGATCCGTGTTGTTCTACAGCACCGTACAGGTCGAGACCCCTCTCCCCGCTGGATGTGGAGGTTACTGTTCTATCACATCACACGACATCACCCTGGGTCTTCAGCGAATCGAGGTTCTGCAGCGCTTTGAGTCATGATCGAGTCCTCCTGCTTGTTCCATTCGTTATTCCCTTTTTTGAGTTTATTCCAGGGCATAATTAAACTCAAGAGAAATGCATAAATTCTGAGACAAATTATTTGAGCAGGACATTCAGCGAAGTTTTACAGTTATGAGGGTACTTGCTCTCGGTTCAGCAGTTATTTGTTGAATAATTGAAAATTGTGCCAATTGAAGTCAGAGGCATCCTCAGAAACAGAGTTATGCTTTTCAATTTATTCTTTTGAAATATAAAAACAGAAAAACAGAAATTAACAGAAACGATATTATTCAGCTTTGATATTCTGATTTTTTATATGCAAATTAAGCAACATGATTTAACATTTAATAACCACATTTTTAAAGTTTGAATACCTTGCATCTTACCAGCAAACTGAGCCTCACAGCTAAATCAGGAAGCCAGTAACATTTATCTTTGGTTCTGTTTCCCTCATTTATCAGCCTGTTATTTGCTGAAAACTACAGACCTTCAGTCACAAACAAATGAATGTCGCAATAAGATAACAATATAACAGCATTATGGGAGATAACAGCATTACACCAAGCCCACGTGGTATGATGAATGTTAGAAGATTCATCCATATTTCTAAGCACGTCTTCCCAAACCCATCACAGGACAGTTTGTGAATCTGATTCCATATTACATGTTCAGACATATTAGCACATCCATCCATCTCCCAGAACCATTATCCAGTACAGAGTCGTGGTGAGCCTATGGCAGATTCCAGGAAGGACAGGGAAACCTCAGAACTGGATTCCAGTCCATTGCAGGGCATTACATATACACACCAATCCAGAGATGCCACTTAGGCTAAACACATGTTAATGGACGCAGGGCGGGAACCAACAACAAAAAAAAAAAATCCACAAGCCCATAACTGGAGGAGGAAACAAACCTCATCAGAGAACCCAACTCCCTGAGATACAAGACCAGAACTTCAGGTGCACCTTTGTGCCAAATACTATTAGTTTGTCCGGTGCTACACAAAGTGTAATTTGACTAGGCCAAATTAAAAAGGCAAATGTTTATATAATGTGCATGGGGTACCATAAATGACAATGCACCAAGTTGGCAACATGAGGCGATAAGTAAACCCTCCTAAAAATCAAGGTTTTAAGTGTACACTATCTAGTGGACAAAGCATCATTTTGATCCACACCTCAGAGGACAGTTTTTCGTCCAAATATCAAGTCCAAAATAGAAAAAAATAGGTGACTAAACAAGGAAATTTTATTTTACTTAGTGGATCATTTCCGATAGCCCATTGGGCAGGCTGTTGCATTCTGGTAGGCCCACAGGAAAATTAGCCCTATAACCCTAACCCTCTCCAATTCATCACCACACTGTTCCTCCTAGGGGTGTGGGACTTGAAATTATTAGACTGTGAACGATTAAAATGTCTCCACAATCTACCTTTACGGAGAGGCCATTAGTATCACGCTACAGTGCGCATTCTATGAATTGCAGTTCTTTGGCTCATACACGCATCCAAAGTTGTATTGTCAGCCAAATTTGTACCTCCCTAGTGCTACATACCTGTTCTATTTGTAAGTTATAAACAGTGGGGGTTGAGGCATCAAACCCCAACCCCTCCAGCTTGCTGCCCCGTTCATACACAAGACCATTGTTATGAAATCATGCATATAATAATATAAATAACCATCAGTAAGTTAATAACCTTGTAGGGTAGAATACAAAGTATACATTATATAAGCCAATAAAATCATGTCAATGGTGGTCACAGCATTAAAAACAATAAAACTATATAAAAAAAAACCATAACAATCTGTTTTTCTTCATCTATTTTATATACCTGACAAAAAAGTGCATGGGCAACCTTCAGTCAGGGAAACCCAGAGCATGGCTAGCTGTGGGAATTGCAAAATCACTTGGGTAGACGTTATACCACCATATCGTTTAAGCCATCTGGAGCACTGATGCACCATGGGTACATTAGTGGCCACATGCCAGGGTGCCCTCATCCATTGAACATGCTTTGGGAGCATCAGTCAAAGTCAGCAAACTGCTACATGTGTCAGCAGTCCGTTGTGGTGAGTATCATATTCTTCATTGCTGGAAAGGTCAATGTCAAAGTCTCAGGACTGAGTCAGGACTCTTCGGAAGCAGGGGTGAAAGGAAGAATGATCTCCAAGCTGTACCCCACCCTGAGTAAAGAGGCCCATCTCCAACAGAGAGCTCATAGAGTGCAGGAGCACCTTCCTCCACAGACTCATTTTCCTGAGACGCACAATCAAGCACTTCTGCCGCTCTATTGTGCCAAATAACAGTCATTTGTTCAGTACTATTAGTCTCCATGTTCCTAACCCAACCTAGCATTGATGGCACTTACCCAGCCTTCTGACTGCTCACAGTATTGTTCTACCTGCAGAAAATTACGCAACTTCCGTAATTACAAGCATCTACTGTACCTCACTAGTGCCAGCTACACTGAGCTATATACAGGTCGTCGTCGACTTACCGCCTACGCAACTTACGGCTGATGGACTTCCCAACCGTTCCTAGACGATCCAAATACGCAGCCACGAATGCACTGCGTCTGCCAGTGCAAATGATGCCCAGCGGGAACGTTTGTCACTGTCTGACCCAACTGCCGATGATAATGAACTAGCACAATGGTGATAAAAAGGTTACAAACAGCAAACAACTTTAGTTATATTTTATTATGCCTTATACTACACATTTGATCATTTTTGCATATAAAACAAAGGGCCGACAAATGACTGGTTGAACCTGATCATGGCTGTAAGTTAATGACCTGTACTGCATTTTATTTATGAATAAAATTCTGTTCTCTCTCTTAATCACAGTGACAAGAGTGGTAACAGTATTAATGTAAACATGCGAAGGCACCAAACTCACAGGTGATTTCAGGGACTGTAGAATCTAAATAAAGTCTCCTGAGTGCAGCATATTTACAGCAATATTGAAACATCAGTCCCCTCATGAATTATATCCGAGAAGTGAGGCGTTAATAATGTTTTTCAATGGGACCAGGCTGCTTTCAAAGCTAACAATGCTAAACAGCAGCTGATACACATTGTTATCCTTCTGGCACCTCGTACTGACAAAGCAGACCTCAGTGGGGAAATGTAATTTCAATCTCCAAGACACTTTCAGGCACTGAGCCTATCAAAGCAAACAAAGCGGAAGAATTTCCAGAGGAATCAATGGTGCCGTGTGCCCTTTGTGTCATATTCCCTAGCAACGGCACCACTAAACTAGGAGCCCAATAAGCGACAGGTTCTGCTTGTTCTAAACATCTTACTTTTTCCCCTCTTTTATTTTCTCGCACCACTACGTGCCAGAACTTGGTAACCATTCGCTCTATTTATCCATGCATCACAGAGGCAGTGTGGGCATGTGACACAGCAGGTTACGGTGCGCTGCGGGTTATCAGAACGACACTAGTTCGAATCCCACGGCTAGCCGAGTGGCTTCATCTTTAGGCCCTTGAGCCGTGCCCATTTGCTCCAGGGACGGTCCAACCTTATTCACAACTGTACATTACCTCAGATAAAAGCATATGTTGAATAAATTGTAATCGTTTCATTTCATTTTTAAATATTAGATATTTTTCCCCCAGGAGAAACCATAATTAATCCTCAATTCACCCCTGAACAGTAGACATGAAAAATATGCCCACAACTTCATTTAAGAGAGAGAAAAATAAATAAATAAATGGATAGATGGAAGCTAATGTGCCTTTCTGCATCTTGCATGGCCTTTCCTCAGGAGAATTCCATTTCCCTGGCAGCAGAGCTTGATAATGGTTTACC
This sequence comes from Pollimyrus isidori, assembly GCA_019775955.2. NCBI lineage: Eukaryota > Metazoa > Chordata > Actinopteri > Osteoglossiformes > Mormyridae > Pollimyrus > Pollimyrus isidori. Next base: position 18,801,218 of record JABFDZ020000109.1, on the reverse strand, counting down.
TGGCCTGCCTGCATCTATCACCTTCTGCGGGATTGTTCTTTAAAGAGGAATTATCCCCCAAATTCATATATTTATAATATTAGTCATGCACACATAGAGAGGAATCCTCACCGAATCGCCCCGTTTTGTATTCTTACTGTTAGCATGAGATTATAAGTTAATTCACAGGTACAGGAATCAGAGGAATCGCTGAGCGACTGCATCGCATCCAACGGTGGACATTACACCAACCTTACTCTGGGTTCTCCACCTCACCCTCTTAACAATCGCAGACTTTGTTTTTTTCATAGTGTGGAGGATTCATGGGAAACTGGGAAAGGGCCCCCTGTCTTCTTATCATATTATCAAGGGCCCCCTGTCTTCTTATCATATTATCAAGGGCCCCCCTGTCTTTCCCACCGAATATTACTGCAAAGGGAATGTATTTTAAAATACAACAAAAGGAAATGAAAAGAAATAGACAGAAGGACCTCGTGCATACAACTTCTGAAACCAGGAAGGACCTTCAAACTCCAAATAACTCACTCCATGGACCTGGGATGCCAATCACAAGTCAGATGCCAGTTGATGATGTTGGAGGAGTTCATTGGCTCCTTCACCCTGTACAGGGTACAGGTAAAAAAAAAAAAGGGAGGGGGGGCAACGTGTGGCTCAGTGGGCTAAGCCTGTGTGCCTGTAATCATGCGGTCGTCTGCGGGTCCTTGAGCAAGGCCCTCAACCCCCAGCTTACTCCACAAAGAGCAAGTTGGCGGAAGTGTAAAGACAATTTCCCCACAGGGATCAATAAAGTACCTATTATTATTAATAATGGATTCATAGTGGATTGTATTGTGTAGCTCTCGATGATAAAACTTCATACCATTTCAAGGTAGAAGTGCAATTTAGCACAATGCTAAAAACACAATAGGAGAGCCGCGCCCCCATTGACACTTAATAAGAAATACATAAATGCTTAATGCCTTTTGTATTTTGATAGTAGAAGATGACAAGAAGATTCCAAATGTAAATTTATTTTATTCCCTCACAGAACACATTGAATGCAGCACTAAAGATATGTCTTAATATTTTAATACAAGATGTCCTTTGAAGAAAGCTTTAATAGCCAAGATGAAGAGAGAGTCTTCAGGGTGCTCCCTAAATTAATAAACCCTAAGCACTATAAATAATGAATAAGCAATCGTAGAATAGGAGCTCAGTTTGATGTTCGGCAACACGGATGCTCCCACACACATGTTAATTAACCATGAGAAGACATTTCTGAGACCCACTGCATGACGGCGAAGTGGGTACTGTAGCTGTGTCACCTCACATCTCCTTGGTTGGGGATTTGAATACAAGTCTTGTCTTTTTGTGAGTGTGGAGTTTGCATGTTATCCTGTGTCACCCGCCCCATGTTCCACCTGCGGTCCAAAAATATGCAGCTAGACAAAAATGAATCTCAAAATGGCACACTGTGTCTTAAAATATCCAGGGTGTTCCCCTACCTTCTGTCCCTTGCTTCTTGAGGAAGGCTCCAGACTACCTGGATAAAAGGGTGGAAGTCGATTGGCTGACTGGATGTATTTGAGACCTGGAAACCTACCCATTCAAATTCACTGCTTTGCACACTATATGAAGAGCAAAACATAAAAACAATCATGCTGAAGAACCATTATGGTAAACAGGGGCGTTTCTAAGACCTTAAGATCTCAGGATTTAGCTCAGAGATTGTAGCACTATGAAGGGTTTTCAGAAACAGCCCCAGACCCCTTCGTGATGCATGGAATTCTCAAACTGAGAGCATGACCAGAAAAAGATCCGAACTAAACAAATCATTCGGGGCTTGTTCAGATTCAGTAGGGGCTTCAGGCCCCGAATGCCCCAGGCTTGAGACGCATCCGATGTTAACGAGCACCAGACATAAAAGGGTTAAACACATAAGATGAACAAAAATCATTTTGCTTCATCTGGGCAAATAACATTAACAATTCAAATAATAATGAATTAAAGTTCGACTACAACTCATTTTACACGATGATGGGAGAAGTGAAACAAAAAAAAATAATAATGAAAGCACATAAGGAGAGATGCCATAAAGTAAACAGACAAGATCGTGTCCTGTGAACATAAGTGTTATCTAAGGGACCTGCATATTAAAGACGTTCAAGCGGAAAGAGCACAGCTGGTGACAGTCACTGCTGCAAGCGAGAGCGAGAGCGAGTGAGAGAGAGAGAGAGAGAGAAAGAGAATAACCTCCTACTGTAATTGGCAAACTGCAGACAATTGACTCTTTGCTCGGAGAACAAGATCTGGGCTTTGCTAGGATTAAAGAGTCAAACAGACGAAGAGCACAGGAACCGAAACAGTCAGCGCTTTCCGTTTTGAAGGAGGAATCGTTACAGGCAACTTTTATTTTCTTAATTTTACTCTCCAAGTGTAAAGAATGTGCTTTGTGGATGGTCCACAGGGATTTTTCTTCTACTGTGATATCCAATTAACAAGCATTATGTCTCCTAGAAAACCACAGTAAGCAGTAAGAAGATAAGAGCAAAGGTCTACAGGGAGGCTTCCGGAAGAGCAAACGACTGTCTGCTCCATGTACCTCATCCACGTGATGGATCTAATCAGCTAACTTGGCCAATCCACTGACGCGTAGCAGGGCAGTCAAACTCCAAGGTGCTCTGCTGGCCTCGCTAATCTGCCCGCTTCCCAGGCACAGTCAGGGAAAATCTAGCAAAACCGGCCCACCATTCGCCCTGAAGTCTGCCACGCTATGATGCAGAGAGACCTTACGCACTTTGAGCAGTGAACCGTCTGCGTAACTGTCCTTGAAGAGGCACTGGGTGTGCTTTCTCCAAATCCACGAGCTCTGGAAGAGAGGGATTATGGTATTATGAGTGCCAGAAGAAGAGTGTCGTGCAGTCGTTCAACACATGTGTGTGCTCTCACGTTGATGAGGGCATCAGCTCTGAAGGAAACCCTAAAGGAGAAAACCTGCTCTCCGTGGGCTAGGATTTTCTGTCAGTCGCACAAATCCTGTGCCTGGCACAGTGATGTACCTGTTGGACCCATAAGCAATGCCCTTAACACCAGTTTCTCCAGTTACTTTCTGACCCTGCTCTCTGAATAAGGGTGTAGGTATGGTTTCAACATCACCAACCCCCTAAACACTCACGGTGCTCACAAAATATTGATAGGGACACGTCCCTACCATCCACACCCAAATGTACGCCGTTGTCTCTGATCCTCCTTTATATTTTGTTATGGACAAAAGTGTATGCTAAATATATAAAGGTAATGTAAATGTATCCCACACCTGTGGAACTACCCAGCGTGTGGGGGGGATTTTTATATCTGCTGAAAACCTCTAGGTCAGAATGGATAACAACACAAGATTACATATTTCAGGGAGGCCTATTTCCAAAAAAACATAATAACTGCGAGATTGTCAAAAGAGACAGATCCTGCTTTGCCTCACTGCCGTATCTTTGGAAGATTTGGCCCAACAAGGTCAAACACGCCTGTCACCTTTTCGCAGTTGCACAGCCATCATAAATAATTGATCTGTTTCTGAAGATAACTATTACGATCAATCGCTTTGGTCATAAAAAAAAAGAATTCCCTTGCATTTCAGGTTCTGCGGGGAAATTGCACTGTAAAATATGGAAATTGAGTCATGAACCTGGTGCACCACCTCATAATGTGCAAAGACAATCTACCCAATTCATCATCTACTGTTCACTGGCTTTCAGCCTCACTATTACAGAGTGGACTGGATGAACGGCATTTTATTACTTATTCGTTTACCTATTTATGTATGCATATAGTTTTACTTTTTCAGGGAAAAAATCCCTTGTAATTGCAGAATACATTACAAGAGGGAAGTTTCCAAAGAAAAAGAGTTACATAAGAGACATCACCACAAATAATACACCTCAGCTCCGAGCTCCTGTAACTGCAGCATAGAATAGACAATATCATATTCATGGCTTGAAATCTTCAAAAAGAAAAAAACACTGTAGACTTTCTCAGAATATCATGAAGCAAAGCCCATACATAAATGTTTGATTTAAGTATTATTATTATTTTTAACAATACTTCATTGAGTTTTCATTGAATTTTCCAGGGGTTAACAACACTTCATTGACAGATTCTAGTCCAATTTGAACGTTGCATTAAACACAAGAATCAGAACATCCCAGAGAACCCAGTCAAAGCCCAAGCTGGATAGTGGTGGAGAATCTGCAAGGATCCCCATCGTCAGATAGCTTGGCAATACGGCAGGAACCGGACAGGAGGGTCACAAAAGAAGCTGACGTCATCCCCGTGCGCGACATGCAGTTCACACAAACTGGTTACTCTAAACTGGTGTGGAAATCTGTGTGTGTGTACGTGAATCCTGCTGTGGACGATCCAATTCTATCACTTTTGCACCATCTGAATTTCAAGTTAGACTTTCATAACCAAGCAAGGCTGAATAGCTAAATATTCTATAGCATCCGTTGCACAATGGCAAGAAAAATCTTGAATCTTGCATCTTTGGTCAAACCCACATTATATCCTTTGCTTTCCAGCACAGGCCCTGAATTGTCCCACTTACTGAAACTATTCAGGCACCGGCACAATGGTCAGGAATAGGACTGTAGTTACATTTGAATGAATTCAATAACATGTGGAGTAAAAGATAAGTGCTCAAAGGACTTTTAAAGCTTCAAAATTCTGTGTGAATTCTTGGGGAAAAATGTTTGTTGTCATACCAGGGCAAGATAAAATTAGCTTGTAAATCTGCATTACTCTAAGAAATCTTTTAAAAGAATATGTGAAACAACATGTGCAGTTATTCATATGGACAGTTAATGTGTGTACCAATTTGCTCTATTTTAGCCAACATGATGCTGCGGCAGAGTTCTGCACATTAAAATCATTAAATCAGAGAGCAAGGTTGGCAAAATTAATGAAGGCCAGCCTTTATCCAAAAGGTTCCTCATCTCTTTATTTCAAATGACCACTACGACTCATTGACTCTTTTTTTTTTTTGGTTAATTGAACACACGCATCTAGCCTTAATGACCTATAGCAGAACCAGAACAAAGCATTAGTCCCTCATGACTTCTAATTTGGGTATGTTTAGGAGCATTTTAATGGGACCACAGAAAACCCACAAGGTTAAGCAACGAAGTAACAATGACTCACCTTCTATGGCCCTTTTCATTCGACCATAAAAGGGGAACAAACAGAACTGTAGCTTAGTGCCATTCCTATCACAGTCCAAGCCATTCATTAACTCAGCCAGACAAACCCTTATGCTCAAAAAAACAAACTAAAGACAGGTATGAGCATCTCTTTTGTGCTTACATTTACGAGCCTAACTTCTTATTGCAAATACCAAGCATACCTTTTTACAAAATGTCTGACGTTCTCTAGCAAGAATAATGGTGCTCCCCCGGAGCCCCCCACCACAGCATTATCTCCTCTATTCAAATTAATAAGACAGAAATGGAATGGGCAGCTGCTGCACCTACAACGGCTGCATTTATCAGCCTTCGCCCAGAGACACGTTCCTCTGGCTTTGAAGAATACTAGTTTACAACAAAGCTGACCTTAATCCCCTAAATCTGAAGCTCGCGAAGACTGAGCCATTCACCAAAACCGTCTTAACCACACCTAGTTAATGCATTACTTTTTAATTAAGCTAATGGAACCATTCAATCATCTGGGCCCTAGAGCTTTCTAGAGTTTTCCCATTTCTGGGGTTTAAAGGCTAGATGTGGCCTGGAGTCGTGTCAGGTTTTTTAGAATACGCAAATTCTCCTCCCCACTTTCTGCAACCTCTCATC
>JABFDZ020000109.1:18785185-18795302 GCA_019775955.2 Pollimyrus isidori | reverse complement strand
CCCCCCCCCCCCCCCCCCCCCCCCCCCCCCCCCCCCCCCCCCCCCCGCCCCCCCCCCCCCCCGGGGGGGCCCGGAGCCCATCCCAAAGGCTGTGGGCACAAGGTGGGGGACAACCCAAGATGGGGCACCAACCCATCATTAGCACTTGCTGTTTTGGAACATTCATTAATTTTGAAATCCATCCATCCTTCCATCCATTTTCTATACCCACTAGTCCTACACGGGGTTGTTAGCCGCATAAAATGCACTGCGTAAAAATATTTGGTAAACTGAAGTAAGAATATAGTAGAACAATTATATTTATGAAATATTTATAATGAAATTATATCAGAGTTGGATAGAAGGATTACTCATTTCTTTCAGTGTTGCTCTTTCTCTCCCTCTACCTGGTTTTAAAAGCTAACAATCCACAGACATGAGGCTGTTTATGTACTAAGCTGACCTTCTCAATATGCAACAACACTGTAAATACACTATATGCTAGGGATAAGTAGCACTAGCCAAGCCAGATAGTGACAAAGGTTAATAATTTCTTTGCTGGCAGTTCATTCATTTTAACTGAAATTATAAAAATAGTGAGTTTGGATGAATGAAGAGATCTGCATGAATAATTTAAGCCATTTGAATCTTCTCTGTGGGTTTGATAAAGGTACCTGATGCATTGTCAAAACTGTTCAAGGCATTTTTTACAATAGAAAAAAATCAACACTACTTCAGGGTCAGAGTGACAGAGATGTATAATATTTTACCTACATGTACAAATTCCTGTCTTCACCACAATATGTGAAATGAACACATGACATTTCATAAGGGAAAATAGGCTGTACGTATATAGTACACATTATATAACTTTAATTACATGTGGTACGAAATGATACCAATAGATAAAATATTTTCTTTGCCTTCATTTATTTTTCTGCATAGTCTTTGAACAGAACTGGAATACATTCCAAAAAGAATTATGATTGGACCACACTCAAACACGGTGAAACCTAATTAAGTGAAAGCACAGTCCATGAAAGTCTGAATTCCTTACAATAATTACACTCCAAAGTTAGTCTGAAGATTCCCAGAAAACATAAATGAAAGTTTAACCATTTACTTACTAACAAGAATCCAGCTTTTCTGGTCCTTCCATGTTACCAAAGTAATCACATACTGTAAGCATCTTGACAGATCTCAGTGTTGATCTGTATTTGACTGACCTATGAATTTTCGTGCTCACAAAAGGTATTCTTTTTGCTGTACTCAACACTGATGCCTTAAAGACTAGAACATCCTTCTCCTGGTGGACTAAAGTTTGGACTAAATTTTAACTCCAGGTAAACCTTCCATCCACAGATGAGCATCAGTGTCAATGTACTGTGGAGAAAACCTTCTCCAGTTCCTTTGCCTGGATGAAACGTAGCCCCTTTTGGCCCAAACATGACCACTCCTCCAGGAGAGACTGCCAGTCACAGCAAGAACATGACCAAAGGAAAGCACTGGGACCCAAACTTATCCTCCGACTTGTCCAGTAGACTCAGAACACGCCGGTCCAGCTACTCTTCTGACAAACCAAAAACCCTTGTGTATCACATTCTTTCCCTAAATTTCCTTTTTCTCGTCAGTCACACCAAAACCGTTCAACAAGTCAAGTTCTATGGGTTCGATGACACATGCCCTCTTCAGCACTGAGGTAAACTTCAAAAATGAAGTGCATCTCTATGCTAAATCCCAGCTCAGGCAGATTTCAAACCACAAACCGTCAATGTACTGGTAGAGGTACTCTTTTAAGCTGTGACTTTTTGTGACATCACCTCAGGGGGAAGCTCACCCGGGTTAGAAATCCTGACTCACAAATGTGTCTGGATATTGGTTTAATCTAGTCTATAAAGGCTCCCACTCATGCATAGGGACTCTGGCTTTGACACTGTTCCCTTTCTATTCAGGCTTGTTTGCCAGGATGTGATTTTTAATTCCTTCTACTCCATGAATCAACAGAGGGTTTTGCTGCAAAGATCAATGGTTTGGCTCCACGTGACTCCAGGCAACATTTAGACCTTCTGACTTTTATACAGAAGGCTAATATGATTTAGAAGGTACTGGATTTTCTCAGAATTTAGATTTTTTGACATGGTAGCATGTTGAGAGAGAACACGCTACATACTTTCCGTTTCCATCATTCTATCAGACATAGAGAGAAAAAAAACTTAATAATGACACAGGAAACCATGCATTCCTCGAAAGTTATTTGAGATAGACACACCGAAGAAGCTTTTAAATAAAAGACGAACATCGCAGAAGTAATGATGCTTGTGTTTCAGCGGCGCAGTACGTTGTCAGTTCGAATCCAGGGGTTGACAGAGTGATGCCACTGTTGTGCCCTAAACACCAACTGGCACCAGTGATAGTCTGTCTGATCCTGCTTTCTCAAAGGTACATCACTTTGGATAAAAGTGATTGCTACATTAATTTGATAAAGTGTTAACGCTGCAGTAATGGCCAGACTTTAAGAATATTTTTTTCCTGTTAAGACTGGCTTTTGAGTGAATTCCAAGGGATTTACATGAATAAATCCTTAGTCAGGTAATGTAATGAAATAATTTTAAAAAGTACAGGTAGGTAAGGATACAGAGAAGGGTCAAAAATGAGGATTTTCCAAGGCCGAGTATGGTATAATGCAAGTCATTATGGGAGGAAGAACATAGTGAGCATTCAGGTCTGGCTGGATTGTTAAGGAGTGGCAGGAATCACATGCTGTGTTTAATCTGGAAATGGGCAGATGGGCCAGCACTGCCCATCGTTGGGCTGGCCATTCACCATCTGGTTTCTAATTAAAAAAATGTTTCCAAAGCATCACGAGCAGCCCATTTTAAACAAGACCGTAGATGTCAATCCAGTATTCAACCGCGTAGCAAATATTCCAGTTTCCCAAAAGCAATTCATTCAAGAATGCATTCATCGAAGCAATTAGGCGATTGCTTATCTTTGTGAAATCAAATCTACTCCTATGCTGTAAACAGAGTTTTCATAATAAAAAATTTAACAAAGACATGACAAAATCTTTTCTAAAAGGTGGTAAGATGAAACAAACCTATTTATTTTTACATTAAATGTATATTCAAGCGCCTTGGACAGTTGGATGGATGGCTGGATAGAAAAGCCATTTGTGCTGCCCACACAGATGAAGCCTTGAAGTTTAAACTGAAGCTGCTGAACCTAGTTTTACAATTAATGTGTGATAATGATGCATTTAACTAATTTAACGTTTAACTACATTTATATTCCATATGTAATGAAGTATAACAAAATTAATCAGCTCAAGCGCTTCCCTAAGACATTACCTGAGGCAGAAAAACACACATTTCCAAGTCTGAAAGCACTGATGGTGACATTATGGAGAATGGGGAATCTCAGGATCATTACTTCAGGCATTAGGGTGATTTGTCCAGTAGTGGCATGGTTACCTCAAGGAGGGCAGTTGGCAAACTATTAAAAACAGCAGCATATCAGCGACTTTACAATGCACTGTGCTGTCATGCACTGTGCTGTCATCTATGACACTACTGCTAAATCTCATATGATACCAAAGGTGTGTATTAAAACAAAAGAAAAACATTTATAAATCAAATCAAAGCACCAAAACGACAATCACATTTCGTCTCAGAATTGGCACAGTGAGATCAACCAGGCGCGTGAGATTTATTTAAATCTGTCAATCATACCCATAACCATTTCAAAGAAAAGACAAGCTTCACTGACCATTTCAGCTGAAACTGTGACCTGATTTAGCATCGTGCTATTTATGACATGTAAATGAGCAATGATAGCTAAAAAAGTAGCTCAGTCTAAAAACAACACAGTTAAAAAACAACTCAACATACATAATCTTAGGAGTATTGTGTTTTAGTATCATTTAATACTAAAATACATGACTTGAAGCAAACACATCAATCTTATGTGCAAACACTAGTAAAAGTGCAAAACATGGTCCTCTAAATATCAATTCCACTGCATTGCCACAACCAACAACCGTCCTTTAAGTTATATAGCAGTTATAAAATATGAATGCTTAACTTTACATAACGCTTTAAACCCAAGATAATTAAACTGATGTTAAAACATTTCAGTCAATGAACCAGCCAAACAATCTGTGCTGGAGCTTATAGCCAATGGTGCTGAGGGTTTAGTTAAAACACAGCTAATATTGAGTGCTATAGGTAACCAAAAAAACACTGGAATCCACAGGCACTGAAAGGCTTTGAACGGCTCCACTACATTTAGAAAACAATACTGTCAGCCAAATCCAAGGGAGTTAGGCCTGCCTTGACTTATGGATTCAGGAAACACCCCCATTCCGCTCATACTGTATACTGTAGCACAGAATACTGCATAAGCTAATCAATCAGTGTCTGGACACTCATCCAAAGAAATGCGAGACCACCAGGCATAAATTTTGCTTTTGCCAATCAGACCAAGACCAAGATTCCAGCGACAAGTTCGACAAGCAGAATCACAGTTTATTATATGTCTGCCCCCATACGCTCCATATACTTCATCATGGTGCCACTTTAGCCTTTATCAAAGACCAAGGCCAATCAATGCCGGTGCAGACAGGGTGACAAAAGGCTAAACAGGCACAGCAGTATGGAATTGAGGGCGATCGGGCCGCGTAACTGCCGTCTTACACGGGGCCTAGTGGTTCACTAACTGCCGTCTTACACGGGGCCTAGTGGTTCACTAACTGGCGTCTTACACGGGGCCTAGTGGTTCACTAACTGGCGTCTTACACGGGGCCTAGTGGTTCACTAACTGCCGTCTTACACGGGGCCTAGCGGTGCACTAACTGCCGTCTTACACGGGGCCTAGTGGTTCACTAACTGGCGTCTTACACGGGGCCTAGCAGGGCACTAACTGGCGTCTTACACGGGGCCTAGTGGGCCACGTAATGGGCATCTTACACGGGACCTAGCGGGGCACTAACTGCCGTCTTACACCGGGCCTAGCGGGGCACTAGCAGTTCCCTAACTGCCATCTTACACGGAGCCTAGTGGGCCACGTAATTGGCGTCTAACACGGGGTCTAACGGTTCCCGTGACGGGCGTCTTACACGGGGAGACTGGCAGCTGGGCAAATTTACATAGAGTGTGTTAGGGAAGCCTGGTGTCCAGTGAAGAATCACCGCCATGCAGCAGCCGGCTACGCTGAAACTACAGCCTGACCACCACCGGGAACCATGAAGGACCCCTGAAGGTGTGGATGGGAACCTGGACCATGGGGACCGACTGGAAAACACTTTATACAGTGGTTACACATTGAGGACACACACAAGAAGAAGAACCCAGTCACATGCGCTGCGGTGTGTGTCTCAGGACACTCACTGACCCATTTTCCTAATGTGAATATTAAGCACCATAACTTTAAATCAGAGGACACCTCTTCTTCATAATTAAAGGTTTCAGGGGTATACTGACGTACAACAAAAAGTCCATTGTCAACAGTCTATGTTATTAGAGAGATTTCCTCAACATCAGCATCAAACAGACTAAAGCATGTGGCACATTTAATTATTTTTTGACATATGAAGATTGAGATGAAAGATTCAATTTGCAAATGTAGTCATTTTCAATAAATCTGTTCCCTCTAATATTATTCTGGGCGGCAAGCAAATTATAGTTCATTATTTTCATTACTCGCTGGAAACACCTCATGTATTTCACTCACATATTAGATGGACGGATATTTTCATTTTCTAGTTTTTGCATACAAATTTAATATAGCTATTAATATATGTAGCGCTGGCAGAAAGCTAGCATAATTTTAATGTCGCCTTACTGAATATGGCAGTGACTACCTTGACACTAATATCTGACGACCAGCTAGCACTTTGCCGTCAAGACTGCCATGCTTTCCTCGTGATTTTCTGAACCCTACAGATCAAAGTAAAGCATTTAAAATGAGTCCATGGCTGACTGCTCTGAGGGCTGCTAAGTAAAACGCTTACAGCTTACGTTTAAGCTTTTTTCATCTTCCAATCAATCAAATGAATGACTGAAACAAAATTCTTCGTATCATTGGCATAAAAGTGACATTATAAACAGAAAAGGTATTTGCACAAAATATAAGATATTACCATATACAAAACTTTGTGTTTGTTTATGAATAAAAGCCATGGATAATATGCAGTAGGTGTGCAGTGGAGACACTGAAGCATACTTCAGTTAATTTATTCATGAATATTTTACAAAATACTCTGATAGATTTTGCCTTTTGTTTACTGACCAATATGTTCTACTCTCATAAAGAAAACAGAAGGTAAAACTCACACTGCAGAATATTAAAAATTGTTAAGCTTGAAAATAAATCAGTCAAAATAAAGACCAGTCAATCACAGGGACATGTGTACTGGAGGAAATATCTTCTTTAATAAGGTATTGAATCCAAATGGTCTCCCTATCAACCAACCCTTTATTAGGAATGTTCATCTATCTTAATGAAGACTATTCAGCCTCTCTCAGAGAGTACAGGGTACGAGGCCGGAGGCGGCTCATGTGGGAAGTCAGCCAATCATGAGTCGGGTATACACACAATGGGTGATTTACACACTAACCACCCATTTTGTTTTGCTGGACTGCAGTAGCAAAGTGGAGTAGCCAGAGGAAATCTATACATCAGGGGAGAACATGAAAACTCCACACACAGAACAGGGACCGGATTCAGCCCCCCAGCGCTGGAGATATGAGGCGCCGGGGCTTCCCACTGAGCGTCACACCACTCATGATTAAAGCATGAGCTTCCAAAAAGAAACCGGCAAGCAGAGCTGGGTGAGAGCTGCTACATTTCAGTGTGCATTCGACCACTAGGGTTTGGTTGGGCTAAAATTTTCCCTCCAATATTTCCTTGCAGTAAAACTTCACTTCCTGCGGCAATTCTGCCTTAGCCTTGTGCATCATCCACTCCACTATTGGCAAACTGCAATTCATTTGTTTGACTAATTTCTTTGGAATATTTGAGCCTGAAATCTCTCTAAGACAGCCATGTATGGCTCACATCTCAGAAGGAATCTGGCAGGGACCTATGGCCGTAAAGTCAATGCAATTAACGTGCCGTGAAAAGCTGCTGGTGAAATGCGTTTTTTTAGAATTCTTGACTTTCTTGTTCCTTTCCCTCTTGTTCCATTTAGCCTTAGAAATTGCCTTTTAAATTCCTTAATACTCTTGTCATGCCAGGATTTTAAATGTTGTAATACAACACAGCAAATATATTTTTCCTCACAGTTACATATTCTGTTTTAGAATTTTTTAACAACCTGAACATTTTGTTGTATTTTAGAGGCCTATAAGATTATGTGTGCGTACATTAGCCTCTTTCAAAAGGATTTATTTATTTATTTATTTTCTATCGAGCTACTTATAGTCTGTGAGTGTTTGAGTTGAAATTGCCAACAATCACATATACTGCAGAGGGTAAGAAATTATACAGAAGAATGTGCACATTTCCAGATCAAAGAGGAAAACTTTCACTAGTACAGACCTTGGAACTTGAGTTGTCAGCATTAAAATTAGTACAGTTTAAGAAAGTAAGACCTGACATTTCTTTTTTGTTAAAAGAAGTACATTTTTATTTGTGCCTCTTTGGGAATATATACATTTTACACGTGCAACATGGTTTTCCCGTGACATGAATTTTTAAATATTAGATCAGCTGTTTAGTAATTCAGATTGGAAAGGAATTTAATAGAGGCAGGACAGATATACATATATATATATATATATATTTTTTTTTTTTGTTTTTTTTTTTTTTTTTTTTTTTTTTTGATAAGAGTTGGCTCAAGTGGGTAGGGATTGGGGATTCAAATCCCACCTCCGTTTTGTGTGCGTGAAGTTGGCCTGTTTTCCCCAAATTATAAAGATGTGCTGCTGTAGACCAAAGGCATGAAGTTAGGGTAAAAAGTGACACTAAATTACCCACAGTGTATGACTGCATATGATCTGTGATGAACTGGCGTCCCATCCCGGTCCCTTACAGTCCTAACGAGATGGGGCTGGGGTTTGAATCCTGACTCCAGTCTGTATCTGTGCTTTGCATCTTCTTATGTGGCACACAGGCTTGCCCGCCTAGTCCACAGACATTCAGATGACTGAATGAGCATCTCAAAAATACCTGCAGTGGGTGTGTCTTGTGTCAGGTGGATTAGGACTCATGTACTGCAAGTAATCAGAAGGTGGCTGGTTCAAATCCCACAGCTGGAAAACCAATGGCACCACTGGGCCCCTGAGCAAGGGCTGCGGCACACTGGCAGACCTGGTGCTGTCACCCCCAAGCTTGGTCTTACCTGCATATGTGTCTGTGAAAGGGAATTTGTCCTAAGTTTCAGGTCCACAGCTGGAAGATGGTTGACTTATAAAATCTAAATAAAATGGTTTCCACTCTATACAAGTACAATAACAATTTGTTTAAAGCTAATAAAACAATTAAAGAAAATCAAGTTTTGAAAATACTTTTGGATACTGGGAACATTACCCCGGCTACATCCATTAACTTATTATTCGTGCAAAAAGCATTCTTCGCTGGTTTTTAAAATACAGTATTACAAATGCTATGCACAAGCAGGAGAGAATCCACCTTGTACCACTGGCAATTAATGTAAAACTGTACAAATCAACTTTAAGTCCAACTTAGCTCAGTCATAAGTGAACTACAGTTATACTTTACTGTTGAATATACAGTAATTATGACAGTGCTTCAGTTCCATGTCATAACCACATATATATAGAGAGTGGAAAGATCAAACTAATATGCAAAACCCTCAAAATATGTAGTGCATGTATAAATGCACTACATGTTTTCCTGCCAAAGAAAATTTAATAGCTGCTTATGTGACTATATTGCTCCCTTGCCTCTAAAAAGACAAGGCAAAATGTAAAATTGATAGGCAAATTTTGCAAATAGAAAATGGTACATATATCAGTCCTTCTTGGCCAACATGAGCCAATCTATGGCTAAGAGATACTTGGCATTGCAAAGACAGTCCTCTGCAAGGAGGACTGTTTAAGGTGGGGGGGGTTATCATACAAGGAGTCATAATTCATAGAGGCTAACCATATCCTTAGCCAATGATGTATTCAGAATCGGTGAGTGACAGGATAGGGGGCACTGTAGAGGCCAATCAGCTTTCAGCCTGGGGCAGTGACACTATGGCTCCGCCCTGGAAGACGGCCCTAGTCCTCAATCATTCACTGCTGCAGCTGAATCTTTCATTTCATCTCAAAGTTAATATCAAAGGAAAACCCACAACAACCCCCATCTCATTTAGATTTTTTCTATTAATATCAGCCACTCAGCAGTAGAGGGGTGTGGGCCTGGTGATTTACCACAGTGCACCTTCAGGCCCTGATGAAGCGACTCGAAAGAGAAAATGAGCCTTTATCAAAGATCTCCCCGATGCTCACTAATCCAGGATAGAGCCTTCAAGGGTACGGAGGAGGCGCGGGGGCGGCTGCCAAGAAATTTGCCAGCCCTGTTGTTTTGCCTCATTCCCCATCCCCATTTTCCCTGGAGGAAGAGCTGTGTAATTTGTGCTGTTTAAGTGTTAACAGCTCCCACGCCAGAACGACTATGAGACTTTAATACCGCAGCTTCATCAGTCTTCAGCCCTAAATGTGTGTGCAAATGTGTATCTGTCTGATGCATCTTCGATCACCATATGTTATGTAATCGATACATTATACTCATAAGGCATGACAGTCATCAATTCATCCACACATTCTACAAGAACTTACCAGGGCAGGAGGAGGGTGGAGCCTAACTCTGGTGTCAAACTCATGGTTGGCTACACCCTGGACAGGATGCCAGTCCATTGCAGGGCACACACAAGTTACCCCCTACACATGCATGGGCAAAAAGTATCTGGTGCCACACTAAAGAAATAAACAGAAGAGTGGACTATAACAGAATGACATAACCTACACACATTTATGCACCATAGAAGCAAAACTGACCTCAGTGTTATACTTGACAGGTACAGTATAAATACAAAACAAGCTTCTATATCAGCAGTCACTAACAGGCGGACCGTGGTCCGGGTCCGGACCCAGAAGCTGTCCCATACGGACCCGGACCGACAGACAAAACG
>JABFDZ020000109.1:18762529-18777950 GCA_019775955.2 Pollimyrus isidori | reverse complement strand
CGGCCGATGCCGATACATTAAAAAATGCCAAATATCGGCCCGATATATCGGCCAGCCGATACATCGGTCGACCTCTAATAGGAGCTCTCTGAGAGCATTCTAAGAACTTGAAGCTTTGTGAATACAGGCCCTGGTCTGGATTTGTAGCTTGTGAACCTGAAATGCCCAACACTGGTGTTATTATTAATAAAGCAGATCTCTGGGGGCCCCTAAAGTGAGTGGGCCCTTAGAATTGTCCCAACTTTCCCCTCCTTAGCGGCGCCCCTGCTAGTACATGACTTTGAACAATACTATCACTAAACTGTAATCAGTATGTAGCGTGAGACTCACCAGTCCGATCGGCATTGCTCGGGAATCTCCGTTCATCTTCGGCAGGCATCTTTTAGACTAAAGATAATACTTTCTCCAAATCATCAATCACAATCGGCCATCATCGTGCATAATATGCCAAAATTGTATGGCTGCCCCTGACTAAAGATATTCCTAGCCGACTAACACTTCTGCATTTTAGCGATTAGTCGAATAATCGTTCATTTATGATGTTAATATAACAACTGTTACGTATATACAAGGAAAGGTACAGTCCAAGTTGAAGTTTAACACTTCCATATGACAGAAAATGCTAAAGCATGATATTAGCGCGTTCAAAATGAAAATTAAGCGCTGAAAACAGAATAGTAAAGCCTTTTAAAGTATACAGCGCTTACGGACACAGAAATCAGTGGCCGGAATGTTATAGGCTAATTATAACATAAAAACAGCAATCAGACTTAACAATCATATCAAGCGCAATGAAATCGACGATTTTCTCTGTGATTTGTCGCTTTCTTTTCTCACTTAGAGGGGGTCTCAAAACTAATCTCTGCTGCATCATTGTTAACTGCAAGTCAAAGCGCACGACGCATCATCGCTGCTATATTGTGGATGAGCTTAGAGACAAATGCATGTCAGAAACCATGAATATCAATATGATTTAACTTAACAGCGCAAATGTGTTTATATCCTTATTGTTAAAACGAGGGGCCATGTGAGGTGGCTAACGTTACTACTTACATGTTTTAAATGATAAGACATGATATTCGATGTTGACGAGTGATAGGCAAATGTTTGCCTGCAGAGTTTGCATACAGCCTTTTTAGGGTCGTCCTTTGATTTTTCAAAATAATCCCACACTTTGGACTTTTTTCATGACATAATTATTAGCACCAGCCAGACACCTCTCCCAAAGTGCGCTTTGGTATACCGCGAGACACGAGATTGTGTTGATCTCTCGTTGCTTTGATGTCATACACTGACTGCGCAGCCCCTGATTGCGTAATTTTACGTGATTTTTTTGGGCGACTAACCGACTAATGAAAATGTATTCGACCAAGCCCTCTTCATATCGACTAACGTTTAGTTCACTATTTGGGGGCAGCCCTACAAAATTGTTTGAAATTATTTTCCGTAGATTTATTCAGTATACACTAGGCGACGAAAACCTTTGAAGAAAATTAATTTGGTCACCCGCACATCGATATTTTTGGGTCGTACCACAGTTACTCTACGTAACCATGAGCACGAAGTTGAAGTCCGGTCGTCCCGGGTGCGCGGAAGACCGAATTGTCCATCCCTGATTGTGACAGTTCAATATATAATTGTGGCTACATTATAATTAAGAATCGAGAAAGAAAACATTGTCTTTACATAGTCATAAAGAGTATACAAACTTCTCAGAAACAAATGGTTATCTAGGAAACCATATTATAATCAGACTATATGGAACTCCATCCATATTAAATCAAGTTGTGCTGAGCTAGTGTGCAGTTCTTAAAATCCATTAGTTAAAAATAGAGCCCAACTAATTTCTAATGTTCCAAAAAACTCATCAGTGCATCAATCAATTTATTTTGGAATATTCTGGAGACATTTCAGGCATGGTACATTTCTGAATATCACTTGCATTTGCAAATAGCTGTTATCCAAAAGGCAAATAAAACATTGAAATATGGTTTCATTGTTGCTTTTTTGGTAAATTCATACTGACCAGGAAAATTTGTTGATGTTTCTGGGTGAGATTCATTTATAGACAGCTATCGCTTTACAACTTAGCTATCTACATCATTTGTGGATAACCTCTCTTTAGACCAGGGGTGGGGAACCTGATCCATGGAGGGCCGGTGTGAGTGCAGACTTTTGGGATGGATTTAAAGACTGGAGTTGACGACTCCAGTCCTGGCGACTCACTGTTATTGGCTGACAGAGAGGTCACCCCAAAAGACTCCACCCACAATGGCTCTCCGCAGTTCAGGTTCCCCATCTCTGCTTTAAACCTTCTATACAATGGCATTACTTATTTCCACAATACACCAAGATAACTGAAATTCTAACATTTTCAGGAGTGCAGATTGGTTTGCATTGTACACAAAATTGCCTTTGAATGACAAAGAAAAGCTTAAATTTGGTCCATTTGCACAAACAATTATACTTTGAATTTCAGGAACCAGACCAGCACCCAAAGTACTCACACCCTTTGCCTGGGGTCACCATATCTTTTTCAGCTGCAATCAAGCCACCCACAATAATTTATAAAAACATATGCATGGACATGAACTACTTCTATCTTGCATTTTTTGCACACTTCTGCTACTAGAATTCAGTATCTGTCAAAATATTGCATCCATTCAAACTAGTACTGTTACTACTTTTGTTGACTGCACTGTATGTTGTCTTTTACTGTAATATTGTGTTGTCGCTCTTGTGTTGATCTCTCTCTCTCTCTCTCTCTCTCTCTCTCTCTCTCTCTCTTTGTGCTCTGTATAGTGCGGTCCTGCATGTGTGTATGGCTGAAATGACAATAACCCTACTTGAATTGACAAAACAAGATGGTGGTTATTGAAAAACAACCCAAGGAAATACAAAGCTATCAGCACCAGATTACCTTCTGAAGCACCTGAACTAGCTTGTCACTTCAAAAGCGTGACAGAAAAGATTGTCTGTGTCAAGCCAAGGTTGAGGTCCAAGATCAGATCGACCTCCAGTTGCACTCCCGGGAGAACTTGCTATTCTAACAGCCAGACAGCTCGCCAAATGAACAATGAATCGTTCATTCCAGTCTATCAAGTGTTTAAAGGTTGCTACGATCAATCGGTGTATTAGCCTTGTGAATTAGGCTAGCGTGACGATGTCAACGAAGACAGTTCTAGAAGAACTAGCCAGAGTTCTGTTAGTGACTTTATTTAATGCTCTGGCAGTCCCATTTCGCCATGCGGAAAAAGCAGCACAGCACAGCTGCAAAATGAAAGTTGAAGTTTGCTGAATAGTGCACTGTGAACACTATAGAACAAAAGCTTTACACAAAAAATGCCTCACAGCAAAAAATGTCACCCTGCACTTGAAAATACCAAGCCTGTTGGCCTTTACCATATAAGTCTTTGGGGGCAAGGAAAATTCAGTGTACAACTTTGTTCAGTAAAAATGTAGAAAAAAAAGACAAACAGGTTTCATCCTGAAGTTTTTTTAAAGAACGTCAACATTTATTTTACCGCTGATTTATTAACACAGAATTTTTAAGTGGAAGAAATTAGCCAAGTAAAAACATTTCTGTTATTTAATTGTTTAATGCAATTAAAAAGTTTGAAAACAAACTTCCAATGTAAACCTCTAAATCACACCTGAAGCCAAATTCAGCTGGCGTAAGAGAACACTGTTAGTTTTATTAAAATCTAATTAGCATACGAATGGACCTCCATTCATTTCAATACTTGCCTACTTACAATGCTTTCTCATTGATAAACAGCTCGACACACTCAAATATTCATGAGAATAAAAACCTCCATATTTTCATAAAGGTATCTCATTGGCAGTCTAGATTATTGAAACACCTGCATAAACAGACTTACCCTGAATAGGTTTATTGTCTTCTTTGGTTGCATGGTTGGCTGAGGCTAAATACAAAGGTATTTTCAAAGTTTGAGGAGGCACGGTTTCAGACTTGAAGATTAACGCAACATGTACAGCTATATACTTGTATTTCATGTCATAGTTGTTCACCAAAGAGCTACAAGTATAAAAGGTGTCCTTATAACTGCCAGTAGCTACAAGGGACGGCAGACTTTCCAGGCGCCCACCCGTCACAAAAGATGTACCTCGGACAGGGAATTGCGTGTGGGGATCTCTCCATATTTTTAAACGGCTGGGTGCAGAGGAATCAACTCCCCTCAGTATGACCAGCAACGTTATCGCAGGGCTGCAGTTGCTGTTCACAGACTCTAGTTTCAAATTCTGACAGCGGCACTTGCTCATAAATATTACTACTGTTGCAATGCAGCTTGGATGTCACCCGAAAGTCCATTTATCGCGTCTACCAGGATGTTAGTCGTGGTTTCCATCGGTCCTGCTGCTTTTACAATATCTGATAGCATCATGTCCTTCAAATGAGGTGTGCATACAATGAAAGAGAACCTAACACCAACTGATGATCTGCAGCTCTGCTCTGTATATTATTACCTAAAAAACTGCGTTAACTACCTGGCTGACATTATTCCTACTCTAACTGGCCTGTTTTTATAAACAGTAAGTCAATACTGCAGTAACCGAGGTTCTGGGTAGGCTTAAAGTTGTTTGTAGGTTGCTGGGTTGAGACCCAGATGGGTACAGTGCTATGGGTTCCCTGACAGATTAAAAGATTAATAATTAATTATAATTGTGTGCATGTATACCTTTGGGAGTTGGGGTTGTACTCCAAAGGTTACGCTCCAGTCTTATTCTATTGTGTTCACCCCCCCCCCAAAAAAAAAAGGCCTAGAGGGTAAAGTGGGTATGCTTGGTGCACCCCTAACATATCCACACGATGTGCCAAATCTGCCAATACCTCGTTAAGAAATGTGTATGTCGGCATCCACAGCCGAGTTACGCTAGAATGTTCTAGGAGTGAAGGGTACAAAACCAAAACGCACATTACAGTAGTGTAATTACATCCGGACCAGCTGGCGTAACTCTAATTAAATGTCAGATTGTCGTTAATCATTTATATGCTAGCATATGCAAGTTCATTTCAGCGTTTTCACAAACATGATGACAGAAGTTATCGAACCAAAATTTATTTGCAGTCAGCGGTACTGCAGATTACGTTAATATATAAATGTTTTGAAATTGAAACACATTCATAAATCTATCCATCCAAATCTCATTGCAAAGGCACCATATGGCTGATATTACATGGACACCAGCTTGTTCAACATACATGCCAAAACCAACAGTATTATGATGAACTTGGTCCACTATTCATTGCTGTTCTGGGAAGGTGGTGGAACATTGCTGGTGGGATCTGCTGCCTTTCATATCACAGTGCGGCTGGGAATTCAGGTCCCTTTCTGTGAGTTTGTGTGACTGATCATTTCACACCTGATCTTGCTCCAGATGTTTCCATTTTATTGTCACGTCAGTCATGGTCGACCAGGGCAGCTCTAACAGGGCATAAGCACAGCAAACTGACTTGTCAGGAAAGATGGTGCTGAAGTGAATATCTGCGACCTCTCTGTATGACTGCTCAGTCTACTGCCAAGGCGTTCAGCCGGAGACCGCATTACTGCATGCTTAAATATACACCTGTGCAAGCAATCGGTGCAGCTTAATTAGGAATTTTGTTAAATTATTATGTATGGGCACACACACACACACAAACACTCCTCACTCAATGACCAATTTACTTTCCTAGGGCTAGGTCATTAGGCGAGACTGTCAATAAGCAAGAAGCTGACCCTTACCGATGTTTCAAATATACGGTACTGCTAGTGGGTTTGTTTCATCCATCAATGAAATTGTTTGTGTCACCTTTGCAGAATTTATAACATTTTTACTACATTTATTAAACTTTATATAGTAGTGTAGGCCTACTGTATACTGTAATAAACATAACAGAGAAAACAAGCTCTAATATACAATAGCTAGGTTTGCATACTGTAAATACAAGTAATAGAACAGTTCTGGACAGTAGCGTAGTTAAACCTGGAACGAGATTGAGACTGAGAAAGGATGATGCAAGAGATGTTCAGACGCCACACTGCCGATTCCACGGCCAAGGGTCTTGTACAGCGTACAATACCGACAGGTCGGAGAGCTGGTCGTAAGTCTGAGCGGTCGTTAATCAAGATGGCCGTGAAGTGAGGAGTGCCTGCATGAATATTATATATCGACTAACACCCTGTCCAGGATAAGCCCCACTCTGTGCTTCCTGGGATAGGTCGCAGCCTCATTATGTCCCTGTACTGAGTAAGCAGTTACAGGAAAACGAATGGGGGGCTATTACTGCACACCATCTTATTTCGCAATTATACACTGATGTCATAATTAAGCAATTTTTCTACAGGCGATCATTTCACAGTTCACAGTACATTATTTTGGTCATCTGGCCGCTTCTGCTCTGAAGTTTATCGACCAGCAGATTTATGTTCCTTTATTTTTTCCTCTTTAAAAATCCATCGCTTTACTGTAGCTACTGTATCTGCTCTTTGGTCTTAGGTGACCATGCTGAGTATTAAAATCCCCTCATTATTTTTCTGATATAATTGCTATACATTTGGATTGAGTGACATTAACTTACAGAGGCAGAGTCACCTCATTAGTGTTGGAAGACTGGCCACAGTTTGTTCTCCTTACTATTCTACACCTCTATATCAGTGGTCCTCAACCTTTTTTGCACCGCAACCCAATTCTTACCATGCCAGCTCAGTCATGGCCCAATATCAAGTATAGATTTAAATTAAATCTGTGATCAAGTACACAATGCACTATCATTCTGATTGGATGTGTCAGTGAATTATAAATTAGGCATCTGTAATTTGGTTTCTTGGATTGGTTCAGTGTTCACTAGTTTTATGCTAAGCATTTGCAGACACAAGACTGCAAATATAAAGACCTTTTTATAGGTTAATTTTTGGACTGGGGCTGAGAAATCTGATCACTGATCAGTGTAGGAGCTTGCCAGTTTTAAAATGCTTACATTTCTAACTCTGCCCCATGACCCTATCAGAACTTGCCATGACCCAAATGTGGGTTGCGACTCATGAGTTGAGAATCGCTGCTCATTTTCATGTACCTTTTATTTACATATAGAAACCCATTCTGACTTCACAGGACACCTTCTATCAAGCCAGATGGTGCAGAAACCAGTTAACAGAGTAACCTGAAACTTGTTCCAATGCTTTAAGCCCAGTGCTAAGGAAATTCTTACCCTCCAGACTCCACTAATACAAGGATGTGTCTCCTCGAAATCAAACCTGTTTGCCTAATGTGTGCTTTACTTTGTATTTCATGCTTCAACTTGCACAGTCTGTGTATGAATATGTAAACTTCGTTGAGTTTCTTAATGACTTTCTTGGGTGTCAGTGTCAGTTTAAAACAATGTTCGAAGACGTTCAGAAACAGAAAAATGCCCCCCTGGGAATAAAAAAGGACACATTGATAGATGTAACTGAAGAATAAACAATGTCAATTGGCGTTTAGGTGCATTTCTGTGCAGTGAATGTGTCTGAAGTCCTCTGTGATAATTATCTGCTAGTCAGTAAGGTGGCTCCAGAGCAAAGCCATGAGCTTTCAGCCATGACAAGATGACAGGCGGGGGCCCACGTAGCTTCTCCGCACTAGTGACACCCAGCAGGCCCCGAATGAATCAACCTGCTAGGAATATATCATCTCTGCTGGATGTCTCAGCTGGATACTTCGAGAAACACCTGGTCATTTGCAGGCACGTCTGTCTGGCACACAGTAACCTGGTACATGGCACTGGCCATGGTACACTCATAGTATTTGCATCATACTGTATGCTTACATTTCACTTTACAGTTTGTTTGCTCTGCACTGTGTTTACACATTTGTTCTCATGATTATACTGGTATTTATTATCTTACTGACAGTACTCTGCATTTAGCACCTTAAATTTTTCTGTTTGAGGCCATCCCAAAAACCTGCACCCCCACCGACTCTTCACGGATCAGGTTCCCCACATGCTGTACAGTGGAACTTACTCTTTACATTTGGTAGTAAGCTCTGGCACCTTGAAACACAGCTTGCATACTCTTGGTGACCAGCTGGGGTAAGTCCCACATGTCTCCAGCACACGCAGATACACAGAGAAATGCAACCACAAGAAAAGTCAACTTTCGCTAGAGGTATCTGCTCTTTGGTCTTAGGTGACCATACTGAGTATTAAAATCCCCTCATTATTTTCCTGATATAATTGCTATACATTTGGATTGAGTGACATTAACTTACAGAGGCAGAGTCACCTCATTAGTGTTGGAAGACTGGCCACAGTTTGTTCTCCTTACTATTCTACACCTCTATATCAGTGGTCCTCAACCTTTTTTGCACCGCAACCCAATTCATACCATGCCAGCTCAGTCATGACCCGACCATGGGCACCTTGAAACACAGCTTGCATACTCTTGGTGACCAGCTGGGGTAAGTCCCACATGCCTCCAGCACACGCAGATACACAGACAAATGCAACAAGAAAAGTCAACTTTCGCTCACTTGGCAGTGACATCTCAACCTGGCGGCACTGCGTGGGATTAGGGAGTCCGTACTCCCAGGGACGATGGTGAGCTTTCACTCACCTGGCAGTGATGTCTCACCTGGTGGCACCGCATCGCGTCTTGAAACTCGTACTACCCGTGACGATGATGGCAGCTCTGAGCCACATCCGTAATACAGTATGCGGCACTTATTCAGTGTCAGAATAACACATTAAATCAAGCTAAATTGTGGGTTTCTGTTATAGAGGGGCCGGGAACTATCATAGAAACACCTTTCTATGTCTAAAAATGCCATAAATATTCTAACCCTAAACTCAGTTGGCTAACCCTAATTTAGGGACTAAGGATGTTGGAAAGTATGAAATATGCTATTAAATCAAGTTAACGGCACTGAACAATCATAAAAGCAGGTTTTTATGTCTGAAGAAGCCCTAACCTTTGTAACCCTAACCCTAGATACAGATGGCTAACCCTAATTTTGGGATTTAGGGAGACACAACAGGCTGTTAGAAAGTATGAAATATGATATTAACACAGAGACACCACAGAGACACTCATCTTTCTCTTTTGAAATGTTTCACTCTCCACCCAAAGCTATTGTTGTATAATGAATACCGTATAGTCACTTGTCAATGATTTAAAAGAAAATAATTAAAACCATCATGAAGATGAAGAAATGGTACTTTGTTAAGCTTGGCACACGGACAGCGAGCCCTTTGGGCACTTCTTGAATAGGTCTTCCAGCACGACCCGGCGCCCTGAGATCACAGCCAATAAGGCCAGGGTGGCATTCAAAGTGGGAATTCTTCGGAAACTGTACCAGACGGTGAGCCGAACGGCATTAGCACACTGTCCAGGGAAAGGAAGATTTGCTTCTCCAAAACTGTTTCTCTCTGCATGGAGGGTTTGCGTACACATATGAAACAGAAATTTGAACAACAGTCTTCAGCATCCATGTGGAGTGATGCAAATGGTGGTAAAGGCATAAACATTTGCTTCAGATTAAACCTTACAAGTTTGCAGTAAGTTTTGCATTAAAAATAACAGATTTATGTATTGATACATGTAAATATCTTATGTATTTCTACACACACACACACACACACACATATATATATATTAATGTTTGACCCTGACCTTAAGTTATTACATTGCATTAAAAGCATAAGCCACAATGACAAAACACAACAGCAAATCCAGAGAACAGAATTATCTTTTCTGTACTCATCTTTTAACCTCAATAAAAAAAAAAAAATCATTAAAAGTCTCACACCACAACAGATTAATATTTGCCACCACAAGGCAGCATATCGATGTGTCCTGTAATAAGGTTAAACTGCTGGTTCCCACTGTAGATGAGAGCTGAAATAGTACCTTGGGAGCCCATTTCAAAGTGCGGTCAGGGAGTGAAAGTTATTTGCGGCTGCGAAAGAACTTTCACCTCAAATGTCGAGCGAATTTCAGAGCTGTCAGACTGATGGAGCGGCGCTCCACGTGGTTACGCGATGCTTCTACGCCTCCTGTATCTTAATGACCACACCGGTCTCTAATACCAGAGACAATAAAGGCTTTCAAAGGACATCGATTCTCCTGCCACTAGTGAGGACTAGTGAGGTAATGAATTATTTAACACAGAGAACATTTTGTTCCATATGTATAAAATGGCGGGAAACTTGCTGGCCAATTCTACATAGAAAAACAGCTTAAGAGGGCACAAAAAAAGAAACAAAAGTGATTCAGCCATGAAAACTGTTACTCCTGCATGCCTTAATTTTTTTACTTGTATTCAGTGTGATAATTACATTGGCACAAGTGATAAAATGAATTCTGGGAAAGAACAATACAAATACAGACAAAACCCTGAATCACAGAGTCCATATGCCCTGAAACGTGTAATCAAAGTCTTTTGTGGCTTCATTTAACAGTGATTATTTTCCAAAACTTGTTCCAGGCATCCCAGCTCCTTTCGTTAAAAAGTTCTGAAGTTGAATAAACCATCTGGATTTTGCTTTTCACAGGCTTTCCAGTGATATCCTGAGTTCAAACAGAATACAGCTGTGTATGCTGCATTTATACACGTAGTTCAGAGTAAACAAGTGTACCTCGGATTGTTAACTGAACAGTCATTCTTTTGACTGATCGGTATTCCATTCTGAGATCTGCTTAAATAAATGTATTCATTTTCCCAACTGGGTTGATTAGAAATCATTAGATGTTTGTTTACATAACATTATAGCAGATTTGTTTTTTTTTAATACTGTTTCTTTATATGTTTGCAGCTAAGGAACAAACGCACACACACGAAAACACGCACGCACACACATTCACGCACACACATTCACGCACACACATGCACGCACACACACATGTTTGTATTCATGTCATTGCAGTCACGAATTTCTATAAAATTGAGTTTGCCCTTGTGGGGCCTGAAAAACTATTGGGCAATTTAGAGACTAGCTTAATTAGCTTAACAGCAGGAGAAACTTGGGGTAAAGCAACAGCTAAACATGGAGAGAGCACACAAACGGCACACTGACAAAATGTGGCGGGATTCGACACCAAAAGCCTGGAGCTGGAAGGCCCAGTGTTAGGGACATGGTTCAGCAACAACAAAATATTAATTCAAGCAGAAAATGTCACTGAAGCAAACTTCCCCCTAATCCCCCTGGCCTTAAATTTTGCCGAAATGTAAACACCAGCAAAATATCTAAATTGTCTCTTACACGCTATTCTCCGGTGGCACTGTTTCCACCCAGAATCTCTGCTTACATTTTCAGGGTTTGAATGCTGGCTCTGTCGCACAATCCTAGCATGAGAAATATAAGAGGAGCAGATTCAAAACAAGTCAAGACTACCAAGGATTTAAGATTTTTTTCCCCAAAACATCAATGCTAGATTGTACTGGTTTTGTATAAATATATTAAATTTAACATACACACATGCTATTAGCGAAACTATTTAAAATCTGAAACCAGAATTTTAGTAATATATGTCAATATAACACTAAAACTTCCATCCATCTATCCATTGTCCAACCCGCTTATCCTACCGGGTAGCGGGGGGTCTGGAGCCTATCCTGGCGGCAACGGGCACGAGGCAGGCAACAACCCTGGATGGGGGGGGGGCAGCCCATC
Source organism: Pollimyrus isidori (assembly GCA_019775955.2). Lineage (NCBI taxonomy): Eukaryota > Metazoa > Chordata > Actinopteri > Osteoglossiformes > Mormyridae > Pollimyrus > Pollimyrus isidori. The sequence goes on along the minus strand of JABFDZ020000109.1, from coordinate 18,766,297 downwards.
ACAGGGCACATTCACACACATGCACACCTATGGGCAATTTAGGAACTCCAATCAGCCTCAGCATGACTTTGGACTGTGGGGGGAAATCAGAGGAAACCCCACGATGACACGGGGAGAACATGTAACCCAGGCGGAGACTCGAACCCAGGGGTGTGAGGCAACAGTGCTAACCACTGCACCACCACGCCACCCCCAACACTAAAACTTGTTACCATAAATATGTATGTATTGATAACAAGCTTTAATAATATATAGAAATCCTTCTCTCAAATTTTACATAGTTTGACCCATTTATGTTTTCAATTCAGAAAATATTATTATAATCCGACCCGTTTTACGCAACCTAACATAGCTAGGGTCAGTTCTGGATGCAAGAAAGTATTTCCTCCATTACAGCAAGGAGTACAGCCAAGAACAGACTGGGCGTTATTGCACAGACCGCTTAGTAATGACTGCCATAGCTAACATCCCAGAACAGCACTGCTGATCAAGACACCCTCTTTCATGATGGAGAGCCTTGAAGACTCAATGCCAGCTACTCAGAAGCCAACTGTAAGTCATGGGTTCGTTTCCCAAAAGCATAGCTGGATCCATGCAAGCTGAAAGATTTGCACTATGGAAGCTGCTAAGGGAAGTGCTTTGGGTGATGTTACAGCATGTTAATCCCATTCCATTAAATGCAAGGATGCGACCTGGGGTCCAAGCCGGAGCGGAAACCAGCACAGCTCACTCCTTGACTTTGAACTGCAGACTCAACACAAAAAGCCACAAATGAATTAACTGAATATTGACGGCACCTCAGCAACTTACGACTCTGGTAAAGACAAAGTATCTCTCTGTCCGGTAGGAGGAGACGCCGATTGATCCTTGACGTAGACTGATCATCAATTTCCCAATTAACCACTGAGGTCTCATTCAGCTGTCATTCAGCAACTTCATTTATGGACTCAAGCTGCAAAACTAATAACAAATAATTCAAGGCATGTCAGAGAATTGAACATAACTAGAGTTTCTTAACAATTCCAGAAGTACAGCAAAGAGTGAGAAGTGGCAACGGTTAAAAGTTAGAATGCTCAAGCCAATTTTTTTCTGGTGAAATGCCTGAGCTTTTTTCTCTTACCCATCTTGTGATGTTCAACTTCTGACATGCTTATTTTGCAGTGGTTCCTTGATTTATCGGCTTCAAATTAACTCCTGTCAGTTCAGCTGGCTGAAAGTTGGACTTGCAAGCAAATTTTGCCAGCACAAACTGTATGAGCAAACAGCTATTTGCGCTGGAGTGGAGATAAGATCCACGCTTCCACCTTTGGGTAATGAAAAGCAAACACACGCTCATTACAGCAAAATGTTATTAAAGCAGATTCGCTTTTCAAAGTATGTTACAGGGTGTCACTGTGGCTTAGCAGTTAGTGCTGAAGGCGGCCGCCTCTGGTGTTTGCATTGGAAGGTGTGAGTTCTGCCTCTGGCTGTGTGTTTATGTGGCATTTCCATGATCTTTCTCATGTTCCTCTCACGGTCAAAAAACATGCAGTTTGGTGAATCAGGGTCTTTAAATTGCTCTGTGTGTGTGGGTTTGCATCTATCACATTGTGAGGACCATATATTCCCGCAATGTGCTAAAAATTTGTAATTTTGACCTTGTGGGGACATTTTTTCTTGGGAATCTGAAATTTATAAAAAAAAATATGTAAATGCAATCAGATAACTAGAAATCTTGTAATTTGTTTGGTTACTTATGATTAGGGGTTAAGTTTCTCATTGCTGGGATTGAGGTTTCGTCCATAGAAATTAATCGAGACTCCCCACAATGATATAATATCTCTCTCTCTCTTTTTGTGGATTATGTTTATATTACATTTGGAGACCAAGTTCTGCGATGGCCTAGTATCCCATCCGACACGTACAGTAGGATTCGGAAACAGCATAACCCTGCACGGTATCAGCCATTCCAGTAAATGGATGACTGTGAGCATTACTTTTGATGTATTTTGTGCAGGGCAGATCCTAATCTCAGCATTGCTTTTGGGTGGATGCAAATAAGTAGATATCATAAATAAAGAGCTCAGCAACTTCTCACCCTAATTCAAAACTGGTCCCAATCTTAGAGCTTTATAAATGGCACAGTACTGTACAACTATTCTCAGGGGACTCTTACAGCAGCTATATAAGGCCACAGCAAGCTATACAAGGCCACAGCAAGCTATATAAGGAGTCAAAGACCACCAGGGTACTGCCAGGGTGCCAATAACCACCAGCTGTTCTACCCATTTTCCCATCCGTCCATCCAATTCATCCATCCAAGGTCAACCAGTATATGAAACTTTTTGGGACTTAAAAATGTATTTAATCGTATTAAAAAGTGGATTTAAAATTATTCACAAGTTAAATAGGTAATATTGATAAAGTTTTTATTGTGACATTTATCTCAAGAAATTCAAGTTCATTATGAGATGTTGTTGATTTTAAAAATGCAAGTCAGAGTGTTCACAGCATGTTCCTTATTGTCCTCTTCATCTACATCCCTGTATCTTCCAGAAGCACCAGTGGGTCCAATTTCTTGTACCAGCTTAACAACATTTAGTTTGGTTTTGTTTTGAGTTGCGCATGTATTTTTGATTACCCCGAAGAACGACATTCCATAAAGCAATGCAAATGGGACACACTGAGGTCTCACAGCCGAAAACCATTAAAGAAGCATCTGCTGGGCAAAGCTGTTAAGTAAATATAGTTTTCATATCTAGTTACATTTCATATCTAGATAATGCCATGCCTGACAGGAGGATGCTAATTTATTGGTTGGGTAGTTAGATATGTTAGCTAGACTAATGAGCTACGTTTGCATGTGGTCCAGTGAAAGCAGGGAAAGTATCTCTTTAGGAAGTGCAAGATCAACATCCTCACGGGGCATCACGGCGCCTCCCCGCACGGATGCCAGAAAGTTGTTGGCCGCTAACAAGCACATCCATCGCCGGAACACACCAAGTGTCACTGACGCTTCAATGTGAACATTCATTTAGGGCCGGACATGGCCCATCAATCGTGAAATAATGGTGAGGTGGAAATTATGGCTGGAGAAATTAATTTTTGAGAGCTGCGGTTATTAAACATAAAATGATATATATATTTTTTAAAAAACACTTTTGACTTTCAATACCCTTCTGCAATACACATTTAATTTACCGACGTGGTATCCAGGTATCTGTTAAAGTAAGCAAACACAGGATGCAATTATATGTTAGTATGACAGAATGTCATTATACAACATTTGTATGACTTGCAATTTGAAAGTCCTAACCTCTGTAGTGAAATTCAAAAGACTCCCAATTTGTGCTATGCTTTCTGCTCCATTTCAGCCATCCTACAGGGTCATACACCTGATCCAATAGGACCATATGCTTTTTTTTTTGCTGTGTTAGGAGTTTAATTTAATTGTATATCCTACAAAGTATATAGGCAATCTCGCTTCCCAATGCTACACCCAGAATTCTTATTTATATTAAATATATGTAGCATAAATATCCATCAATCCATCCATCTTCTTTACCCCCTTTTCCTGTGCAGAATCACACTGGTCTGGAGCCTATCCCAGCAGCTACAGGCGCAAAGGCAGGGAATAACCCAGGATGGGCCACCAATCCCTCACAGTGCAAAATAAATACATAATCAGATATACACTCACCTAAAGGATTACTAGGAACACCTGTTCAATTTCTCATTAATGTAATTATCTAATCAACCAATCACATGGCAGTTGCTTCAATGCATTTA
>JABFDZ020000109.1:18685849-18712518 GCA_019775955.2 Pollimyrus isidori | reverse complement strand
AGAAATAAAATCATCTTACTCATTCTCATACATTCTTAATAAGGAATTATATAACAAAGAGGTTGGAAATGGCATCACTCAAAAGCTGTATAGGTGAGGGGAAAGTTCTGAGTGCATTTCTTACATCAGCATTAAAAAGTACATAACAGAGACCCCCTTAGCTGCTCCGAGAAAAACATCTTCGTTGACCAGTGTCATGTGAAATACCCGTGTTGGAAACATTTTACAATAGCTATCACAAAACTGGCCATTTAATTAAAAAAAATATTACTGTCATTACAGCATCGCAACATTTGCGTGGAATAACCAAAAATTACGAAGCAATCAAAAATGTTGCGAACCAGTGTAGTCCATCATATACGTTAAACTGACAAAAAATGATTTCCGCAGAAATATTTGGAAAGGATTCAAAATGCTGTAAATTTATAAATGATTATTTGAAGCAGTGAAATGATCCCCCCCCCACACACACACACACACACACACACTTTATGAAGTGTGAAGAGAAAAACGGAATTGCGTTAGTGATGACTGCTGCTTAAACCAGCTGCCCTGCTGCACTGAGACGCTCGTCAGCCCTTCTCTGTTAATACCCCCATTGTTGACATGCTGACCTCATGGGGAGTAGCTGAAAGACTCAGTATATCCACTGCTTAACCAGTGTTCACCACTGTTTCATTCTGGACCAGCTTACAGCGTACCGGGCTCCTCTGGCACTGCCCCTTTTGTCCAACCTGTGATCAAAAGGCACGGCAGCCCAGTCAAACTCAATCAGGCTAATCTGCATGGCGCAGATGCCGCTCGCCGCTGCGGAGGCCAGTTAAACTTCCGCAATCGACCGTCGCAGGCATGTAACTAATTGAGTTCTCCGTGGTCAATTCGTACCCCTAAGTGAGCAAGACATATAAGGGGCCCGCAGCCTCATCTGCCTCTGGGGCCGAACAGGGCGCCCAGGGTGATCCCAGCATGATCCACAGGGGGGTTGCAAAGAAAAAGGGTTTAGCACCACAAAGTTTGCCACACCGTGACCCCCCTCACTGTGCCCAGTAAGAACACATGACCTTTTATTCAGGACATACTGGATTTTTCGCCTCTAAAATAAACCTTGTTTCTAAAACAGTTAGAACAGCAACCAGTTACAACCTAAATAGCAATAATAATAATTTTAATAGCAAAACAACTCACAGGTCAGTATATTCAACATTGTAATGTACTCCCTTGTGCTATTATTTAAAATATTTACATTATGTTTTATTACATAGCCAGCTAATACAAGTAAGCCACCAGAAGATAGAACGACATTGTTGTATTAAACCCAAAAATATTAATATAATGTATGGAATGTAATCAAAGGACTTGAGTGAAACCGCAGATGACAGAAGGACCGAGGTCTACCAATAAGGCCGTATTGCAATAAAACCTTCAACACACCATTCACTATGAACTAATGCAAAAATATTAGGATTTATTCTTCTGTGAGGCAATTCCAGGTGACACATACACAAAGTAAAACAATATATATTACAGTTTATTCAGGAAACAATATATCTCAAGGGTCTGCATTGCAATTTTCGGTCTCATACCACTAACTGAAAATATATATGATATGAAATACAGTGATGCTATTCGAATAGGCAATAGGCTGATCATAGATAGGCATATACCAATGAATAAGCAGGTAGCTGAAAATGTTACCAATACAAAAGGAAATAACATCTTAGTGCATAACGTAAAACAGACATCTCTCCAAACCATCAGATACAGATATTGGGTATTGCTCCCCTCCCTATTATGCAATAGCTGTTACTTAATTACTTAATAATTGCGTATAAATACTATCTAAGAAAATATATACATTGATATAAATCACCTTTCTGTGATATTCACATAGGCCTATATTCATCCATAGCAACATTGAATACTCTGATTAGAGTTTCGAATATAACTGCAATGTAAAGTAGTAGAGTACAGTAATATCCTTATTTTTGTAGACTGATTTTACAATTATAACGTATAGTTTTAGTTTGCCTTTTGGCCAGCAACGTTGCTGTTTTGCCTGGGGCCATTTTTATTTATATGACCCACTACAGTCATCGGCACAATGATCCTTTATTGAGTCCGAAACCGACAGGCCCATTTTCAATGGTCAAACTTGGAGCAGCGCTGGCCTCCAGAGCGAAGGCTACTGCATTTGCACAGAAAGTGAGCGGTTCTCTGCGTGACTCTGCTGTCCCTGCTTATTTCATAACCTTATTACTCAATAATTCCTATATTCCTTTTGGTTTTTCAGAGATCGGTGTCATCATTACACTTCCATCACTTATAATTGACACGAGTCTTTTAAAAAATAATTTCCAATTATCATAAACAATTAAGCGTTTAAATATTTTAATTTTGATCAAATAACAGTTAGATTAATGCTTATGCATAGGAAACATATTTAAAATTCAAATAACGATTAGATTGGATAGCGACTAGAAAAAAAGAGATTAAAAAATAAAAATTCGGATTCTTAAATAATAATACCTGTAAGTAAAAACAACCCCAGTTCGTTTCTGTTCAACCAAAATATACAGTAAAAGCTTTTGCAGTTAGCAGAAGTATAGCAATTAGATCCAGTCGTTACAGGATTTTAGTAAATCTTCAATAAGCATACAGTGAAAGGATGTTATGACACTGCTTCAAAAAAAACATTTTAAATGGAAATCTCATCAATATTTCATTCGTTATTAAGAGCATGTTACTTACTATAGCAGTTCTCGGCGACAATTGTTTAAGAATTAATAATAAATTAATAAACGAAGATTGTTCTGTTTTTCTTCTAAGTAAATAACAGTTTTCATATAATTCCCAGAGAGCCGTTTGCTGTAATCTATATTAGTCTTCATGCTTCCATCATGACACCAAAGATTCATGGGAGTGATGTTGATGATTTGAAACCAGAGATGTTGGGGGGGGTTATAAATTTTAAACAAATTATTGTAATATAGCTGCATTGTCTTGCTATATTAAAATATAGACCAAATGCAATAAAAATAAACGTAACGGACGCTTTGGAATTTGGACAGAGAGCTTGGCGCGTGTTCGTTTTTTTCCGACATCTGACAAGAGAAATGTCATGAAAAGGATTACTTGGGGGAAACAATTGCCAGATGTTGGCTTGCTGATGCATGTGTTCTCCGAGTGATAAATTCACACGTGACATAATGGTTGTGACAAGGAGTGTGACAGACACACACGCTGCTGGAACCTAAAGCTGCACACAGACTCCTTACCCGTCAATAAAACAAACATACTGTTTGTTGGCGGACTTTCCAGCTGTGCCGAGAAGCTAAAAGAAATTTATTACATCTACCTACAAACCATGCCACCTAATAATGCACCCAGTCGGAATCAGACTAAGCAAATAGCTCCGGCGGGTTGCAACACAAAAAGACAGATAGCTTTCCATTGATATAATTTGTACCCGCAAATTACGAAACAGAGAAGGGAATAGTCAAGTTTAGCGAAAGAGAAAATGGAAAAAAAATTTAGAGCTGTGACAACCTTAATGGATATCCCTGCAGCTGGGAGAAAATGGGCCCAGTAATGTGTCCCTAATGTGTGCTTGCAGTGTTTCAAAGAAAGCATTGAGGGAAATGCCCCGTCATTTCTACACGCAATCACTTAATGGGAGTAGTAAATCTCAACAAAATGGACATGTACTGATCTATTTCTGGGTTTGACAGATGGAGTGAATCTTTGCTCTCACGGAGGAAACGATGAGGAGGAGAAGAAGAAGAAAAAAAAGACAAGCAAAAAACAATCTGTTTCTGCACGGCGCATGCCATGCTGGGGCGCCACTTCAGCGCAGACACTGACAGGAATTTCAATTATTCAATTAAGGAGGAAATGAAAAGACTTAAGTGTTGTGAATTCGGCGGTCTTTCATAGATCAATCTAATGTATGCTCACATTGGAACTCGAGCAAAATGGAAGGGAGAAAGTAAGGTAGCGTCTCCTTAAATCATGCAATTAAAATGGCAAATTAGTTTCTTGATATATTCATTTAAGTGGTTAAGTGGAAGTTTTTTTCCCTCGCAAACATAGTGCAGCCCGGCGTAGACGGAAGAAACATCATCTGCACGCTCTTTTGATTAAGGCCACTGGTTAAACGCTAAGAAAATGTTGAAAGTGCTTGCCACATAAATTAGACATGCGAAGCCCCTTAAATGAAATTCTATAGAGTTAATTTAAGCATTTAGAGAGAACGCGGCTGGTGACTTAAAGGATTCAGAAACACTCTCCTGGAAGCATTCATTAGTTTTGCTAAGTCCCCGTCGCAACTGCCTTGTATTCGGGGGTTGGGTGTCATTCAAGGAGAGCAGCAAGCAGGAAAGAGGGAGACTGACGTTAGAACGCTTCCATTTTGACCTCTAAATAATGGAATAAATAGATTATTATGGCAAATTGAAAATCATATAATCAGATACATTTGAAGTTTAATGCACAATGCAAACATATGTAAGTTTACTAAACAAAAAGACAATAATCATCATTGCTTTTTAATTTTTAATTCAGTGTATTGCCACATGACATGGCATATTTATAATTTATTTACATTTATACATAATCTTGTTATAAAAGATGTATTTTACATTGCACCCAGCAATATACACTAGAACCCAGTTCTGAACTGACACCAGTGTTTTAATGGGCATATAAATAAAAACATAAATAAATATATCAATGAATATCAGTTAAAAGAAAATGATTATTAAAGAAATTATTGTAGGAATGACCCAGAAAAAGTCTCTGTGATGAATGGCTTCTATGAAGAGAAAAACATGGACTATGGAAAAGGCAAAGAAATGTGATTATTTGTGGCTGTTAGGGTGAGTGGTCAGAAGATGATAAAGGGATTGTTATTGTTGGTGTTACTATTTATTATTTTACAAATTGTTTGGTACAAAAGAACAACAAAAGAAACCGCAAAACAATACTGGCATGTAAGAAATAAAGCAGAATCCTGCTTTGCCGGGTGCTTGATAGCAGACATTAAAGGCTTTTTCTTCCATGTACACACTGCATAAAAGCATACATATCCTCCATACATATTTAATATACAGTTTCCTGCCACTTCTCCTTTAAGCAGATTCACCTGGGCACCATGTCAGTCTAAATGCTTTTATCACTTGTCCACTGTGTATCTTAACTCTTTCTCTTTGCGCACATATCAATGCTTTCTGTTCACAAACAGAATTAATCTTTGAGGAGCAGGACGCATTTGATGCAGAATTGCTTTTCCATCGCTGAGAGATGTTGCCCACTTTGAAAGTACTGGATAATACCAAATGCCCTCATAGAAGGGGGTGCAGGGGAAGAGAGGCCGCAGTCTATAAAAATGAAGTTAGGAGTAAGTGTGGCACTCACGTCTTTGAAAGATCCTGTCCTGCTGTATTTTGAAGTCGACAGTTGGTCTGAACAACTTGCTCTAATGCATGTAATGGACCTACTCGCCTCCTTTCATCTTCCACGGGCGAAGCTCTGGAATAAAGGCACATCTGGCAAGGCAGAGAATGTATAATTGGCATGAGGGAAAGAAATGGGCCTCTTTAATTTTCAATGGCACAATTTGGATCTGTGTCCGAACTTCGCTGTCTTCCTATCGATTTATTGAATTGATGGCATTTGAGGACATAGATAAATTTCCTTGTTTCCTTTTGCCCTCCACTGATGCTTTCATGTTGCATATAGCGTCCTGTGATGACAGGTTTAATTAATCACTTAAGAAATGAAAATGGTTTAACATGTACGGCAAGAGAGAGGGGTGTATTAGTGAGGAAGATGGTGACATAACCTGTCAGCGGTGACACAGATCTATACAGGTGAAAAAGATTCCCATATCAGACACATTCGAAACAGGAAGGAAGTCATTGGTGCTTTTTTACAGTCTGGGCCTACCTGGTGAATTTAGTATTCTATACTGAACAGTAATTGTACATCAGGAACGCAGCTTCTTCCAGTCATAAAAACATCATTTCAAACATTTGTCGACTTATTTCACTTTAACTCCTATGTGAGTGATTATAGTTATTGTGTTGCCAAATGCGAAAAGTAAATTTTCCTTTGTTTGGCCTTCAGTGTGATTTCATCACATCATAAAGAACACCATCCTTAGCTCAATATCAACACCAAGTACTGTATATAGCAGAGCAATTATCTGCAGGAATCACCTGGAAGCTATTGACTGTCCAGTTCTATGGCGATGCACAAAACCCACTCACAGAATTTGAGGTGCTGCATTCCACACTGACTTTAATAATTTCATTTAAAATGAACTATAGGCTACCCTTTAAAATTACTGGAGCAGAGCAAGATAACCCCTGATCTGTAACAGAAAACTTTTGACAGAACATAACTTTGTTTTATCTCTAAAAGAGGAAGAAAATGGCTTTATCTGGGTTCCAGTGGAGTGTCCAATTTAATGCATCACCTGACTTCCACTAAAGAGATTTCAGTTGCAATTGAAATCACCCAGTCATCAGTATTAATGAGCCCAGCAAGCTTAGAAACTTTTGTCTTTTCAGCAGATTCCTAAATTACAAAACGACTTTACTCTGATTGGCTGTCATGGTGTCATTCCCTTTTGTTTGCGCACTACGTTTGTTTTGTCGACGTTCACTAACAGAACGTTAGTGCTAATAGTAGCTGAAAATCTTGGCATTATCAGTCTTATTATGTTTTTCACAGATAGTTTAACCTCAGTACGGAACTACTTGGACGTCGTAAACAGGATTCATCAAGGTAGGGTCTTATACCTGTTATTACATCTTAGTCATCTAGTAATAAAACAAGATATTAAGCAGAATTATTTATTTCCGCAAAGGGCATAATATGGAGACTATGTTACTGAAGCACATTAGTATTAAAATTAACAGCCAAGCACACACCTATTTATGCGTATTGTATTTTCAGTCATGTTTTATGTCATTTTATTGTAAAATATAAATACATTTACTATCCATCTGCCAATCTAGCATCCATCTGTCTGTCTTCCAACCACTTATCCTGGATTGCAAATTAATTGCATTTATATTTTGTTTTATTTATTTTAGATGATTTATTTGTTCCAATGTAAATAAGCGACTTCTTAAGACATATGTAATTTTATAGTTATATTGTATGCCAATCATATGTACAGATGAAACCTGCTTTCCAAAAAAATATGATATTTCATAATTTAATCATTATTATTTTATTGTGTAAATATCTGTACCAATGAAGCTTTCTATTTTTCCAGGTCTCTCAATTGTACAAAGATTATTATAACTTCGGAAAAACAGACCGGAATAGTCTCTTGTCACAAAAAGCACGGAATGTTGTAGCCTATTTAAATCAGGCAAAACGGGGTCGCCATCTACTGGTAGCAACAAAAAGAGCGGCGTTTCCTTGGAGATTAAATGATGTTAGAAACCTTTCTGTATTTGAATTTCAGTAAATAAAAAGGAATTGCAATTCATTGATTTAAAACATTGATTTAAATATACACTAAACAACAGAATATTCTAAAATACAGCAGAAAGCAATGGTATTGAAAATGATGTAACCTTCTAAAGCAGTAGTGTGAAGTGGGTTAATGTTTGGACACCAGATACAGTCAAAACAAGTCTAAAAGATAAGGCTGAACTGTGGAGAGCAGCTCTTGTGCTCTTCAACCAGGAAGAAAATCAACAACACTACTAAAAAGATTTCACACTTTAACTAAAGCCTCTTTTTTGACTCAAATCCACTTCTCAAACCCATTTGTCAAATCTATACCAATACTATAAAAACTACAGCCCCACATGAGCATATTCAAACACCATGAAGCCATGTTTGTGACATGCAACGCATTATTAGGTAATGTGTGGTTATTATGATCCATTTAAAGACAGTAGAAGACACCCAGCTGGAACGTGACCTTTGATCCAAAGAAATATCTTCTCTGTCAATCCATCTGTAGGTACAGGATGTACAGCTTCATGGGAGGAGGGCTGTTCTGTGCCGGCGTGGGGAATGTACTCCTGATTGTTTCCACAGCAACCGATTACTGGATGCAGTACCGCTACTCGAGCAACGACATGCATCAGGGCCTGTGGCGGTACTGCACACTGTCAAAATGCTTCACCCAATTGGACGGCATTGGTAAGGCGGTCAGCAGCGGGAGAAGCACAGCCTGAACATCAGCACCAACAGCTAAATGTTACACTGCCAGGGAGTCTCACTCGTTGAAATGCCTAGCTGAATGCTATGGCTCAGACTATTGTGGCGCATTCGGCTAAAAGGCACCCAAAGGAAACATTTTCAATCAGACATTAATCAATGTCTATTTTATACTGCACCAGATGCAGGCTAATTTTTAGGAATAAATATGAAATTGACTTTAGCGTATAGACCGACAGACTTCCAAATGTTTTGTATTTATGAATAAATAATGAATATATTTGATCAGTGGTGACTCTAGGATTTATACACATTTGCATATATGTTCAATTATATATATACTCTACATATATGGTATATAAACACATGCATACAAAATGGCAGGTTTTCAATGGGAGTTTAAAATGAGCACTGATGTTTCACTCCTGGGCTGCACAATGAGCACCCTGCAGTACATACAAAACAAGAAAAGCACAAAAACACACAAATCAAGTAACTGGACGACATAGAAACACAGAGTAATGGCTGCCGTCCGTCTCTCCTGAGGGCAGACTACTGGGACGCCACCAAAGCCTTCATGATCCTCTCCTTGCTGGCCTGCTTCTTTGGCGTTGTCGTCGGCATCATAGCTTTCATCAACAGCTCCTACTTTGTCATGTTCGACAAAACCTTTACTGCAGGAACATTGTTCTTCAGCTCGTGTAAGTGGCCCCGCCCTCTCTGACCACTACTTGCACACTCTCCCGCCCCCCCACCGGGCGGGTTCACTGGCCTGTTCTTCACCCCAGGCCTCTTCAGCTCTCCCAACACTCCTACCTCATACTGATACTGTTATTGTGAACACATCAGCTGAAATCTCTTGTGGATTTAGACCTGAGATGTGATATTAATTAGCGATATAGCCATCCACTGCTTATACCTAGACATCCAGGCTTGGGTTACCTTAATCAAGAAGCCTATCCCAGGAAGCACAGGACACAAGGAACAGGACATCCTGGATGGGGCGCCAGGCCGTCGTATCTCAGCAAATGGCCTTAAAACAGTTGTCATTGTTCTTACAGTGGTATCATATTACAGGTTTATTTCAGTTGCATTGGTGCATTTCTCAGATCAGAACTGAAATTCTCCAAGCTACTCGTCCAACCTCCATATCATCGAGTCAGCTGTGCACATCATAAGTCTCATTCAATCTGTCAAATTGCAAATGCTTTGGTACATTCATGCAAATGCACAACCGTCTGCTGATTCCTACATCATAAATTGTTTATAATATGTTGGTCAAAATGTATTATACTGGTACTCTGTTAAATAGTCTTACCCCCCAAAACATCTAGGCATTACTTCATTGTATGAGTCCTTACATGCAACATAGTTGAACCACTTGTCATAATCTGTGAAGCATATTCTCTATAAGTTTCTGTAACAGTTTTTTAGTAAATGTGTCCTGAATTGATGAACTGCTTTCAGATGACTTCCACCGGCGAAGGGGAATGTTTGACAAGATTAACCATTGACCAACCAGTTCTCTGAAACAGCTCAGCCTCATAAACCTTCATTTGACGATGTGCACTGTATTGTAATATTGTATACCCTATGTAATTCTTTATATAACAGTATTCCACCTGCATTTTACAGGATGCACTAAATATACTTTATACAGTTATATACTGTACATATGCATATAACACACTGACAAATATCTATATATATATACAGTATGTGTGTTTGCATGTTACAATATAAGTACAGCATGTGCAACTTTATACTGTTGAAACTAATATATGCCATACAAACATACAGAAAATTGCAACTTTGTGCATTTTCAGTCATTGTCATCAAAACTTTAGCCATAGTTTATGTCAGTACACTGTACACTTGACAACAGGACTAAGCATTTCAACTTTCATGTTTGTAAACAATGACAAACAGACTTGTTATTCTTATCAAGTCAAAGTCAAAGTCAGCTTTATTGTCAATTCTGCCATATGTACAGAACACACAGAGAATTGAAATAACGTTTTCTCACCATCCCTAGTTAAACAGAAAGCACTTATGGCACTGACATCTTTATTCACATAAATATTTCCATCCGGGAGATGAACTAAGGATTTTGAGCAAGTTATGGGCTTTAGCAGGTAACCCACTGTGACATGCTTTTGTATGAATTGTTCCCAGAGATGCACTTACTGTTCTGTAAATGTTATGGATGATTCGAGAAATGCACCAAAAAAGGCATAATGTCAGATTGCATGTTTGGTACCATATTTAACCATTGCCAACGTGGCACAATGACTGAAAGAGTTCCAATAGAAACAGCATATCAATGTGAAATTATGTGAGTTTACATTTAACCTTACTAACTGACACTGTCAATTAAGTGCTCTGCGATGCTGTAGCCACACATTCACGGAGGCTGAGTAATGTGCTGAAAAGAAGATACTTACCTTTGCCATCAGACAGAATGCCTCTTTCAGAGAAGCAGCCCTGTCTGTCTCTGACTGAGTGTACTAAACGGCAGCATAGATGCATGAATATATGAAATGACCCTTTCCGCCGCTGTCTTTTTCTCCTTTAGGCTTTTTCGTTTTGCTAGCGATGGCCATTTACACTGGGGCGACTGTCAATTATTACGGGAGACAATATACTAGCTGGAGATTCTCCTGGTCCTACAGCATTGGTTGGGTGGCAGCGGTGCTCATGTTTTTTTCAGGTACAGACTGCTGGTAACACAAAACAACCCATAAGGGTGCTGATCGCCGAACAGCCTGCTAGCTTTATGCAAATGCGTCATACTTATATATTTAAATACTGCGTACATTCAAAGCTTATAACTCAAGACTTATTTTACTGATTTATTTTGGAAACTCTACATATGAAGAGTATGTTAAATAAATTTATTATAAGAGTGTTTGTTGCGGAAGGCCATATATGGTGTGTGACTTTAGTGCCTGCTGTTCATTAAAAACAGCATAATACCAGATCAGTATATATACATTTTTTGTATGTCCATATGACAGAGAAAAGTTCAAATCCCCCTGCATTTTTTATGTTTTCAAGGTATTTTCTACATGTGTGCTTATCGGATGCACGAATGCCCAAGGAGCGCCAACTCCGGCTAAAATGATGTTTTTCTGAGGCCTTGAGCTTGAGCTAACTGAACTCGAGCCAGCATTGCTGTCCACCTTTGTGACCACAGCAGCATAAATAAAAGAGTCTGAAACATCCGCTAATCTTTCCCCTCTTTCTAATTACTGCTATGACATAAAACAGCAAGATATGCATCATTAATCACGCAAATGTACCATGTGACTGTGCAGACATTTATAACACGATGTACGCTTGTTATACCAAGTTTCGCGATGCAACTGTTCAGCATCAAAGGAAACCTGTTTGTGCCCAAAAACCTCTAAAGTGTTGTTTGAATTTTCATATTATAATGAGTGTAGCCCACTCTCTTCAAAGAATGCAAGTGAAAAATGGCATACCTTCTTCGTAGTAGTCTAATGGCCTTGTTAAAATATTCAGCTGTGATTTGTGTCTGGTAAAGGCTGCACCCAATTACACTTCTTGTATCATACAACCAGAGAAGGGACAAAAATCACATTTAATTGGCTCTGGTATTCTCAGTGACTTACCCCCATAAACTGGCATGTTTCTGAGAATTATTTTGCTGATGAATGCTAGCTTATGAAAATGAAGGCAACAAATATTTCAAGTGTCTTTTAAAACTTATAGATTTCATGAACCACTCGAAAGCAAACAATTGATTAGATAGATAGATAGATAGATAGATAGATAGATAGATAGCAATGCCACATCACTACAGTTAATGGAATATATTTTAAAATCATTTTGAAAGTTAATGGTCTTGCATGTAATGGCTAACACGATCATGACATACATATATAGTTTTGTGTGTAAATTTATTATAATGCAAAACTACAGATTCTATATTGACCAACAAGAGTAATACAACTGAAAATTTTGCCTAATGACAACTGTACAAAACCATTTTCACATCTGTAATAAAACATTTGAAATTTGTGTGAAGCAATGAGAAATGATGTTTTGCTGTGCATAAACGATATTATGGTCTGGGGTTTATACTTGCTGTTTTGCAAATGCTAATTTGAGAAATGCTTCAAAGCAATTGAAAAAAACGATAAAAGAACCTTAAAATGGTGTGTAAATTCATTATGCAATTGAAAGTAAAATGTAACAATAAAACAGCACAAATAGAAACATTAACAGGTCACAAAAATAATTGGCAGGGGACACAGAGCTGGTTGGCGTTCCTTTCTCTGACATCTCCATGTCAGGCGGGTTTCATTGTCCCTGACAAGTGTGGCCAATGATCTTGAGCCTCGCTGGGACAGGATGAGTGAAATGGGAGTGAAATGGGCCTCTCCGCAGATTAGCCGGCCGCACTGGCCCGCTGGGAAGCTCTTTGCACCATACATCTGTGTCTATTGACCACCCTGGACTGCCTTTGCAGTCCAGAACAAGGAAATCAAAAGGGCTCCCGTAGCCATTTTGACGTCTGCCAAATGGCATTAGCCCCAGATTCTCATTCACAAATGTTTTCTTGGTTAGATTTTCCTGCCTCAGAGAAAATTCACTGAAGACACGGTCAGACATTCAATACTAAAATCTCACAACTGGTGATTTCTTACATAAGCATCGTTGTCAGATTTAGCTTATAATATTATTATTCAAAACCAAAACATGTACATTCGCCTTAATGTGTCAGCTTTTCCATTGTAAAATAGCATTGAAGCATGACCTGACAGAGCAAGGGTATATTCATTCTGATGCAGCATGTTACTGTGAGCTCAGAAGGATATCTTCGGCAGATGAGGCGCCATGAGCGTTAGGAAATAGCTGTGTTGGAAAAACGGGAGCACATTTATTGCTGAAATACATTTCTATGAGCTGTAGTTTGTAAGTGGCCTGCAGTTGACCCAGAAGGAAAATCTTAACATCCACAAAGAAAATGGCAATCACACACATCTTGTGAGAGTGCTTTCCGGCAAGCAGGTTTCAGCATCAAATGAACACGGCTTTTACAGCATAACAGCTGGCTTATTGAATTACTAATATCGTCCACTGATATAAAAAAAAACAGAAATCAATTGTGAATTTATAGATAATAATATACCTGACCTTTCAGGGTTTTTTAATATTATTAAGTATAAATTCACAATTGATTTCCGGTTATTCTTCCTTTAATGCTTATGTATGTTAATGTCGTGATATAAATTGCAGCTTTTTGTATCGAATCTATGCATTTTTACCATTTCTAAAAATGAGCCCCAAAACGACACTCCAGAAATATCACAAGTGTGTAAACTGTGCGGTTTTAAACTTCTGAAAAGATTTTTTTAAAAGATTTTCAGATACAGCCGCCTCTGTAACCGCTAATCTAGCCAATCAAATGGAATACGCGTCTGCTGAAAGGACAAGCACCCATAGCGTTGCGTAAAGCATAATACACCGTGAAGGTCCAGAACCAGATGTGAAACTTGCCTATAATCCTTCAAGCTTCTTACACAAATGTGCCATTTATAAGTGACTCAGCAACTCCCTGCCTCCAAATTCCATCTGATGAAATGTCTAATACAAAAAGCCGCTCAACTATCCTGCAAGTGGATAGACGCTAGTGACCATCCATGCCGAGACAATTTCATCACCAATTAATTCATTAGATTTCTCATTTCCTTCTGAAAGCTACTACTTACTGTTATCAGCTATACGTCGGTCTTTGAGCTTACCTGTACAGGTTGCATAAATGCCCCAATTAAGCCTATTAACCTCCAGGATTTGTTATGAAACAAACGGTAAACAACTAGCATTTCAACGGTAATATTTCATAAATCAACTGCATGGCAAGCCTTATAGAGAACGGCTGTCGTTTCCCCTCTCAAAACATTGTTTATGATCGCACCTTTCAACACGTTCATTTACGTTTTGGGAAGATTTCTTACTTTCGAACGGCTTTGAAATGTTTGCTTATGCTGTCATTTACTCTCTGTTTATCCGACTCTGTCTATTAGACCCAGTTACGCCGTGGTCAGCTAAATAAACACCATGCCTTGAAGAAACTTCAATGCACGGCCAGGGGAGGGAACACGCTCGCAAAAACCTACTCTATTATGGCGTCCTGATTACCATGTTCATTGAAAACCGAGCTGCATTACAATTTGCAGTCACTTAAAGGTACTCATCTATTTACCTTATACTAGCTCATACATATGGAAGACATGTCTCGGAGTTGTCAGAGTAATGCACTTTCAGAACTAATTGAATCCAGTAATTAATTTGTTCTACCTGTCTGATCGAATGGAAATCCTGTCCCTGCGCCCAAGGATTAGCACTTTCGCTCTAACATCTTCCCTAATTATCTAATAGCATTGCCGAAAGAATTCTGCCTGCGTTAAAACACTATCAGCATTAACTGCAGTGATTGGAAATGTGATGACAACTCGATGTCAACAAATTACTTCTTCCAGCGTAGAGATGGAAGAGAAGTGCCCACTTGTGTTCTCGCAGAGTTTAATATCAATAATTAGAGCCAATTTGAGGGGTATTAGCCAATATTATGTCTTGGAATATTGTAATCCCTAAAAAATTAGCAATCTAAAACTAACAGATGGCTAGGGGAAGGAATATCTAAGGGGAAACAACGGATAATGCAGCATTTTTACCAAACAGAAAACATTTAAAAGCATACTTTTGCTTTGATGTTATTTATTTTGTGTAACATGATGATTATTTTAATAATGTTATTGGGTTTTTGCTCTGTATCTCATTCGGTGAACAATGCAGACATTTCTTTCCTGACTAGTATGAGTTGTAATGGATACATAATAGTCTTAAAAGCAGATGTAATAATACTTTTTGCAGTACCATTTTAAACCTTTTTAGTAACAGATGTTGCTATTCATCTAACGAAACATGTAACACATGGTGGCATTGGTATTCTGCTGCTAACTGAAACCGAACAGTAGTGGGACATAACAATATTAAGTTTATTTACTAACTTGGAACTTCTTTGGGACAATAAAAATAAATCGGTATAATATCAGACTCACGCAACATGCGGTTTAAGTAAAGCGGTCTTCGGTGCAAAATAGTTTAAGCCGCGCGTCAGAGAGAGGCGACCTTGCTCCTGGCAGAGGACTCTTTCAGCACCATGGTGAGCGACCCTCCCTCTACGTCGCCGTCAGTATAATTAATCCATACAGAACTAATTCGATCCTCCGCCCTGCCGTTGCGCTATTGGCTAATCACAAATCTTTTTCACAATTTGTTGCTGTCATTCCCCTTCAATAAATACTAATATACCTGGACTCTGCTCGCTGGTTGACAGCAGATTATAATTCTAAGGTTTAGCATTTTTGGAGACTTTGAGGCTGCACGTTTATTGAAGCGCAAATAGCATTAACTCCGGACTCCAGCTTCCCCGTGGTTTTTGCAAAGACTGGAAATGAATCTGAACTACACGTCCCCGGTCCCTCAGATGCCTGCCCAGAGGTCAACGTCGTTCTTCATCGAAGACATTTTACTGCATAAACCCAAACCTTTGAGAGAGGTGTTTCACACACCGTTTTCCAGCTCACTAGCATCCCGGATGCCGCTTCTAGAATATGGATATCCCCTGATGCCAACCCCGATACTAGCGCCTCATCCGCACCATCCTCTTCACAAACCCGAACATCACCCTTATTTCTTTACCTCAGGTAAGTAATCAAGCGAATGCATTACTAACATATGGAAGTGTTCATAGTATATGTGTAAAAATATTTCAGAAATCTTTCAAAGTATAGTAAAGCCAGCATTATGACGGTAATTTTTTAGCGAAAGCGCGCATTAAAGAGATACTTGTGTTGAAATTTAGAATTTAACCAATGTCAACAGGGTCTATCATGCGCAACAAGTTGATTTGTGAAAGTCGTCAGTCTCAGGACAAACTGATTTATGAACGCGAAAACTGGAAATCAAACGGATATAAACATGATATAACATTTATTTAATATTACAGACAAAACACTGTATCGGGCTGAGATTCTCCGTAATGCACAATTATATCTGGATCGTTGTGTCTTGAATAGCATCACACTTGGTTGAGTCTTATAAATACTGTCTTTGCATTTAATAGCGGTCATGTAAACAAAACGAGGTTTGACCTTGTAAAGCAACATAATGAAATACAGTGATATAGTCTCAAAACCTAGGCCTGTTGTTTCAAATATATTTTTGCAGGCATGCAAGTCCCGGCTTTATTTCAACATCATCCAGAGATGCCTGGCAAACACTGCAGACGCAGAAAGGCCCGGACTGTCTTCTCGGACTCCCAGTTATCTGGGCTGGAAAAGAGGTTTGAAATTCAGCGTTACCTTTCAACCCCGGAACGAGTCGAGTTGGCCACAGCTTTAAGTCTCTCAGAAACACAGGTAAGAAATCTGTCCAAATCGACTTGCATGTCACGTAACCATTTTTTTAGTAGCTCTATATTATGTAAGTTTGTATAATACTCAAACTTTGTCGTACAGGTTAAAACTTGGTTTCAAAATAGAAGGATGAAGCATAAAAAACAGCTAAGAAAAACGCAGGACGACCAGAAAAATCCAAATGACTTGCACCGATCCTTGGAAAGTGAAAACGAAAGCAGTGAAAAAAAAATGGAAGAGGTTAAAACTGCAATGAACCAGGACTCATACATGCTCGAAGAAAATGAAGATGATGTCGATATTGAAGATGATGATATTTGCTCCCCGGAACAGCTATTATAACTAAAGACCCCAATGAAAATGCATATAATGTACCTGACATACATCGGGGAAAAAGAAATGTAGCTTTTTTAAAAACAAAATTATTACAAATATCTATGATTAATAATACTTTTATCAGAGCGCTTGCGATTCATTTTTATTAACATTGACATTTTTATCGATTGACGTATTTGGCGTGTAGAACAAAATCGTACTAAACGAGTCAAATGTACAGAAAACTGGACTTAATTGAAATATAACATTTCCGGAAATGTTATACCAGTTCCATAGTAATATTACGTGAACAATATGGACACATATTTTACGAAATATTATGATTTTATTCGTGTCATATTTCAAACCACAACAAAATCATAAATCTTGTAAAGACAATCTGTAAATCTCACCATACTTTACGTTTATTTTTATACTGACAAGCTAGCCTACACAGAACGGCTGGATGTGCAGACTTCAGCAATTAATGCAATGATTTTGTGTTGCACTTCTATGTTCGCTTGCTGTTCGTCTAAATTGTAATATTGGTATCATGTTGTAATTTGTTTTCATTAAATTGTAAATTAGACGTTAATTTACAGTACTCATTATATTTTCAATTTTTTAAAGAAAACCCTATTTATAACATAAACCATGGGTAGAAATGTAGACTAAGCCGATGTTCTTTTAAATTAAAACTTTTGACAAATAGACATCTTGGTATAGCAATGCATGCTCCAGCAACATACACTGCAGTACGAGCACAAACAATCATCTACTTCTTTTAAAAAATACGTAAATTATTGTGATAATCGTTTTCATTTACATTCATTGCGCTTGAATAAGATTAATCAGAACACAAGCCTAATTTATTTATCCTACAATACTCAAATGCAAATTCAATAAGTATTATATTAAATTAAGAGGCTGTATTATAATAATAATAATAATAATAATAATAATAATAATAATAATAATAATAATAATGAGTAGTAATAATAATAATAATAATAGTAATAATAACAATAATAATAATAAAGACTTCGTAATAAAAAAAAGAAAACAATTGTAGCCTGCATAATTTGAACAGCAACGTCCAAATTAATAGTGTTCCTTCTAAATCCAGTATTATGTCACTTTCAAAACTGTACCTCTGCATTACCCCTGGAGCGCGAGGTTTTAATACCAACTGTTACGACTTTTACAAATGTGCACCATCTTAATTACGAATTACCTAGTTAAAATGTTACTGCCCTGCTGCGAGCGCCGCGGGCATTTGAATTGGAGACTTTTTAAATCTCGATCGTGCTGAGCTATTGGACCTGACAGTCGCCGAACTGGGACTTGGCTAAGTGCTTTTAGGAACAATAATCAATTTTCATTGAAATCGGGAAACATATATAATTCAGAAAGTCATTTTTTTCTACTTGTGATTAATAAACGCAGTCCTTAATTAATTCGTAGCTATATAAACTGTCAAGCTACTGGTATTCCACGTTTTATCGTCCGATCTAGGCAGGTATATGATTTATTTTCACACATTTTGTTTCTGAGACAAAACACGGATTTTATCTTGTCCTTCCAATTAAAAGCTATTGCTCCTCTCTTCTTCTTTTTATCATTTAGTCAACTTCTAATCAAATCCTGTTCTAATCCTGAATTCCTTGTTACCGCTGCGATTGTACTGTCCATTTCTATAGGCCTATCATTGCTTTCCAATTATGGACTATTTAAAAAATACACATCACGAAAAAAAATAATCTTAATATTGTAACGAATAGTGTAGCTTACAGCTAAAACATTAGTTATATAGATCAAATTTAAATGAGTTATACTGGAAATTAGTCTCATAAACCGAGTAAAACGGATAGGTAATGACGGATATTTTATCGGATAAAATGTTCGTTCCTTTCGCCGTATGCTTTGTATTTACTTTGACATCGAATATATTAAGTTGGAGTATTTGTATTATTTAGGCTATAAACTTAAGTCTCAACTTATTCTCTATATTTACTTAATATGATTAACACGGAAACACACACACTAACACAATTTAAGGTAGACAGACTGCGCTCTGCGTCCTTTAAAAACAACTAACCTGCTGGAGTATAGAATCTAACAAACAACAAATTTTAATAAACCTATTCCCAAACTATATTAAAATGATTTAACAATTAAAATGGAATATGCAAATATTGTTTTTAATTACATATATAAAGACGGAGAGATTGAAAGGTTTCTTGATGTATAAGTGTACAACTCAAGCAAACTCAAAGAGAAAAGCCCGCATTGGCTTTCTCGCTATATTAAAATAGCCACTAATTCAATGTGTTCGCTTGGGTATTTGGATGTTGATCTTCCTTAGTCAGTCTACTGTTCACTTGACCATGGTTAACTGTGAAACCAAAACTGCTTTGTGATTTTTACTAGTGTGTGTTTTGTTCGTGCGCGTTTTAATCTAATAAAAATCGGGAAATGGTCATAAGAACAGTGATGGCGATCATTATTGAACAGGTGCGGTTCTGCTCTGATTATATATGGTGATAGATTGGTAATCTCCATTTAGTACCGCTCTGATGCACGAAATGTGAATTAAGAATTACTTAAGGATTGTTACCTTTTTCATATGTTCTGCTTATGTTTAACACAATTCGCATAATTTGTAATGTATAAAAAACACTAGAACATTAACCGAATCGATTTAAACTCAACGTTATATTAAGAAGTGATGCAGTCTCACGTCTGTTAAAAGTCCGAAGTCTTCCTGGTACATTCTGCCTATGTAAGGAAACTGTCACCCGAAGTAGAGGCAAAATAAAACGATATTGTGCAAACTGGTGATCGCATATTTGTATTTTGAATCGCTTGCTTTGGATTGTAGGCCTACCGGAAGAAACATAAGTTAGAACAGGCCTGTATGTCCTAACGGTAGTTATGTTATTAATCAAAATAAGATGTTAATTACACGCATACTGTACATTTTTAACCTAGCAAAAAAGACAAACACAAAAAACAGACTTTTTCTTAGTTCAGTTTATTAAAGTAATGCATTTACTTATTTTAAAACTTAAAATATAAACTGTAGGCCTAATATATATGCTATATTAACGACATTAAGACGTGTTTTTTAATTAATCTTAGTAAGAGTGATATCTTTGGAGACTGGTATGAAATGACGCAACTTGTAAGCATCCTCTAATAATATTTATCAAGCTATATGGACAACACACCACAGGTTCACATCCAGAGATGACCTTCTCTTTCAGCTTTGCACACAACTTTGAATATAAAGTAGGCTATTTAAGTAAAAGAAACCGTCACGTTTTTGCATCATGGTAATATTCGTTAGTATCGACAAGTAAAAATTGCATTTAGCGCAATAGTTTACATTTAGCATGTCTTTTTAATGAAAACAAATCAAGATTTAATACACATATCGTATTTGACTTTTCCACCACGATGTCGGTAGCTGCAGGTGCGTGTGTGTCCGCTTTGAAAAGAATGAAAAACGAGTAGGACACACTTACGGCTGTGTTTGCCGATTCTTTTATGTATTTATTTAGTCTTACATTGTTTCGTTATATACGCGGTGGAAAAAAGGTTCAATAATGTCCCTCAAATTTGCTAATGAATTGCATATATTCCTTTTGCAACCAAGGGAAAACATTTGCATTAGTATTTAGCCCGGACATCAAAAGGTGATCGGCGGTGTTAGGTGTACACTTCGCCTTTCTTTTGAAAAGCCACTTTAAACACATATGTACATGACGCGGGTCATGGTCATAACTAGTGGTCATTACAGGACTTTAGTCATTTAAAAATGTACCAGGAGGTAGTTACATTAATTTGGGAGGTTTACATTAATAAGTAAGTTTCTCTCTCTCTCTCTCTCTCTCTCTCGCTCTCTCTCTCTCTCTTTCAATTAGGACATTCAGCGCATTTCCCTTTGAAAAGCAATTCATCCAATTTCAAAATGTGATTCTGATTAACTGACAAAATAAAAAGCGCGCAGAGAATAGGTAGCGTGAAAGGTGATCAATTAAAAGATTAAGCATTTTGCAACACATGGACGCATCTGCATTTTCAGCTAATAGCCGGGCCATCAGGTCATTTTCAGGGAGCTGCCGTCTACTTCACTGTCGTCCTCAGATCAAAGCTAGCGCGTCTGCCCGGGCTTTCCAGTCGGTAAAAGGGAATGCTAATTCGACCTCCTTCATGTGTGGTGGTGATAGACTCCTTCAATTAACTGAATTCTATGCCAGTGGAAAAAATAAAAAAGATATAAAGAGACTTGGCCTGGAAAGGCAGAATTTCTCATTAATTCAAAAGGTACAGAATTTATTACCCTTCGCATGTGAAGCTTAACACTAAAAACAGAGAGCTTCAAAGAACCCATGATGGGTTAAATAGAGACTATAATCTAATTAAAATATTACATATCAGTAAATAGCTCTTTGATAATCATCTAAAGGTTCCATTAAAGAAATAGGTGCTCGAGATTGTTTTATGGGGGGGAAATTATCACTTTAAAATACAGAAAACAAGTTTGTAGGATCTAATCTGAATGTATTCAAAATGTCATCATTGTTTGACCTGTTTGTATTAGGACATGAGAGGGGGTCATGAAAAGAGACATTCACAAAATCAGGAGCTGCCCAAAGACTGTCGATTATTTTAGATCAGCAGCAAAGCCAGGTGTGTGCAGAGTGAAAGGGTGAGTGCAGTGGACCTGGACCAACACACAGAACCACTGGCTATTCATCTCAAGCCAGCGTGACCTTTTATCCCCAAGCGCTTCCGATATCTTTGAACTAGGGAAAAAAGTCTTAATGTCCTGCAAGATCGCAAATGTGATTCAGAGCCATGTGTATCTTCTGGTGGGTGAGAAAGCACAGCACCTCAGGTGCACAAGTAGGTGACGTCTCTTCTGAGAACTATCAGGCTGGCTGTGAACCTGTGGTCATTACGCCACCTACTGTTTTAATGGCAAACGTGCATTTTTGCTGCCCTCCTCTTGGACACTTTCCATGTTTGGCTTACGTTATACAGTCACCTAGCAAATTCTCCTTGTAGAATACCCCCTTGTACATTTTTTGGGAGAGTACGGCACAATGTTGCACATGCAGGTAATTGCATGCCTTTGGGCTGCAGGAACAAACCAGGGACACATAAAAAAGACACAAACACACATCAAGCAGAGGTCAAATCCCCAACCACAGTGAAAGTACTCCCC
Source organism: Pollimyrus isidori (assembly GCA_019775955.2). NCBI lineage: Eukaryota > Metazoa > Chordata > Actinopteri > Osteoglossiformes > Mormyridae > Pollimyrus > Pollimyrus isidori. The sequence goes on along the minus strand of JABFDZ020000109.1, from coordinate 18,690,336 downwards.
GCTGAGCCACCACCACATCTAAAGACAGATCAGGGTGGCCATTTAAAGCAAAAGAGTATTTATTCATAAATGTTTTAAGTTAATAAAATAATGATTTCTGGTTCAATTTACTTGCTGGCATGTTTTTCCTCTACTCCTAAAATGTTAAACCAAAACGTATTATGCCACAATTAGTCCTTTTTGATACAACAATGATTACATTTTTTCATTCTTTTAAACTATAATTAATGTTTTCACTCTGATCAAGCTTATAATATGACCACTAAATCATAAAACTGCAGTTTTGTAGTGCGCTGAACCTTCCTGTTCATTACTTACCGCAAAACATCTTTTTAAAAATCTAGTGTAATTCATAATCTTAAAAATAACCAATAAAATGCCTTAAAATTCGTGGCGCTTGAACTAAATATAACATTTAAATTATATATCATTTATATGTACTACATTTAACATCCAAACATAGTAAGTGTGTAAACATAACGCATTATTTATTTTCAGCTGATTCACCAGTTTTTATTCTATTAAAATCATTTAAAGAAGCTATATAACCTGAATTACTATCAGCTTATTTAAGGCTGTGAGGAATATCTATTTTAAGTGCTTACAGAACCCATATTACAGTCTCAACATAAAGGGGAAGATGTCCTTGTACAAATCGTATTGTCTAAGCTCAAACGTAATGCATATAGGGTTAAATTGTGGGCAGGGCTCTGAAATGGGCTACAGCCTTCTTTTCTTCTTCGTGACGCTTCTGCAACATCTCCAGTGCCACAAGCTGGGATATGTCTAGGTCCTCCAGGTACTGAGCATGCTCAGTGAAGTTCTCCTTCATAGGAAACTCTCTTTTCTTTGGCTGTGGGGGCAATTTAGGCTTCGGAATGGTCCGTGCATATTCCAAAGCCTTGGAAACAAATAATATTTATTCAAAATGACTTGGGTGTGGATTACAGATTTTAAGGATTTAGGCCACTGTAAATTCTGTTCCTTGATTCAAAAAGCTTCTTATACTAACACTTACTGAGAAATATGGGTATTTTGTAGGCTATTCTGGTCTAAAATACTAATGTTCTGGTCTTATTTCTAAAACAGACCTATAAGGGTGACTCATCCTTACCGGCCTGTAAATGTGGTTAAAGTGAATATTTATTAATAACTGCATCCTTCAGATTCTTGATGTCGGGCTCTCAACAAGCATCCCATCTCACCTTCCTTCGGGGAAGCAGATCCTTGTTCTCTCTGCCCACAGAGGGTTTAGCCAGTAGAGCCAGGTTCCTGCTCATCTCCCTGTTCTGTTCACGGACGGCATTTGAATATAACCTCTGCCGCTGCATTTTCTCCACCTGGCAGCGATGGAAGGGAGAGGTTGAGGATTATGGAAAGGGGTCTAAGCAATGGTGCCACGTCCCCTGAATGGGCGGAGAGCAGCGCCATCGCACTCCCAAACAAAGCAAAACAAAAGGAAAGAAACTGTTTAAGGGGGCATCACATGCAGGTCACTGAACATGACTACAAAAACAAACACAGGTCTGCAGTACTGTGTTGGATAGATTTCCAACCAGGCTTGATTTACATTTGGAGCATGGGTCACCTGGGGTACGTCCAGTGCCAGTCACTTCCCCTTTACAGTGTACAGTGTTTAAAAGTAGCTATTGCATTAGAATGATAACAATATCAGATGAAAATTATATTCAGAAAATGATATAACAGAAACTAACAAAAAGTGTTTATAAAAGGTGTGCACTGTGGAATTATAAGATTTTTTACAATCAAACAATGCAGATGTACTTCTCTAGATATAACATAAAAAAACTTACTGTAATCTCTGCTAATTTATAATTCGGCCCCAGTCCTCCAAGATTAATATCCTTCTGGAGGCTTTTATAGTCTTTCAGCGTATAGGCCTGTGAAAATGCACCACGTTAGCAATGCACCTCCACCCCCATGGATATGCACCAGGCAGCCTCGTATTTTAATGGTACCAGCGCGTACGCTCCGCAAACGGTTTCCTACAATAAAACCTTGGTGGGTTGAGTGGTGCTCTGTTGCACAAGTGGCATTAGGAGGGGACACACAAGCTGACAGGATGGAGCTCCTTGCTGCTCAGGGGTAAGAAGTTAATCCACAGGGCCTGGTCTGAGGTGCACTCAGGCCTCAGCACACATGCTGGCCCAGACAAAGGGGGCTAATCATTCCAGATCAGACTGGTCCCACGTTTCCAAATTACCCATTGGTCATGGACACTGAAGGATTTGCTTTTCCTTTGTTTCTCTCCCTCACTCTGGGCTCCGATCGCAGCAGGTCTTAACAAACTCATCCCTAAATCTTGTCAGACGCAAACCCTCGGCATTACACTGTAGACGCCTGTTCCACTCCACTCCTCCCTGCGGGGACATGGCGCCAGCAGGTTTCACTGGAGCGACTGGGATTAACGGGGTCCAGAGCAGAGTAGGGAGTCGTTATTGGGAACTTCACAAACTACCGATGCCCCACGGTGGTGGAAGGATACGGCCAGAAGTCAAAACGGCAGATTTGTGAACCACTTTGGATATGAAGGCCACTCAGACATTAAAGTAACATCCTTCCATCTCTACCCCGGCTATTACATTGTAAAACAGAACAAGTCGTATCAGATTCAATTCCACTCCAATGGATTAAAGGGCAGCATATAACAGTTACAACAAATAATGCAAACTGGTCCCTTTTGAGGCCACAACCTGAAAAAAAGAGCATCTCTCTGATCGCCCTGGTTTTGCATCTTTTTGTCTCCGGTCATCATCTCTCCGCAATTAGGCGTATTACCCCACATAAGATCCTAGCTTAACAAGCACATTGGTGCTAAAAGCCTCTCATTAATCGTAAAGGACTTAATTAGAGGACATTAATTCCCGCTAGAGCTAGGCGTCTTATTACTATTTATTACTGCATATTACATTACGCTCTTGAATGGCAGGTAAATATTCAGTGTGGCCCAAACAGAAGGGTGAATTAGTCATTAGTTATTAGTACACCTTTTAATTAGTACACATTTTATCATTGGTTATTACCAAGCCATTATTTGCATTGGTCATTTTAGATATAAAAATTATTTAGAGGATTATATACACTGTACTAACGAGATACTAGCACATAGTTATGGCAGTTATAGGGATATTACCATTTTGTTTTGTATCAACATCATGCACAGTGTCATACCTTGTATCCCATTCTTTCTTTCAGTTTCCTTTGTTTCTCCATCTGTGCGAGGTAGCCCTCAGAGCTACTCCTGCGTATTGTGTTAAAGTGCTCAGAGTCGCCCCCTGCTGGCTGTCCAATAGGGGGCAGCACCAGGTAGGGCCCTGTGTCCACAGGTGTGTGTTTGGTATTTGGCCCACAGTTCTGTTCATATTGAAGCGTGATATACTGATCTCCTGGGTCATCTCGATGGCTTTCCTGAGTGACTGACTGCTCTGTGGGCAATTCTCTGTAAAAGAATAAACATAGCACAGCTGTCTACACTTATTAATGTGTTCATTCTTGTGACTTTTTTCCAGCCCATTTGTCTAAAAATGTAGCTTCTCTTAAGATGAGTGATTTAAATACGCAACTGACCTTGCCCTGCTGAGATCTGTCTTCTTGGCAGTGGAAGCATCTTGATTCACAAACAATTCTGCTCCACAGTGTTCAATTCCACCACTGTTCTGATGTGGAACATGCCTTCCCAGCCTGTGCTTGCTGGAAGCTGGGTCAAGGGTGGCAGCAGCTGGTGGCAGCGTTGCACGAGAAGAATGAGCTAGTAGTTTGGGGGCATAGTAAGGAACCATCTGGGGGGAACCTGGCTGCTCATCAAAACGTGCGTTCACCAGGCGCAGGTGATAGATACCCGGACCCTCTGCCCAGGGAGGGGCCCAAGTGGGGCCCCAAGGGATAAAGGGGCCAGTGGCAGCTTGCGGGGGACCGTGGTTTAGGAATGGCATGGCATCTGCAGGCACCTTGAGGTCTACATTCCGACTGACGCTGGGAACCCTCCTGACTACCGGTGGTCTGTGGGGTCCAGGCGGAGCGGAGAGCCAGGATGCAGCCGACATGCTGCTGGAGTCGTCATCGATGAGCAGGACCTCTGCATGGCCTTGGAAGTGCTCTCGGGTCGTGGGAATATGGGCAGGGCCGAAGCGCCCTGGACGCTGATGTACGTCCCGCCTGTCCCCAACTGCTGGGGGTCTTAGAGCACCTGCTCTCTCTGGCCGGCCATTATGGGCCTGACCTTCGGACTTCAGGACATTTTTGTTGTTGAAACACTGCAAAGAAAGGCGCTATGGCTGTATTAGGTCTGTCGTCAGACTAAATTATTAACACAAGTTAATAACATAAAAATGGTAAATGGACTGCATTTATATAGCGCTTTTCTACTCTTCCGAGCACTCAAAGCGCTTCACAATTTATGCCTCACATTCACCCATCCACACACACATTCACACACCGGTGGCGAAGGCTGCCACGCAGGGCGCCAA
>JABFDZ020000109.1:18646773-18660616 GCA_019775955.2 Pollimyrus isidori | reverse complement strand
CCCCCCCCCGCCGCCCCCCCCACCCCCCCCCCCCGCCGCCGGCGGCCCCCCGCCCCCCCCCCCCCCCCCCCCCCGCGGGGGGGGCGGGGCGGCCCGTGGGGGGCGGGGTCTGATAGAATTCTGTTTTCTACTTTTTATGGCAATGACACTGTTGCAGGATGTGGTAAAGAAACACAATGATCACATGACGAGCTTGAAAGTGAACTCGGTCCATGGTTTAAAATGTAGAACTGTAAGTAAAATTTACTGTAAGAAGCAACTTTCTTGACAGTCCGAACAATAGATGTGAGGGGCTTCCTCACGCCCTCTCAACAGTGGGCACTGGAATATTTTTCATTGCAAAGGTCATACGTTATTTTTCCTCACACTTTGTGTGGGGCAAGAAAGACCACAGCATTACTAATAAGCGTAGGCGTTACAGACAAACATAAACGTAGGCGTTTGAGTGCAAGTAAAGTCATTGCTTGAAACTTTGCCCATTTTCAAAAAATATCTTGTACTGTTAGGAATATACATTTATTGTGTAATTCTCATTGTTATTTGTGTACCAAAAAAGTTTGTTGATAATTTTCTCTTGTGATTGCCTTGCAATAATAGAACTAGACACCTGGAGCAACATGGTCATATTTAAATACTGCTGTAATCAAGGGCTAGACATGAAGCTCTCCCACTCGCCTGAGGAGTGCGATTTACACAAAGGATGAGTACAAAAAGCTGAACCCTGACCTGCTGGCAAGTGAAAATTGAATGTTGGACTACAGTATTATCAAAAGTTTCCACCCCTGCAGTCAAATATGAAGAAGCACATCTGACACCCTTGGAATTGTCCTCTTTACCACCAGCTTAGTGATACACACAGTGCATCATGGGACTGCAAGTGAACACACACAGCAAGCAGACAGGAACAAGTGAGTCGTGTACGGTTTGGTTAAGGGTCAGAAAGGTACCTGCTGGGGCACCGCTAGAGATTTTGGGCCCTGTGAAATAACATCACATTGGGCCCCAAATCCAGATCAATCCAACTACATTACAAATTTTATAGGGGCCTTTAGAATTGTCCCCCCCTTGGGACCCCCCCCCTCCACCCACCCCCATTACACTGCCCCTGAGCAACTGATCTAATTGATTTTTCAATGTGCTGTGACTGTCGGGGTCAGACTTGGTCTCAGAAACACCCCCCTGTCTGGGATTTTCATGCACTACATTATCTATGGGTTACAGAGAATGGTGCGATGCACAAAAAACATACAGCATGCCTGTGGATGAAAACCCTATGAAAATATGACAGTGGAGATCAGTCAAACTTGTTTATGCTCACAGAAACCTCAACAGTAAAAAAAATAACACCTCGGTACAAGCAGTGGCGTGCAGAAAGGCTTCTTCAAATGCACAACTCGCCTGTCCCTAAAGCGGTTCTGAAGTAAAAAATGGGTTCTAAATCAGTCCTAGCTAGGTGTCCGAAACAAAGTGACTCTGGAGTGTTTCTGTCTGACATACTCTTATCGGTTCAATATAGTGGCATTATATCACCAAGAGCCGTTGCTGACAGTCTAAAAATCCTGGGTTATATTTACATTAATGCTCAATTACATCCATTAATGCTGAATGAGAAATTCCTGGAGTGACTACCAAAACAATCTGATATGAACTCCGAATTCCAATCTCCTCAGAAGGATATTGTTTAAAATTTCTTAATTCTACACAGCACAACTTAATGAAAAGCGTAAATGATTCTTTGTGTTGTCCATCGACCAAAATCATGCCTTAACCTCTGTGCATAAATCATTAATGCTCTAGCATGCTTCCATAAGAAGTATGAACATATAGTTCATAGAAGCTACAGAAGCAATATATGTCTTCTAACTAGTTTCCGAAGAACAACATTTCCATATTATCAGAAGCAAGCAGTCAGACAATATCATTCATCTACAGGTCAGCTTGAAAATTTGACAGGTGCCTATCAGGCCAAGGGTTCCACTAAATAACTTGATGAAATGTCTGTTACAGAGAGCAAAGCATTACACTCACCGACATAAAGCCCCAGCAGAACGCAGACGTGCAGCTTCAGTGCCATCTCCACGGTCACACGCACTCGTCTGCTCAGACTTCCTCCCTCATGCCTTTTTATACTGTATGCGCCTCCATGACATCACCGCAGAGCTGTGGGTTTTCCACACGCTTAAAGTTTCACTCAATGTAAACAGGGTCTGAGGGAAATTTAGTATTTACCAAATATGTATAAAACTACAACCATCTACCTGTTTATTTTTAAATCTCTTTTTGAGTCCCTTATCACTTACCTCAGGGGTGGGAAATAGAGTGCCCAAAAAATTAAAACTGATGAAAAGTATAAGTCTCACCCTCCAAAAAATTTGCTATAGATAAGTTGTTCTGAGAAAAAAATTTAAGCCAATCAGAAATTATTTAGGGGCGCCCAAAACGGGTCAAATTTTGAAATTTGACCTATCTAAATTTCACTGTATTTGACCTGATGTAATTCCAGAATTACAATTGCTACAAATTTGTCATTGCTAATCTTACTATAACTTAGCTTTCTAAATAAGAATATAAAACCCAATGAGATGTAATGACTTGGCAGATAAATTATAGCAAAATTAGCAAATCTAGCATTGCAAGTCACTTTTAGTATTACACACATCTGCTTGACTGGCCTCTAGTATAAGGCTGCATTACGCTGAACAGTGATTTTGATAGATCAGAAATGCTAGTCAGAAAGGCTGTCAGGAGGTGTGACCCACGTTCAGTTGTTGTTTTTGATACCAGCAGGTGCTTTGCGGATAAGATTGGCCACGCTGACTTACATACTCACAAGCCCATTTCTAAAAAGTTGGGACACTGTGTAAAATGTAAATAAAAATAGATGGCAATGATTTACAAATTGTATAAACATATATAAAATTGAAAGTAGAACACAGAAATGAGAAATGTTATTGTTTTATGACAAAAATATGCTCAAATTGAATTTGATGCAAACTGTAGGTTTCAAAATGATGCCAACGGGGCATGTTTACTGCTGTGTGGCATCGCCTCTTCTTTTAACAACACTTGATAAACATTTGGAAACCGAGGAGACCAGATTCTGAAGTTTTGAACATGAAATGTGACCCCATTCTTGTCTGATATAGGATTTCAACTGCTAAACAGTTCAGAGTCAGGGTTTGTCATATCTTCTATTTCATGATGCGGCAAATGTTTTCAATGGGTGACAGATCTGGACTGCAGGCAGGCCAGTCTAGCTGCTGGACTCTTCTACTATGGAGCCATGCTATTGTAATACACGCAGAATGCAGTTCGGCATCGTCTTGGTGAAATATACAAAGGCCTTCTCTTAAAAGCATGGCTGCACAGTAGAAGGGTCCAGGTTCTAGACTGGCCTGCCTGCAGTCCAGACCTGCCCCCCACAGGTGTTTCCGTTCAACACGGTTTGCCTCCTACTGAAAATATTTGGCACATCATGAAATGAAAAATATGAAAAGGAGACCCCAAACTGTTGAGCAGTTGAAATCCTATATCAGCCAGGAATGACAACATTTCACGTTCAAATGTGCAGAAACTGGTCTCCTCAGTTGCCAAACGTTTACAGTGGCTTAATGGTTAAGGAAGCGTGCTTGTGATTGTACAGTAAGGTTGCTGGTCTGAATCCCTGACCAGTAAGAAACCATTGAGATACCTAGTGAGAGGTACTGCACCCACTCGCTGCTCCCTACTCACAGATATCACGTATTGGTTAAATGCAGAGGACACATTTGGCGTGTCAACAATGACAATTAATCACTTTCCCTAAAGTGTTGTTTAAAGAAGTGGTGATGCAACACAATGATGAACATGCCCCTGTCCCAACTTTTTGGAAACATGTTGCTGGAATCAAATTCAAATTGACCGCAATAAACTTTCTCATTTTCAACAACTGTCTTTGTTCTATTTTCATATAAATATGCATCTATATAATTTGCAAATAACTGCATTCTGGTCTTCTTTACATATTACACAGCATCCCAACTTTTTGGAAACGGGCTTGTAGTCAAACAATCTGTTCCATTATACATCTTTTTATATTGATCAAAATCTAGTATTTCATGCTGCTGGGGTAGAATTGCTACTTATGGTGTTTTTTAACCTCCTGTTAGTTACCCTAGTAATACGATCTAGCCAGCAAATGGAAGGTGTCCTGTTCTATATGCAAGTCTTAACTGGTTGATTAATTGTCTAATTATGCTCATTTGTTATGTTAATGATAAATAAGGTAATACACAGAACAGTAAGTCAGTAGGCAGGAGGTTTGAATCATAGCCTTGCGATCTGTGAAGTTGCTCAATGTAACGCCAACTTTTCCTCCAGACACTTTGATTTCTCCCATAGTACAAAAGAACCAGGTGAAAATGTGTCTATAATTTGTCCACTGAGGGTGTAATTGTGTAAATATATTTGCATCCCATCCAGGCCACACCTGGGAGAGGCTACAAGCTCCTTCAGAATAGTGTATTGGATAAGCACTTGGAAAAAAAACATAAATAGGATTTTTTATTTAGATTTTAATATCACGGAAAACAGAAGTTTGAGAACAGTTGAAATAGAATAAATCAAAATAAGCAGCCCAGAACAGTATAACAAGACTCTAATTAAAAGAGAGAACAACTGGGGTATCATTAAGTCTCACGAGAAGAAAAACTTGCTGCCACCTGGTGTTTAAAGATAATATAGCCACCAGAAACCTGCAAGTACAAGAGTCATCAAGATAGAAAACACCACTGACCAGAAGTACATTGTATGGAAAATAGACAAGTATTCTTTCAATGTGCCGCACACGTTAAATTAGATAAAAGAATTTTCAATAATAGACGAGAACAGCATGGACTGTGAATATGGAACATTTTATATGATAAAATATTTTTGGAATTACTAGGCAACATAAGTGATGTTGAACATATTGAATCATAGACAAATTATGGAAGAGGTCTTTCAAAGTCATTTTCATCCAATAAATGTTTTGGTTATACCCTACTTATACCTCTCCCGTCATTCAGGCGTTTCCCACAATTCCTTAGCCAAAGGCTAACTATGAACCACCTATTTACTCCGTATGTTCTTGGGATAATTTGATCCAAGTAGTAAATATTACTTTATTATTGCTGTATTGCATTATTTCACAAAAGTGCAAGCAGAAACTATTATCTAGACTTAGGCCTAGTTAAACTTGGTGTTTTCAGTAGTACCCAGCTTGCCCGTTTGGGATGTCATCATAATCCCAAAATTCCCCAGAATATCATATTTTATTCAAAATAGCATCATCCAAAATGCACTGCTAAGATGTTATCTTAGAGTGCTTGAAGTAGGATAGTTGAGAGGTTTAGACGCTGAATGAGAAATCGGTTAGGGGAAAAAAATTCAGTTACATGTCACGATTCTTCCGTTAATATTTTGGGTTCACAATATTTGGGGGGAAAAAAAATATATATTTTTTTGCTTTTAGCATTCTATTAGAATAGTCACATGCCTAACTGTTAGGAATACTTTTTGGTCATGCTCAGGAACTCAAAATATAGTAATTGTGGCTACATTATTCAGACATTGAGTGTGAAGGTATTCCACGCTGTTAGGGACGTATACATAGCTATCACAGAATATTAATAATGTAAATGTTAGACAATAATTCGCTTTTCTTGGACAGTACATGTCCTTTATGCCACCATAGTATTTTTTATTCTTGAAAAAATAACAACAATTATTGATTAATAAAAGATGCCTTGATGCCTAAAAGATCACCCATTACACCCATTTTTACTGACAGAATGATATAACACCAAATTTTGCACAAAACACATATATGCTGCTAATGCTCCTCACCTCCCACAATAACACAAGTATTTTTCCTATCAAATTATTATTTAAAAATGTCTTTTATAACAGCGTGCAACACAAATTTTAACAGGACCTAACAGTCGATTCATTTTTCCTTACTGTCCTGCAAGCTGTGCCATCTGTAGTGTGTGGAACTGCACCTAAATAATAATGTTTGAAAATCACATTTTTTCCATATTTCAAACTGCACAAACTAAGGGACCTGCCTAACAAATAGCTTTGTGTGTGTAGTTCCTTATCACATCAGTCGTGATGACATGATTGGCACCCCAGCCTGGGCTTTACCATCCCTTTCACCCATGGACTCCCATATAGGTTCCGGACCCCTTGCGATTCTGAATTGGACAAGCTATAGAAAATGGATGGATGGATGAATGGATGGATAAAAAATAAAATGCTCATGCGATTATAATTCACATTTAAAACAAACACTACATTATGGCACAAAAACAAGTGACACATTTATCAGAGTATCTGGCAGAGGTAAATGGAAACCTTCAGTGTTGCCTGTGAAAAACAGGACCTGCTAAAGTTCTACTGCTTAGAAAACCCAATAACCTTGTCAGGTCAGTAACAAAAACTGGAACATCAAACATGGATTAACATATAATAAACACACTGCTGCATCTCAGCTGGACTAAGTGGTTGTACCATTTCCTAACAAATATGATTCGCAATATATACAAAATATATTTTTCATCTTATAATTTCCACCCTATTAAGATCACATTCTAGTTCATCCCAAATGTGTTCAATAGGGTTAAGGTCAAGGCTCCAAGCAGGCCAGTTCTTTCACACCAAAGACATCCAGTGTATTGCTGTGTGCCCTCCCACACATTCATACTGGAACAGAGAAGGTCCTTCCCCAAACTGTTCCCACAAAACTGGAAGCATAGATTTGTCCAAAATGTCTTGGTGTCCTGAAGCATTAACCATTATCCCTCCTCCACCAAATTTTACAGTTCACACAATGCAGTCAGGCAGGTAACATTCTTCTGGCAACTGCCAAACCCAGACTTGTTCATCAGACTGCCAGACAGAGAAGTGTGATTTGTCACTCCACAGAGTCCAGTGGTGGTGTTTATACCCCTCCATCTGACACTTGGCATGGCACTTGGTGATGTGAAGCTTGCATGCAGATGCTCAGCCATGGAAGCCCATTCTATGAAGCTCATGGTGCTGTGGAGCCACAGGAAGTTTGGAGCTCTGCAAACCGTCATCAAACCGTTGGCAACTTACACACTATTCACCTCAGCACTCAGCAAACTCAGAGCTCCGTTACTTTACATGGTCTACCAATTCGTAGCTGAGTTTTTGTCATTCCTAAATGCTTCAACTAAGCAATAGTATGACTTACAGTTGACTGTGGAATATCTAGCAGAGTAGAAATATCATGGACTGAGTTATTGCAAAGGTGGCATCCTATGACAGGACCACACTTGAATTCACTGACCTCTTCAGAAACGACCCAATATTTCACAGATGTTTGTCAACCTGACTGCATGGCTGGGTGCTTGATTGTACAATATATGCCTGTAGCAATGGGTCTGAATAAAAAACCCAAATTCAATGATTAAGACATGCATCCCAAAACGTTTGTCCATACGGTGTATATTTGAATTTGAGGTGAAGAAATGTTGCTATTCCTCAATAAACCTACAGGTGGCATGTTCTTAACTATTCACACATCGGTGGGCAGCCCAGCAGGCATTGTGGTAGGGGTGAATTATTTGCTAACTTTGATTCGTGCTACTTATCCAGTGTTTAAATTGAATGAATGAAGGAACTCTGGCTAAAATAATTTTAAGTTCAATTATATACTGTTCTGTTCAAAGTTATTTTGTATTTGTTAAATTATGCCCTTGGATTTTGAGAGGAAAATAACGTTATTTGGAGTAGGCTACATTTAATTGTCCATGTTCAATTCAGTTGTGCAGCTGATAAATAATGTTTTAGATATATGACTCAATTTTTTTACATGGTTCAAGGTTTGAAATTGTAACATAAAACAATGTGCTGACAATGTGGCTCAGTGTTTGCAGATCAGTAGCCAGCAGATCTCTGGCTATACAAACCTTTAAGGGGGTGTGTGTGGCTCAGCCCCTGTGATCAGTAGTGGTTTTACTGTTGGAACTTTGAACATAACCCATAATCTCTAAATTTTACACAGGCTGACTCTGCTTTATATGGGAATAAAATGCATGTCACTTTGGATCAAAGCTTTTACTAAATAAAAATAAATGAAGAATGAGGAACACCGGATGTGAATCAAAAGAAAGCGTTTCCCACCTGTAAGTTCCGAGGTACTAAAGTAGTACCCAGCTAGTTTGACACTTTTGGTACTGGTACTCGACCGGAAGTCAACAGAAATTGAAAAGAGCCCAAAGACAATAATTATCTCTCTCACATATATTTTAAACAGACTCTCTGTCTCTTGGCCGAGAGACACATATAGACATGCAACCCACTAAGACACAAACTTATAGTCAAAGTGGGCATGTAAGATAAACAAATGCAGTCAAGTTATTAAGTTGGTGCTACTGTGTGAAGTTGGACTGTAGTGCAAAGGTTAACAAACGTCCCCACCCACATTTCTCAGCAGCATGAATCATCTGTATTTATTTGGGCGCAGTTCTTAAACCAGATCCTCCCCCTCCCTGTGCTTCATATGTGCTGCCACATTAGCTGAACGTCTATGACTTATAATCCTTTGACTTAGTCATACTACTATTGTCTCCATCCACTAAGCCATCTTATTCTGGACAATCCTACAAGCATGTACCCAAACATGACTGCAGCTGGGAACATAATCCACAGAGATATTAAATACCTCCCCTTAACTTAGCAATACCCCTAGCTGTTGCTATGTATTTGTTTGTATACATATTGTATATACTGGAATGCTGGAGTGTCACTAAATGATCTTTTGTTGTATAAGCGGTGACAAAACAGACTCTTATCTTTGTTTCTAAAATTGACATACAGTGGTACCTGGTTCTCGAACTTAATCCGTTCCAGACTCTGGATCGAATCCTAAAAAGTTTGTGTTCTAACCAAATTTTTCCCATTAGAAATAATGGAAAACCAATTAATTGGTTCCCGGCCCCCAAAATTACACCTAAATGTTTTTTTTAATAACAAAAAATGAACAGGAAAAAACAAGAAGAGCAGTTTTTTTCTTAATGGCTTCCAAAACGATAAAGATCTTATCCCAACATTACCGTCCGCTCCTTTCGTGTGCCATACCCCCCTCGTTAACCTCGTGTGGGATCCCCATGTGATCAGCTGTTTCTGGCTGTTGTCATTAGTCCTCTGTATTAAGTCCTCATCTCAGTTTGTTTCCACAGTCTGGTCATTGGGTGTGATCGACCTGCTTACAGTGCTGGCTTAAAGCAACGCATTCTGATCCTGAAGCAATGCATTAAGGTTAGATGCATTGTGACCTCTCACCTGGCTGCACAAACTGGAACCGCCTCCGTGACGACACACCTTTGCCCTCATTGGCTGAAGAGTTTCATTACATGCATGATGTTTGTATTCCAGGCAGTTCCGAATGCCCTCTACCCGACCTGTGAGCATGCAGCTGCCAGCTCTGCATACTTGTCCTTCTTCCTCTAGAAGGCAGCCTCCATTCCTTCCTCCCATGGAATGGTCAACTCAACCATGATGACAACCTTAGTGAGGGAGGACCAGAGCACTACATTGAGTCGAAGAGAGGTTGGGGTGATCTCCTGAGGGAACCTGAGCAGTCGTTAAGTTCCACTCAACTCCATGTGTCGAGAGACCACGCCCTACCAGTGTAGGACAGGTTATAATCTCCTTGTCTAACAAAATGAATCAATCTCTGAGTTGACCAGGTCCTTCCTCTCCTTCGTATTGGCCTTGGACCACTTCTTGGGCACTTGCCCCAGTTGAGACTGATCCAGCCTTGCTGCGATACCCCCACAACTTCTTGGTGCTTCAAGCGGCTAATGGCTTGTTCCACCACTTGCATTGCGTCCCACCAAAATCCTGTTCGGACTTGGGTTTGGGTGTTTCAGACAATCGGATCTGGTGAGTCTCTCAGTTGGAACACAAGTCTCACCTTCTTTTGTTTGTAGCTCAGGATGATGGATTTCAGCAGTAGTGTGAGTATGTTTCTGCCAAACAGTGCCACATTGGAAAAAGGCCATACACTATCAGCATGCATAACGCATATACCTCTACTTCCATGTGTAGCATCAAGCAGTTAAAGAATAGTCATAGTATAATAACCATCAAAAAGTTTTGAATATAGAAATGTCAATGCATTCACATACAATACATTATTGAATGTCCTTTAGATTTATATGTAATATTTAAATTCAATAAAGTATTTCTTTTTTTAATCACCTTAGCATGAAATTCTACAAATTAAGATCTTTTTCTAAAGATCAACATCTTCCATGACTTAATATCCATTATACATTAGTTCCATCCATCAATTTTCTATAATTGCTTGTCCTATTCAGAGTCACAGGGGATTAAGAGTCTATCCCGGTGACTATGGGTGCAAGGCAGGGAGCAACCCAGGATGGGACACCAACCCATCGCAGGGCTCACTCAACATTCACACCTATGTGCAATTTGGTAACTCCAATTCAACAGAGCATGATTTTGGACTGTGGGGGTAAACTAGAGATACAGGGAACACAAGTGATCATGGACTTAAACACTGGTCCCTAAGGTGCCACCCATTATAACATTAGTTACATTCTTACCTTTTAAAATAAACAAACAAATAAACCAATAAACAAACAAATCAAACAGCTGAATATTCTTGTCTCCCAGCTAACATTGCCTTTCATTAACCTAATCATTTATCATCTATTTTAAAAAAATGTTATTCTATAACAATTTTGTTGCGATAACTCTTTTTAATTTAAGCAAAACTCTTGTAGTACATTCTACTTCATGAACAAACTTAGCAGTCATAGCGTATATATATGCGGGGCATACGTAAAATGTTAAGTAGCAAAGTAACCGAGTAGTCCTGGGTTTACATATAATTCTTGAATTTCTTAATTTTCTTCACGAATTTAAACAACAAACTTAGACCAGGCGCCACGTGCTTGCTTCTTAGAAAGCTATAAAAAGGTGATGAAGCTGCGCCGCTGAAGTATTCATATGTAATGCAATACTGATGCTTCACTACAACACAATGAATAAGCCAGGTCATTAAAATGTTGCCTTAGTTACATTTAAAAGCTAAATAAAACATTCGTTAATTTCTAAACGGTAATGATGTAATACATTTGGAGTCCACGTTTGATATAAATTAAACGAGACATATTATCTTATTGTAATGCGTTAACCAGAGACTATGGTCAAGGTTTTTGGCTACACAAAAAGGATGGATATCAAATTGTATCGTTCTAACTTATTGGGTACCGTTTCATTTTTTTTTTGGCCCGGGGAAAGGTATAATGTACACACACACTCTATATGATATATGTACAATAAGCATATTATACATATTTTATGATTCTACATGTGTCAAACGAGTCAAAAATGAAAGGGCAAAACTGCACTAATCTGTTATAATTAAAAACGTGCTGTATCTGTAGGTTTCCTTACACTATAACACTTCAGCGTCAGCTTATGTATGAGTCGTTTAGAGGTAGAAAGTCCTAGAACGTTACCGACTCTTCGGTTTCGTCTAGCCTCAACCTGTCGCATTTCCGGTTAATTTAAACAACACTGCCAATTACGTTTTGACACATCTCGGCCAATCATTTTGCGACGCGGTGAACCAAAAGGTATTCCATGACGTAGCTGACAGGAGATCGTGTTTAACTGGTCAGCGACAGCCGCTTCTTGGGGCTGCGTGAACGTTGATTGGCTGAGAAGGTCTTACGGCGGTCCGAAGAGGACTACATTAACTTAATTTTTTTGTTCTTCGTTCTCAGACGGCGGAGCGGGGACAGCGAACAGTTTTCTCTTTAGTAAAACATAGCAACAGAAGCCGGTAAGTACTTTTTTTTAAATTTTTTTTTATTTTATAAAAAATATTGTTTTTATCTTTAATGAGAAATGATTTTGATAAACGTTAAGTTTTTTTTTTTACACATTTCTAACCGGCAAAATATATTAACGTGTTAAATGGTTAGATGTATTGTACTGGAAAGACAATTATATAATCGAAAATGCTTGATATGTATTTTTTTTCTTAACCGAATGTATTTTCGGAGCATTCTTTACACATATCTAGAATATCGTGTGGCCTAAGTATGTTTCATTTTAATCATGGGGGGAGGGGGGGTCTACCTACATCCGCTTTTCATTTTTTAAAATTGAAACATTAATATGCTTGTCTGTCTTGTCATATAATGCATGTGTGTAATGTATGTCGTGTAATTTATTAATTTATCGGTTTTGGACTAAGGTCACCTATTGTTAAGACTGGATGCTGCAGTAGCTTTTGTCCTTCGGATCATTCTGTTGGGGGATGGGTGAAGGCACGTGCATTGCCGCAGCCGGCAACCGCGTACAACGTGTTAAATATTTGTGCCAATCCTGAAAATAATGTTTATTCTAAATATATACTACCGGATATGAATATTCCTTCTGTGTATTTAAGCACTGCATTTTCAGCATTTTCCGTATTTTAATGGCGAACATGACTTTGCGGTATATGTCGGGATATGTGATGGCATATATAATATATGTGATATACATATGCTGATATGTGTATATACACACGAATATAAATTTTCTGGATTATATAAAATCTAGTAAGATCACTCCATGGTACGAAGTGTCCTTGGAACGTTCTTATAGTCGCAGTGTGAACCACGTGGCAACGTGGTGAGGCACGCAATGGTCTCGTGGGACTGCAGTGGCTTCTCTGGTTTCCAGTCGATGCTGCTGTTTTTCCACATTCATAATTTATGTTCCAATTTAAATATTGGAGATGGGTTAACTGTAAATTTTCTTTTACTGTATCTTTCTTTGGTTGAGCCCAACCTGGTTTCAGCCAAGGTGTGCTCTATCAATAAAGTAGCAGTTTTAGAAATGCTTATTTGTGAGTCATTGATTGCATGCCCTCCAGATACTTTCATTTCTCTTCCGTACAGGAAAAATGTCAAAGGGAACAGCAGTCGGCATTGATCTGGGAACAACCTACTCTTGTGTAGGTGTATTTCAGCATGGCAAGGTGGAAATCATTGCCAATGACCAGGGCAACAGGACCACGCCTAGCTATGTTGCATTCACCGACACTGAAAGGTTGATTGGTGATGCAGCGAAGAATCAGGTTGCAATGAACCCAACCAACACAGTTTTTGGTATGGATCATGTCCTTGGAATGATCTGTATGCAACTATTCTACTATAAATGTTATGTTGTACGCCATGGTCACTGAATTGTAACCTTTTTTTTTGATAGATGCCAAGCGTTTGATTGGTAGGCGATTTGATGATCCCATTGTACAGGCTGACATGAAGCACTGGCCCTTTAATGTGATCAGTGACAGTGGTCGGCCAAAAGTGGAAGTGGAGTACAAGGGGGAGACAAAGAGCTTCTATCCTGAGGAGATCTCTTCCATGGTTTTGGTTAAAATGAAGGAAATTGCTGAAGCATATCTAGGAAAGGTCAGTCTGATTCATTGTTAAACATATCTTCTGACCCAAGCTACCCTGATTTCTGTGTATTGATGACTTGTCTTCTCTCCATTTCAGTCTGTGACAAACGCTGTCATAACTGTGCCCGCCTACTTCAATGACTCCCAGCGTCAGGCCACGAAGGATGCTGGTACAATTTCTGGTCTCAATGTACTGCGTATCATCAATGAACCTACTGCTGCTGCCATTGCTTATGGCTTGGACAAGAAGGTGAGTTGATGGTCTCCTTGTCCTGAATTGTACAGCTCGCTGTGATGAAGCAGATTCCTAAAGTCATTCGTAGTTTCCACCAGAGGTTGAAGAACCAAAGATGGCACAAAATC
>JABFDZ020000109.1:18611857-18638637 GCA_019775955.2 Pollimyrus isidori | reverse complement strand
GTTAGGGTGCATGCAGTGCAGTTCGGTTGAGCCACGTGCGCAGTTAGGGTGCATGCAGTGCAGTTCGGTTGAGCCACGTGCGCAGTTAGGGTGCATGCAGTGCAGTTCGGTTGAGCCACGTGCGCAGTTAGGGTGCATGCAGTGCAGTTCGGTTGAGCCACGTGCGCAGTTAGGGTGCATGCAGTGCAGTTCGGTTGAGCCACGTGCGCAGTTAGGGTGCATGCAGTGCAGTTCGGTTGAGCCACGTGCGCAGTTAGGGTGCATGCAGTGCAGTTCGGTTGAGCCACTTGTGCAGTTAGGGTGCATGCAGTGCAGTTCGGTTGAGCCACGTGCAGAGTTCGGCTATTATTTCATGTAATTAAGTGCTTGATTAACTCCATAGATGGAGAGGGAACATGCCATCACAAAACCAAACATAAATATGTCATTGGTCTGACGTTTGCTTTTTCTCAATGGTACCCCCATCACATTGTCCCCATGCCAGACCTCCTGATCCACAGGAAACACCAGACTTAAACATAGCAACATTAATTGTGTTTCCCCTGGTACAGGTATAATTTTGCAATCAGCTTATGTGATATCTTATGATGATAACCTTAGTAGGCTATTTATGCCATATGCCTGAGTTCATATAAAACCAAACCATAATGGCAGGTAAATTGTCTGAACTGTAACTTTCTATAGCCCCTCCTAAGATAATGGTTAGCCAACTTGATTTTGAATTTAAAGGATTTACTACATGTTGTGGTGTAAGGCATGTACACACTCTGTTTACTGTAATGTCCAGCTCTTGAAGACACCCATGTACTGTCCTGATGTCTGCAATGGTTAGTTAGAATCTGCTGGTACTTTTGCCTGTGAGGAAGGGTGGGCGTTGACTTTTTAAATTGTACATAAGAGGACTTGTTGTAATAAACATCCCTCCTTTGCCTGCTTCATTACACTGCGTGGTCATAGCTACTTATGTAGGATAGGGCCTGGACTCTGCATAGGGCTTATGAGCAAATAAAAATCAGTCTTAGACGCTAAAAAGAGGCAGCCCACTTGCTGTTACAAAAAGAGTTGCAGTTTATTAGTTTTGAACTCTTGATCAACTAAATTCTTAATAATGAATAATTGTTGGTTACTTTAGCGTTGTTAATCATTAATCTTGGCATTTAAAAAAAAAAATCAGTGAAACTCCCAGTGCTACTTAAAACAGTATTAAGATTATGTAGCTTGTAGCTTGCATGTAATGATATTCCATTCTGAAACGCTTTTAAGTGGGGAGAAAGTATTCCACATATCTAGATCCTTTACACACGTTCTAGAATTCTCCTGCCTTTTTCTAACTGACTTACCAGTGACCCCAATGAAACATTGTTCCGTGGTGAAATGTTAAGGAGTATGATGAGCTGAAGCAGGCCACACGCTGCATGTCTTTTGCAGGATATGAATCGTGAGGTTGTGAAAGCAGACAGTGCGTCAGTTAGGATTCCAGAGCTGGACTTTGAAATTCCAGCTTTTACGCAAAAGGGCTGTAAGTATATTTTAACTCGTCACTCGTAATTTCATCCAATTACTACTTGTTACCTGCATTTACTACTCGCCTAACTTTTACATCCCATGTTAAATATTTAGCCTACAAGTGAATATTTAAAAACTTTGACGTGTAGCAAGTGTTTTCAGTTTATGAAGAGAACAGAGAACACGTTTAAATTATCAAGATAAATTATCTTTTCCTCCCTGGCCCCAGCTCTTTCTACAGTTGAAGGCCTGATTGGCCGGACTGTGGCGGGTTTGGAGCAGGACCAGCCAATGAGGAAGGTACGAATTATGCAAGGTGTAATCAAGTGATTTCCATACTAATAACATTTTGTACTTACATTAATTTACTTCCTTAGGCAACAACTCCAGAAGTTGCAGCAAAAATTGACGAATTTATGGAACGGTTGCAGAAGTTGAAAGATGTGGAGAGTGAATTTACATTGGTAAGTGTGGTTTTTGCTGACACATTTAGGTAGCTGTTACCTCAGTGCTTCTGTAATGGTGAAATAAATAGCCCATGATTAACACTGAATACTAATACCTTTTAGTTTTGTGACATTTAGAAGGCATATGCTCAGTGCTGTATTTTGGGAACTGTTAACATATCCCGTATTTTCCTAGCATTGTACACTGCTCAAAAAAACTAAAGGAACACTTTAGTTATAGTATCAAGTCAGTTAAATTTCTGGGTTACTGATCTGATCAGTTAAGTAGCAGAGGGGGTTGTTAATCAGTTTCAACTGCTTTGGTGTTGATAAAATTAACAACAGGTGCACTAGAGGGGCAACAATGAGACAACCCCCAAAACATGAATGGTTTAACAGGGAGAAGCCACTGACATCTTTTTCTCCTCAATTTTTTCTACTACTTCTGCATTTGGCTACAGTCAGTGTCGCTACTGGTAGCATGAGGTGATACCTGGACCCTACAGAGGTTGCACAGGTATTCCAAATCCTCCAGGATGATGCATCAATATGTGCCATTGCCAGAAGGTTTACTGTGTCTCCCAGCCCAGTCTCAAGGCCATGGAGGACATTCCAGGAGATAGACAGTTACTCTAGGATAGATGGACAGGGTCATAGAAGGTCCTTAACCCATAAGTAGGACCAGTATCTGCTTCCTTGTGCAAGGAGGAACAGGAAGAGCACTGCTAGAGCTGTACAGAATGACCTCCAGCAGGCCACTGCTGTGAATGTCTCTGAGCAAACAATCAGAAACAGACTTCATGAGGGCGGCCTGAGGGCCCGACCCCCTCTAGTGGGCCCTGTGCTCACTGCCCCGGACCGTCGGTGGGCATTTTCCATAGAATAACCGAAATGGCAGGTCCGGCACTGGTGCCTTGCGCTTTTCACAGATGTGCTCTGAGTGAACCTGCTCTCATGTGACAGAAGTGAAAGAGTCTGCAGAAGCTGTGGAAAACATTATGCGGCCTGTGATATTGTTCAGCAAGACCGTTTTGGTGGTGGGTCAGTGATGGTCTGGGGAGGCATATCCATGGAGGGACACGCAGACCTCTACAGGATAGACAATGACATCTTGACTGTCATTAGGTATCAGGATGAAATCCTTGGACCCACCCTACGCTAGTGCAGTGGGCGGTGTCTTTGAATTCAGCCTCTGTAGGTTGATCATTTTCATTTCCATCAAACGATGTGGCATCCTTTCCTTCCTAACACATTACCCAGTTTATATCAGTATAGATATACAGCATCCTTTCCTTCCTAACACATTACCCAGTTTATATCAGTATAGATATACAGCATGATTTTTTCCCCTATTGACATCTGATGTGTTAATTTTTTTGAGCAGTGTAGTTGCAGAGCTAGAACCAAATTTTTCAGCTTGGAAAATAAAATAGTTCTATAGCAGAGTGGAGGCTGGCTTTGGGTCTTGTCATAGCGAATCTGGAAACCCACGAGACCTTGTGGTTAAAGGAGCAGAATCTGTCAGCAGCTAAGTGGGTGGCTGGTAGCATCTGAAAACATGAATGATGCAAAGAATGTAGGCGAGTAAAACCTGAGGAATTTTTAAACATGCATGTGTTTTACAAATGTTTGAGTAATGAGTAAAAGCTGCCCAGACCTTGTTGCTTACTGTTTGGGGGTTTCGCATTCACCATTGCACTTGTGTTCAGGTAATCGATGACCCTTCTGGTAACAGTTTTGTGGAGAACCCATTCGCACCTCAGAAAGATGATGCACTCACCGTCGCCCACTACAGGCGTACACCGCAGCAAGACGCTCAGCTGGGGGTGAAGGTGAGACGCCCCGTTACGGCAGGTTCCCCTCTGAATGTTTAACGTGAGCTGTCAGATGCACATGTGGGTTTTCGCCGGTGTCCATGCTGTTTAAGTGCCAAGAAGGTGTCACATGGAGATTGGCTGGATTTCATATCGCTTCGGAGGCATGCGCCTCCATAGATTGTTGCCATGGCAACAGTTTTTTAACTACACTTTTAAATGTACTTTGTCGTGCTCTTTAGAGTGATGAGAAGGATGAAGAGAAACCAGGCGATGACATAGAGAGCATGAGGAATGAGGCAAGTGATTTTATTTATGTGTATTTGAACATTAATCCCTTTTAACATTGCAAATGTAAGTGAATGTCTTTCCATTGGTAGGTATTGGTGTTTAACACCAATTGTCCAGAATGCAATGCGCCAGCATCAACAAACATGAAGCTTGTGCGTATCCTTTTGAGGCAAAGGAAGAGGTCCTACAGCATGCATCTATAGTGAAATAAGTCAGAAGTATCTCAGGTCCTTCCTAGACGTTGGCTCCTTTACCGTTCCTCAGAAATTCCACATTTCAAAGAGGTTATTATCATGGCGACGAACTGTGAGAGCTGTGGGCACCGTACCAATGAGGTGAGTTTGTTCTGGGGACTGTCAGTCACCTGCTGGGTATGAATCCCTGCTGATCGTGCTCCATCCTCTCTGTGGGGAAAAGACGATTGCTACCACTGACTATCATGTGACGTGTCTCTTGCAGGTAAAATCAGGTGGGGCAACGGAAGAGTTGGGAACAAGGATAACCCTTCGTCTCACTGACCCTTCAGACATGACCAGAGATCTGCTCAAGGTAACCGAACTGGACTGATCGGTCAGGAACAATGTTTCTCAAAGTGGTCCTCAGGCACCTCCAGACAGTCTACGTTTTTGGTCTCTCCCGCTGGGAGGGAGAGAATTTGAGTGAAGATGTACAGTCTACTGGGTACCTGGGCGTCCCAGAGAACCGATCTCACTGTGATGGCCGCAGTGAACCTTAGTTAATTATGGGGGTGAAGTTGTGCCTGGATCCCAGCTTGGACCTTCCTTGCTCTGATGGCCTCATGTCTGTGTGTTGGCTGCAGTCAGAGACCTGCTGCATCCTCATTCCCGAGCTTGAATTTGAACTGGGCATGGCGGCTCTCGGGGGCAAGTTCACCACCTTAGAAGGACTCCTTAAAGACATCAGAGAGCTGGTAAGAATCATCGGTGATTTTCATACCCTGTCATAGTTTTGCCTGTATAGTGATGTGCACTGTTATCCACTCATCTGTGTTCGTACGTGATTTCCGGTTAAATAATGAGCTTAATGACATGTGAGATTTTTCTTTTCGCAGATTGTGTCAAAGAACCCCTTCACTTGTGGGGATAGTTCGACACCAGAACGGACAGAGAAACTGGAAATTTTTGGTGAGAAAATTGACAAGGTAAGATGCTTGTAATTATTTATTTATTTTTATTACTATTGAATAAAGGTCTGGCGCACTTCCGAAAGGTGGAATCACGCTACAGTAACATTGATGGCTTCCCTTGCATTAAGGCCATGTGTAGCGCATAGTTCCTTGTTCCAGCATCAGCTGCTACCGATGCTTCCCTCACGCTGAATGGTTCAGCACTAGTTCTGACAGACTGGCAATTCACTTCCAGGTTTTGTTAATACCACTGCTCCCAATTGAATTATATGTGCTGGGAAAGCTGCTTGCAACACAGCCAGTTGCAAACAAAGGATAAGATTAATTTCTCTTGAATTCTCTCCTGAGATTAGATTGCAATTCTAGGGCAAGTTGCTTGTAATTTTTTTTTTTATATGGAATAGTAAAAGTAGAGGCACTGATGACACGTAAAATGTCATTTTAGATTGGTATTGTATATTTGTGTTTGTAGTATTTATCGTACATAAGTTAGGTATAAAGCTTAGTGTTTACAGATCTATGCATTTCACATGCGGCTGATATATTCTGTAAGGCACCTGTGTACTGTTCTTGCATAAAACAGATTTATAGCAAAAAAGAATGTATACAGTTCCTTATAGTTTGAGCTATACCTCCTATCAAATGACATTGCACTTTGTAATTTTAGATTATTGCTGGAGAAATGGAGGCCCATATCATCCTGGATGATCCAGCTGGCAACAGTTATCTTCAGGTATAATTCACTGCTCTAGTCCTGGGCTAAATGTAAAAATATATTAAATATTCTGTGTGTTTTAACTAAATGTATTTTTAATGAGAGAATTGCAGTGATGTGAGACTGTTTCTTCCTACAGAATATTTATGCCCCAGACCCAGACCCAGAGATGACAATTGAGAAGTATCAGCGAACTTTCGAGCAAAACGAAGACTTGGGCTTAAACGACATGAGAACTGAAGGGTACCAGGAGGAAGCCAAGGACTCGTAGCTAAATTATTAAGGAACGGGTGGGGAGAGGCTCACCCTGTAATGCGAAACTCCGCTGCGTGTCACATTTTAACACGTTGCGTTTCCTTTGGTTTTTGACAAAAATTAATCTCTCAAATGGTGTAAGAGTATAATTCTCTTGTAATGTTAATGTTAAAACTTTTTTTGGCAAATATTTCCTTCAGCACTTGAATATGCATCTATGAGCTATATTAGTCCCTTCAAAGCAGTAGAATCTTGCTTCCATAAATGCATTAAGTATTTTTCCACTGTAGTGTATCATATGACTATTTTATTTATTACCAAGATTCTGTTAATATGAGGATAATGTGGGTTATAAAATTAAAAATAGAAAGCCGTTAGCAGTAATTGAGGGCTAGTTCATCATATTTTTGTTTCTTGTTTAATATCCCGGGAACACTATGCTGTAACTTACCAGCCAGCACCTTCATGTGAAAAGCTGTTTAACTCCAAATTTGTGAGCATTTTGGTGCTAATTTCCTTTTGTTTAATCATTGAGTGGAATTAATTGCCTTAAAGATATTGTTAGTGTAAACTACCAGTGAATATCTTCTGACGTGCCCAGGTGCATACAAGGGGGACAATGTTACTTTGTTTCAGATGGAATTGTTTCACCAGTACAAGAAAATAAATTACGTTCATTTAAGTATCAGGTATAAAAGGACTAGTTTTCATCTATAGAATATAACATTTAAAGGTGTGATTTAAAAAAAAGCATCATTTACTAATTTAAGGGATTTATGTAGCAACCATTTTTTGCTTTTGTGAGCAAAATACTTGGTCAGTGCTTGTTCTTGATTTTTACTTTAATGCAGTAATTTGTAAATTTTATCATTTAAAATGTGTAAGGGGGTTCATTGCCGGCTTCTAGTGCTCTGATATGCCAAGTCTTACATGTTTTGCTCCCAGATGTATAAATGTAACATTTGTGAAGTGTAACATTGAGCCTTTGGTGTGGGGTCAAATGACAGTATCGTGTTGATTTTTAAGTACACACGCCTGTGGTAGAAATTGAGTTTGAACTCTTTGCACATCCTTAAGGATGGAAGTAAAACAGCCATTTAAAACCACGAAGGGGAAATACTGTTCAAATCTAAGCCATCTTGTAATGTTGGAAAACGGCACCATTGATTTTTTTTAATGCTGTTTATCCATCCGAGAGAAATGGCTTTTTGGATGTTATCTTAAAGAGCAAACATGTCGTGTTGGCAGTGTTAAGTGTACATAAACCTGTTTCTGATAAACATGTTCTAATCTAGGATATACTCTACAGTTACTAGTGTCTGTCCACGATTAAAATGTATTAAAGTGATGTATTTCGAAAATATAGTCTAGGTTTCCGGTAAGAGGCAGATTTGTTTCTAGAAACGCCTGACCGGTCCCAGGCATGCAGTCAGTACTGGTTTCCCGGAGCCGCCGCCCTCGTTCGGATATGCGGAACAAGGTGGATGGTGAGCTGCCAGTCTGGATGGCTTTGTTCGAGGACACAAACATCTCGGCATCTCACCCTGGCCAGTGAGATCGGACAGCAGGTTTCGTTTCGCTGGTGACAACCGCCCGATATAAGTTTCTAACCAGCTGCTTCTGACACAGAAAACTGACCATCGGGGATTAATGACTACACCCCCATTCTGTACTGCACCATCGCGTTCAGGAAAGTATTTCTGTGGCGGTGATCTCATCCGACCCAAACATGGTGTGTGCACCCCAAGCGCATGCGTACCTATGCATTGTGCAATTTCGAGCTGTAAACCATGTCATGAAAGAAAAACATACGAAATGAAAAGCTTTACATTGCGTGCCGTGTTTAGCCACAGAACATTTATTAACGAACCAAATAACTGCCTTACTAACATTACACAATCATTCATTGACCAGGGCTATGACATCACGTTTCCACAAAAAAAAAAGTTAGCAATAACAGATTACAAAGAAACTCAGTGTTGGTCCATAAACGAACAATTGTGTGGTGCCGTTCACCCCACCCATGGATTTGCCACCATTTTGGAGTCCCATTACCTTTTTAAGTCCGAAGCGCACACACAATATCGTGACAGCTTTGCAAGTCATGTTGTGCGAGCACTGTCACCTCAGCGGCGGATTTTTATTCCGTTATGACAATTATCCAGAATAGAAACTGTTCACATGTAGCAAGAACACCACTCGGGAAGTTGAAGGGCAATTCTACACAAGGGCCAAAAAAAAAAATCTTCCATCTCCAGACGACCAAAACCCCAGGCAAGACCATTTGGCAGTAGTAAAGTCGGGAGGAAAAAGCTCTTTAGATAAAAAAAATGGACGGCTCTTAAAAGAGCCTTTGGGTTGATGTGTTTTGGGTTTGCGCTGGCTGCGGTTACTTGCTCTTTGCAGGCTTCTCAGTTTTCTTGGGCAGCAGCACGGCCTGAATGTTAGGCAACACTCCGCCTTGTGCGATGGTGACGCCGCCTAAGAGCTTGTTTAACTCTTCGTCATTGCGGACTGCCAGTTGCAGATGGCGGGGTATAATCCTCGTTTTCTTGTTATCTCTGGCGGCATTGCCTGCCAACTCCAGAATTTCTGCCGTCAGATATTCCAGCACAGCGGCCAAATAGACAGGAGCACCCGCGCCGACTCGCTCCGCGTAGTTGCCTTTGCGCAACAGTCTGTGTACACGGCCTACGGGAAATTGAAGACCTGCTCGAGATGAACGGGATTTTGCCTTTGCACGGGCTTTCCCTCCGGTTTTACCTCTACCGGACATTATACTTTCGGAATTCTGCACAAGAGTCTGTAATGATTCTGAGCCTCAGTATAATAGGATGGCGGCACTCTTTTGTATTTTTTCTATGGAGGGAATGACATTTTATACTGGATAGGTCACGGTGATTGGATAAAAGAAATGACATCGATTTAACCAATAGTGCTTACCTTCTGGGTGACAGACAATATTAGGATGACCAATCACAAAATACTTGGTGTGTGCATTAATTAGCATGTCGATGCTACAAATAAAGGAAAGAAGGGCGGGGTTACCATATTCCTTATGCTGGGTTCTCGTTTTGGGTCCACTGTCAATCAATTTACGAAGAATTTTAAAACGACAGAATGCCAGAGCCAGCGAAATCCGCTCCTGCACCGAAAAAGGGATCCAAAAAAGCTGTGACGAAAACGCAGAAGAAAGGTGACAAAAAACGACGCAAAACAAGGAAAGAGAGCTATGCCATCTATGTATATAAAGTATTGAAGCAGGTCCATCCTGACACCGGCATCTCCTCCAAGGCAATGGGCATCATGAACTCGTTTGTCAATGACATTTTCGAGCGTATCGCAGGCGAGGCTTCGCGCTTAGCCCATTACAACAAGCGGTCCACCATCACGTCCCGAGAGATCCAGACTGCCGTACGCCTACTGCTGCCGGGAGAACTGGCCAAGCATGCAGTGTCCGAGGGTACCAAGGCCGTAACCAAGTATACCAGCTCCAAGTGAACCATCCGTCAGATGGCTTAGCTCGAGAAGTTCATCTGTGACTTCACGTTGGAAAAGGCGGCCATTAAACGCCTTGTCATGTACTGTATTTAAGGAAAATCCAGTCTCAAACAGGAAACTTATTTTATGGAAGCGTCGTGTTTTACGCATTCAGATCTTAAATGGCATACTGCAGCTCACATTTGCTTGTTTGACTAACTGTACATTGACAATCGTTCAGTTGAATCGTTCTGTGTCCGATTATGAATTGACGCAACATTCTTATTACGCCTGTGTTTGCATTCTTGCATGCACCTGTATGTTTGCCATTACCAACTGAGCCTAAGGGTTATCATCATGCCTAATGGAAATCCAACTAATTAATGTTTGACTGCGATTTCACTTTCATGCCGTACCTTTCCTTTTAAGGGGAGTCGTTTTCAAGTGGGGTTAGTACTGTACTGTAACGCATTATTAGGACGCGTTATACGTTTGCAGCCTAATTTGTCTATCGCGCTGTTTATATGGTATTCTATAGTTTGTGAATAAACTGTTAAATATGTTTTTATCTTCGCTAAGGTGATGTTAATAAACGTTTTAATTTTCGGAATCAAAATGGCTGTTTTTAATTGTGTAATGTTTTTGCGTGTTTAGTGTTCGAAGTTCGGCAACATCATTAAAGAAATTTTCATGGTAAATGGTATTTTAGGATCTCGTATCTTTTGGAGCGCATAGTTATTCCTAGCAAAGCTGTTTGTCATCTGGTTGTTTATCCAGGCAATACACGCTCATCCTATACTGCAGTATGTGGAGGCAAAAAGAAAGCGAATGTAATTAATAATTCCCCTATAAATAAGACTGATAAATGATCACGTTAAAGGCTGCATATGCTTAATTCTTATTTTATGTAAATCGCCGGCAAATGAAACAATCTAAACACGTTTACAGTTTTACCGTGATTTTTGTTTCATACCCGAGATTAAACACAGTCTACTTGCCTCAAACACACAGTGCTTTGTTTGTCAGGCTGTCCTCAGCAAAGTATCGTGGTATGGTTAACTAATCTGCTTTTA
Organism: Pollimyrus isidori; assembly: GCA_019775955.2. Lineage (NCBI taxonomy): Eukaryota > Metazoa > Chordata > Actinopteri > Osteoglossiformes > Mormyridae > Pollimyrus > Pollimyrus isidori. Next base: position 18,627,910 of record JABFDZ020000109.1, on the reverse strand, counting down.
GGAAATCTCTCTGGATTATAAATATTAAATTCCTCATATGCTGGCATGTTCAAAAAGATCACATGCAAGCCATCGCTGGTTTCCGTCTTCTGGGTTTGCAAGAAAACCAATCCAAGTCATTTGTTATGGTGACATTCAAAGGACCAGGGTTTTGTTTGAGGAAACAAGAAGCACCCACTCAGACAAAAGGATAACTGAAGGGAGACCTGATTTTTATACAAAGAAGTAGGGGTCCATCTAAACATGATACATTTATCAAAATGGTTATATATCAGAGGGATGCTTTATGGTTTTGTTGCTGTTAATAGAGTTGGAATCAATAAAGCTGTATTCATTTGTAATACAATATGTGCGTATAGCCATGCACCTTAGGTTATAGTTTGCTTTTTTAAATTTGATTGACACTTAGCTTCAGTTTTTAAAGCAGTAACACATGTATGTTGGTCAGGTGGACCAGTTCACGCACAGATTAGCCTGACAATACCCATGGTATTAACAATCGTCATCACTCTTATTGCTATAGATGACCATTAATAGACTGATTGATTTGATTGATGGTCCATATGCTTGTCATTCAGAAATTCAGGTGCACTACATCTCTTTATATTTGGTTTTAAGACGAAAGAGCCATGTGTGGATGAGTGGGTAGGTCCCTTAGGTTCTCGTGACCAGAAGGTCGGCTTTCAAATAGAGGGTCAGTGGAGTAATTTCACCGTCAGCCCCTAGAGAAAGTCCTTAACCCTCATTTGCCCGGGACTGACTGATCTTGATCTTTTCTCAGTTGTGAATTGCTATAGATAAAAGTATGTGCCAAATAAAAAATATATAATCTCAAGTTTTTTTTCTTAAAATTTTCAATTAAATTTTCTTATGCTTGATGACTTCATGTGCGTACATACATACATATATATATATATATATATATATATATATATAATGTCTGTGTGTGTGTGTGTATGCACGTGTGTTATATATGTATTTGTAAAATGTAAAAATATATAAATATGTAAATATAATTTTATGTTTTATGTTGCTCCAGTTTATCTCCACAGTCCAAAAACATGCTGAGGCTAACTGGAGTTACTAAATTGCCTATAGGTGTGCGTGCGTGAGTGAATGGTGGGTGAGTGAATGGTGGGTGAGTGAATGGTGGGTGAGTGAATGGGGTGTGATTGTGCTCTGTGATGGGTTGGCACCCCATCTTTGGTTGTTCCTTGCCTTGCGCTCATGGCCTCTGGAATACACCCCCCGCGACCTCGAATATAATAAGCCGTTACAGTAAAAAAAAAGAGAAATATATATATATATGTATATATGTGTGTGTTTATATTATATACTTAATTGTGTATTTTCCGTAAAGCCCAACCCTGTCACATTGCAGCTGGAGTTCACATTTGCCCAGGGTGCTCTTTCAACTTCTGAATTTTTCTCATAACCTCCTGTTTTGTGCCGCATGCCCATTTTCACACCCCTGAGCTGGAAAAGAGGCCAGTATAAATACCAGGGGCTGGCGGGCAGGAAAAGGGAGAGAGGGAAAGTGGAGGGCAGAGAATCACTACTCGCGCAAGGTAATGCCTTCGTCTTCTTCTATGGATATAAAATGAATCAAGCTATATTTTTCAATTATTTTTCTTAAATTTAACCGCAATATGTATGCTCAGCAACATTTATTTTATTTTTATTTATTTTCTACCCATCATCTTCATTTAAGGTTAATTTGTTTTTGGAATCTGCATATTTATGCATCAATAAAGTAATTTTTATTATATGTTAACTAAGGCAGTTTTCGTCTCTGGAGATATTAACCATTTTTTGCTTCTAGGATTTAAACAGCTGCAGCCTCTATGTAAAAACCTTTTTTTCACTGGCAAATTATTAATAATGTGATCGATTTTGATAAGTATATTTCTACTTTGAGAATGTCATGTAAGTGTTTTACAGGAAGTATAATCTTTTATCTTTATAGCAATTCACCATTGCTTCCTCAGTCTTGGCTTTTATCGGGAGATTTCTGAAACTGAGTCAAACTGTATACTTCCTGATAAATACTTGTGTTCCCTCCTCCAGTTCGAGGACAATGTGGCTGTCCTTGCTGGTTTGCCAGTTTGGCCTGGTCCTCTTCAGTGAGGCTCAGAATCCTTGCTTTTCACACTCAACATTCAGGGAGCCAGGTCAGTCCATGCTCTGCCTCAGTCTTCTCTGCTGCATCACTGTGAGTCACTCCACTTATTGACCTCTCATGTTATACACCTGGAACTGGTTCAACTACTGGAGAACCTCCAAGAAATCGGAGGAGAACCCACTCCGCCAAAGACCTATTGTTGGGCATTATGTTCATACTATCTATTCAGGGGTGCCTGATACGTCTATGATTGTTTATATAAATCCTCTTGTTACGGGATCCTTGTGTGTTCCAGCCAACTCTGACATCTCAGTGATATGTGGGACAAGGACAATGGAGCTGACCATCCTGTTGTGCCCCATCTACTATGGTGGATACAACGAGTCATTGATGTCCCTCAATGCGCAATATTACAGACCAGAGTGCTACGGGATACCTGATTGGTCTGCGGATCCGCCAGTCTTAAAGTTCAATTTCTCCATAACCGAAGATGCCATTTCCACCTGTTCGAATAAACTCAAGGTATCTCAACTATCTGAGTGTACTGCCTAAAACTTTGGCAAATGTTACTCAAGATTATTTAATATAACATATGAATATATACTATTTATAAATGGACTGGCACCCCACTCAGGTATTATGCCGGCCATGTGCCCTGTGCTGTACACACACAATGGATGGATTTTATAAAAAATAATAATTAGAATTTTGAAAGGCATTGTAAATCCTTTATAAAAAATATCTCGTGTAATCTTTGTCATTAAAATTGACTTAACTATTTGTTATTTTTTCGTATACAGATCAGTCAAGAGGTCGGTTCGGGACTCTTTTCCGATTATTCCAGCGTCCAGTTTGTTAACGTCTCAGGAATAATAAACTCCCTGGACCCGAGTGCTGGCACTATAACCTACCGACAAGAGATGATGTACATTTTCTCCTGTCGATATCCACTGCAATACCTGATCAACAACACTGAAATAACCGTGTAAGTGCTTTGGTACTTACTTACTTGTAGCCACTGTATTATTGTAGTTCAGACGTCTTGATCAAAATTGTTACTTTTAAGGAGACAGTTATCTGGGATATTGCATTGTGATTCGTATGAATCACCTATATTTCATATAAACCGCTAAAATGCATTAATACAATTTGCCTGGTCGACATGATTTTACTACAGTCTAATTTCTCCCCCTAATTGAGTAACAAACACTTAATACCGCTATGCTTTTCAACAGATCTGGGGTGAGCCTAGCTGTAAGGGACAATAACGGGAGTTTCATTAGCACACTAAGCATGCAGCTGTATGAGGTGCGTATATTTGCTTTACGGCAGTTCGGTTCATTAAACGGTTTTTCTTGTTCGTGTGGGAGTTAAAACTGACATTTTGTGTTATATAATAGCCTAATATATTTTCTGCCGCATATTGTGAACATTTTGTGAAATGTATCTTCGGTGCTGACTGTTCGGTTTGAGTATTTAATATATTTTGCTCATAAAGCACAATGAAATTAGCTTTGAACATACATACCGCATGAATAAGTTAAGGGAAATCTCTACCATTTCAACAGGTAGAGTTGAAACGGAAATCGTTTAAAGTACACAGGACAACTGTCGTTTAAATTCATGAGCTATTACTGCGTTATTTTAACTCTAAGGATTCGTCTTACACTACGCACCTCAAAATACCGGAAAGCGGCCTTAAACTGAAAAAAAGAATCTTTGTGGAAGTCAAGGCCACGAATCTCACCGAAAGGTAACTGGGGGAGCTGGATATTAATTAAATCATGTCTCTTTTTTTCAAAAAGGTTTTGCAGTTGGAAATGCATGGATATGAATTTTAATTTATGGATTTATAGAACAGAAAATGAGCATTAACTAGTATACTGTATAACTATGTGCACCGGCTAAATAATCTGACTGACCTGAAACAGTTTTTGGTGACAGTTGGTTATATATTCCTACAGTTAGATTTTTGGGTAATTTCACTTCCCTTTAGTTACGGGCAATTATATTTTTAATACTCATAAACACCTTCCTGAACGACGTGTGGAAAAGTTTCATTGGCAGCTAAAAATAATTTGTTGTGATATATTTATTTTAATTTAACCAATACTTAGTTATCTAACAAACTGAGAAAACAAAAAAGCGTAATCTCCAAAGTTAGCGATCAACAATATTACTAAGAAAATATTTGAGATGAGTACGAATTGGTAGAATTTCACATCTTATTTTTTTCCCCAATCCTTTCTTTTTAATGCGCGCCCGACGTCGCTAAAGGTTCAACGTCCTCCTGGACCGATGCTACGCGACAACCAGCCCTTTTCCCATCAACAGCTCTTACTATGACCTCTTTGTTGGGTAAGTTATTTAATCCACACCAGTTTAGCACACTGATTACATGTCGACGAGTGCAATCGTGAAATGCCGGTATTCTGATGAGTTGAGGTACTTTGTCGAGTTAGGCTCCTGTAGCGCAAATCGATAACCCTAACCCTAAAACCTAGCCATAATAATTTCAAGACGGTGAAACTTCCCGTGCACAGAAAGGCTCGGTAGCACGTCTTCATGGGTAGCATTTGTCTATAGATCACCGGACAGCTGATGCATTTCCTCAGACATACATACATACATAGGCTACATACATACATACAAAGATAGATAGATACATACATACATACATACATAGGCTACATACATACATGCTCGTCTTTATGTCTTTCATCCTAGATGCAACCGTGACGGCCAGACTGTGATCACGTCTAATGGCCAAACCCAGACGGCTCGCTTCTCGTTTGAAGCTTTCCGCTTTGTGGAGCACAAAAACATGACTGTCTCCATCTTCTACCTGCACTGTGCCACCAGGCTCTGCGAGACGTCTGTCTGCAGCTCCGTCCTGCCGGTAACTCCACTGCCTATGCGAAGGTCTCAAAAACAGTAAAGTATAGGAAGGAGTACTGCTACCCAGCTACTATATAAATGTTTTTAAAATGTTATTTCATCAAACATTCATTGCATTTCCATTATTTTGCGTGAAGATCACACATGTTAATTTCTTATTTCATTCTCAAATACAAGGGCTCCAGAATGTTTCCGCTACATTCGTTTCTTTTACGTCAGTAAGTACTTTATTTGGCCAAGCTTAGCATTAATATATTAATCGTAGGAATTATATTAAAAGCCGCCTTTCGATATGTTGTTCTGTTGCGAAAATGGAAAATTAGGATTCCAGTGCACGAGTATTGCCAGGAATCCGACACATTTTGAGCAAATCACTTCGCGTTTTGCAGTCCGTTGTTATTTTCAATACATTTTTGTTCTGTAATCAAATTGATGTAATTGCTCAGTGCTTACTTTGGTATTATGGATGCGCCACTGTTTTTTACTGAAGTATCTGAACACAAAATTGTTAACATAGCGTATAAAATGAAGGCTGCACAACAATATCTTGGATTTTCCTGCACTAGAATAATCTGTTTGTTGCAGATGAAGTATTCTCCGCAGTGAATACTACTGCTACTGCGATGCATTGCCAGAAGGTGGTGGTCATGAGCTTTATCCTTGTTCTTCCGTAGAATTGTTCAGCCAATGCTAGGGCAAAGCGAGATCTGCAGTCTCAGGCTCAAAGTACCACCGTAAGTGAAGTAGCTACAGTTACGTCTGGTCCGATTATCACCAGAGTGGACAGCGGTAAGACACCGACACTTCAAGATGTTTTTTTTTTTTACAAATATATTACTATTAAATACACATAGTCAAAAAGTATTTCTGAAAACTCTGTACTTGGTAGGAAGAGGTGGATAGTTCAGGTCTAGAAAGTAAAAACCCAGATCAAGATTATGTTTCAATCAATCATCTGAGAATAAAGAGTCACAGTGACACAGGACTCAACTAATTGGTTGAAACAAAATCTTGGTTTGGATTTTTACTTTCTGAACCTGAACTGTCCGCTTGTTTCCAAGGGTTATTTGCTCAGATATTAACATTTAAATATGATAAAATTGCTAGCTAGAACTTTAATATCTTGCCTTTATGTGATGTAGGTGGGCCTCCTGGTCAAGATACTCAAGGTAAGCTTTATTTCTCCTCAAGGAGGAAACAGCATCAGCAACATTCTTATGATCCTTAAAGACCAAGAAACATAAAATGGCCCATATAAAATGACGTCACTAGGCTGTGTTGGATGGCCACACATTACAACTTCTAGCAGCCGATCGCTGAGCCACAGTAAACGATCCCCTTATCATGAATAATATAAAACAACACAGAACACATTTTAAAACGTCCCGGTGCTTATATCTGCATGTCCACATCTCCGCAGTGGCAGAGGAATCGCAGCGGGATAGCCCTGTGTTCCGGGCCGCCGTGGCGGCGGGCGTGGTGGGCATGCTCTGCTTGGCGATGGTGGCATTCACGGCGCTGCGCGTCCACTCTTCCAAGCGTCAGAGTAAAGAGAAGGCGCTGTGGGAGGGAGCAAAGGGCAGCGAGTAGGGGGGGGGGCGGGGAAACAGAGGTGCCCCCTCTCCTCTTCACAGAGAAATACAACATGCACTATATACCGCTGCATGACGGGGATCAATCATTATTTTTATTTTTTTTCCTGTTTAAAAGCGTTCGTTGTCTGGTGGCATTATCGAAAGAACTATCTACATATACTTAGTATACTTTATAATGGAAATCTATAGGTCATCATGTTGAAAACCATTTAAAAAAAAAAAAAAGCTTTAAAAGTACAGGAAATTATATGGATCAATCCTGTTAATAACCAAAATAGGGATTTCTGGCAATAAATGTTTTAGACAGCAACGTGCTTCTGATTGAGGGACTTACTGGGACTGTTTTCAGGGCTTTATTCAGACAATATTGCTTCCCTGAATATTCCCATTATTAAAAATGGTGTTTATAATATCTACATGGATGCAGGCATGCTAACTAAATAAAATTTTAATTTTAATATAAAGAGCGAGTGGGAGATTGTTTTTGGAAATTTTACTCCTTTTCTTTTTCCAAATGTATGATTTTGAGGAGACTGGGTCATGGAGGTTTGCATTTCTCTCTTGTGGGGACCGTCCGTCAACATCTGCTGGCTTAACCCAAATCCTTAGTATTACGGTCAAACTTGTGGCAACTATAAAGACGTCCAAGAAGAAAGGTACAGATCTTTAATCGAATTGTGGTGGAATCCTGTCTGTACAACCTAATAATTACCAATAACGCAGGTGCGCACACCCATATACACACACACACACTCTTCTCTCCTCACAGCTGACTTATACCACCTAAATCAGCCCAATTGCTACCAGGAATAAAACGTACACATGGCTCCTAGACCTACAACAAAATGTTATATAGTGTAGCATGACTTAAACATGCCTATAAACCACTTGGTGATATTCAGCGCAAATATCCCTGTTCCTCTGGTCATGTTGTGTGGGATCACGGCCTTCAGTGGTACGTGGCACAGAAATCTAAGCAGCCGTCTGTTACAGACAGGCAACTGTGTGATACAGGGCTGTAGTCAGTATGAAACGCTTAAAAAAAAAAGAGCTAAAAAAAAAAAAGGAATTTATTAACACTTTAGAAACAAAATCACAGCCACCCCCCCTGGCTGCAGTGATGTGCAGTACAGAAAGCAACAGCAAGCTTTTTGAAAAGACTGTTCCCCCCCGTAGCACGTGATAGTGAAAGGGCCTGTGGGTGTGATGGGAAGCCAGTGGAGTCAGATTCAGGAGTCATACAGCAGACCACAGAGAACCCAAAACAGCACTAAAACAAACAAAAAAAGGCGACAGAGCTACATAAGCACCTGTCTGACGCCCATGAACATTGTCTGGAGAAAAAAGCAGAAAAGGAACCTATGCGAAGGTTAGGAGGGGCGATTTTACATCCATTACAGGAATGTCAATTCAATACACACATTCCAGCATTTTCCAGATTTACTGAAGTGCTCAGGCCATTTAACTGAAGGAAAAAAAAAAATTAAGTACTGTAAGGAGAGTACCATTACAAATACGGAAAAATGGATATTATTTTACAGAATATATGGTACTTCACAGGCTGTTGGCGTTTATTCCTTGTCAGAATGCACTCCTCTATGATTTGTTATCAGAAACTAACCACTGTGACAAACATTAAGGGCTTTGCTCATTCAAACCATGAGTGCTGTATGGGTTTCTGTACCAAACAGCACACAACCAACAAATTCAGCAGCATCCCAGATCCATCCCACACAATACAAGTAATCCAGTCCCTTCTGTTGGCTTAACTCTGCAGATCCTCAATTCCAAGAAATCCCTAGGATTCCAATTAGATAAACGTTTGTCCCATGAGGCACTAGACATGATTTTAAGGTGGAGAAATCATGCAGCTGAAATGCAACAGACAGACATAATGACAAGATCCCCAGAGGTCAATCAACAACAGGGTTTTGATAACCATGACAATGACCTTGTGAGATTACAACTGAACAGAGGTGTGGGGGGCATTACCTGTACACAAGTACGCATTTTATGAAATAGTTTGGAATAGCTCTTATTTTGCAGAAAGACTGACAATGGAAGTGGTGACTTGAAAATGAAACGGAATAAACTGGGCAAAATGGCATCAAGTTGTTTCTGCAATTATCACAGGATCTCATGTGCTCTAGCTGGCTGTAGGGGAGAAGGGCAGGAGGCTAGAAGATGACAGAACTCAAGAAGAAGCCCCAAAAACATTCTAAAAATGTACAACAAAGTTTCTCCAAGCTGATCCAATTAAACAATTTTGATTTAAGTTTGGGGAGACAAAAAAAAATTAATAAATACATCAAAACATCTGCATGTTCCAGCCGTTATAATTCATCTTCTATATGGTTTTCCGATTTGTCCTCCGTGGGTCCTGCAAGAAGACACCAACCAATCATGGTAGAGATAAAAGCCATATAAAGAGACTGCAAAACAGGACTAGACAGAAGTTGGCGAGTGGATGAGGTATGAGGTACCATATTAGCAGGACGTAGGAGCAGCTTCTACACCAGAGGACACTCGCATGCACCAAGCATACCTGTATTCACTGCTCCTTTTGTGGGATTCTGACGGGTTTCTGTTTCAGCCTCATCCTTAGCACCATTGTCTATGGGCGGCTCCACACCTGGTTTCACTTCAGGGGTTTCTGATATGACCAAAAAAAAAAAAGAAGAGGAATTACATGCATGGATGGATGAATGGAGGGGAGAGGTTTGGGAACTAAAGTGGTGCTTTTATAACCATCAAACAGGATAGCAGTTACTGTTTGGAGTACAAAACAAGTTCTTATTAAAATGTTACTGTTAATTTGCATATGATCTGATGTTACATTACATTTTTCATTGAAGAAAAAACACACAACCTAGATAAACAGCTTTAAAAATGTTCCTTAACCACCTCAGATCTTGTGCAGTATTGTGCATTTACTGATCCAGCATTGAACAAAGTATACTGGCAAACACAAGGCAACATGGCCAACTGGTTTGACATTCATGATACCTGTCGCTTTCTCAGCGTTGGGCTTGTCCACAGGTGGGATGACTTTCTCAGAGTCAGCTTCCGTGCTGTTGGACTTGCCATTTTCTGTGCTGGTGCTGTTCTCCTTGGGTTTGACCTTGGGCTTGGGCTTGGCAAACTTAGCCTTGTTCAGCAGGTAATTGACCTCGCGGTCGAGAAGGGCGAGCTTGGCCTCAATGTCTTTGGAGAGCAAAACTGGCTTCTCAGTCGGCGAGCGCTTCTCCTGCTCTGCCAAGGTCTCGTTCTTCCAAGTCTGTGAAGGACACGGCAGAATAAAGCTACGTCGCCAAATGATAGGTACACTTCTGGATGATATTTAAAAGGGGGTATTAACATACCGTCGTCTCATTGATCATCTTCTCCAGTGTCTTCAGCTCAACTTCTGTAAAGATTTGGTCATCCTCCGGTATGAGTCTGGCACTCCTATATCAAAATATTAAAACGATATTTTGTTCATAACAAAAACCAATAAAGCATTTTAAAAAGGTAAAATTACTGGATGAATATACCTTCTAACCAGGACCAGAATAAACAGGATGGATGGGTAAATGAATAAGTATTATGTTCTAAAAACTCACTTAAGAAAAAAGCTAGAATGATTCAGCATGCTGTCAAGCGCTGCCAGTCTGTCAGGCCACTTTCTGCGCTCTTCCACTTTGAAGAACATGGACTTGCACAGCTTCTTCAGGTCTGACAGCTTCTCCTTCAGCTCCTTAGTAGCTGCTGTATACCCCTCCTCATCCATCCAGGTAGAGGCCTCGCTCAGCTTGCTGGAAATCTGCTGTCGCTCTTCCTCAGAAAGCACCACCAGGTACTCATCCTGATACGTCTTATCCTGGAAGCATGAGGTGATGAGGACACTGGCCCATCATTTCAATCCCCCCTCCTCAAACATGCAACTTTTCTGATCTATCACCACCCTTGAAAGAATTCTGTTTGTAGAACTAGATAAAGAGACATTGGGAACCATCTTAAAACAAAAAGATCCATACCTGGGTTTCAAAGATGAACGCCTCAAGGCTGTTTAAGGCCTTTTCCCTCTCGTGCTTCTCCAAATCTCGATCAGTTAGATCTTGCAATCTGAAAGGAAATGTATAGAGTTTAAAAACCAAATGCCACATGACCCCCACCCATCGATCTCTTCCAAGTGAGAAAACTTACTTCTTCTTAGAAGCATCAATCTCATCTGGACTTGGGTTGAGAACATCATTTATTTGTAGCTCTACGTCAATTTCTTCAGAGATCTTTACTTTCTTCTGCGATTTCACCTTCTTATCTTTGTCCTCAGTCTTCACTTCTTCATCAGTTGGCTTCTTTTCTTCAGTTTTTCCTTCACTTCCTGTTGCTTCCTTTTCACTCTGTGGAAAAATTAAATTGTTCTCATCAAGAGTGTCCCGACGAATTTTATACAAACCCAACACCATAAGGACAGCAAAAACAAATTAAGTCAATCATCAACTCCGTTGTATTTTGTAAAATATCCACAATGGATAGAGAAAGCACAACATTAACAGTGCAAAGTACAAGGGCATCCAAGTAGGCCTGACTGCTATTCAGTGGTGCTTTTCCATAGGCATATAGGAACCAACCCACTCAAGCGATACTGTGAAGAGAGACTAGTTACAGCAAAAGGGTCGGTTCCATAAAGGTGTTAGAGAGTGACAGTAACATGCTGTACATCATGAACTATTATGTATTGATTTCTGCTAACAAGTCTGAGAATCGCCATGTCATGTTATATACATAAAATACTAGTGCAATTCACATTTGCTTGTACAAGTTTGCATTATGAATGAATTCTGTTCAGTTGTTCTATAGTACTTTAAGTAGTAAGGTTAACTCTATAGGACGAAAGTAATTGGTGCCTCCTTCCTGGCCTTTCAACGTCCAATCATTTCCAATAAATACTGCTGTGGCAAATCGTTTAGAGGTGAGCTACACACATTTGTTTTGTAAAAGAGTCACTATTGAATGCTGATGATATTAAACCCCACCCAGTTAACATTAACTCACTGGATAACAGTTGTAACTTGGATTTGCAAAACATCCACTCAGAACTTGATCCATTGGAGAATGCGTAATTCCTTATTCCTAAAATACTATGATCGTCAAAGCGGTTTTACACTTATTGAAATAATATGGACAGAGGGGAACATGGGAAAGGGGATGCAAATAGCATATGCAAAATGACCAAACGCATTTACGTACAAGTTTCCATGGAAACATAACATGGGAAAGAAGAGCAAGGAGGAATAGAAGAGGGTCTTGATTTCTACCTGGGAATCAGAGCTGCCGTCCACCTTCTCAGCTTCTGCCGCCTTCTCTGGCTGGGCATCAGTGTTCTCCTCAGCTTCCTGATTAGCATCCTGTGGGTCTTCATCCTTCTTGTCCTTATCTTCCTCCTCTTTCCCAGCCTCAGGTGTGAGCTCCTCCTCATCCTGGTTTAATATTTTAAGGGTTTAGTTGCAGAAAATAGCTTGAGGCCTGAGCAGAAGCCTCCAAAGAGGGTATCTAACAGTCATTAATGACAAATGGGATAGAAGTATACCTGGACAGGCTCTGTGAGGTTTGCGGTTGGTTCTGAACTTCCTCCTCCAAAGAGGCTTGATATTGTGTTTCCAAGTTCTTAAAAGAGGAATCATAATACAATGAATTAATTTTAAGAAAAAGAAAAATTTAAACATTTGTCAAAAGCATGAAATACAGTGGTACCTCGGTTCTCAAACTTAATCCTTTCTGGACCCTAGATCGAGTTCTAAAAAGTTCAAGTTCTGATCAAATTTTTCTCCATAAGAAATAATGGAAAAACTAATTAATTGGTTTCTGGCCCCCCAAAATTACACCTAAATACGTTTTGTTTGTTTTTTTAGCATTTAAAACACAAAATCAACAGAATAAAACAAGAGCATTTTTTTCTTAATGGCATCAAAACGATAAAGATCTTATCCCAGCATTAACCCTATCCCGCCTCGATCGTCCGCTCCTTCGGTTTGCCATGCCCCCTCGTTAACCTTGTGTGGGATAGCCATGTAATCACCCGTTTCTGGTTGTTGTCATTAGTCCTCTATATTAAGTCAGTGTTTTTGTTCGGTTCCCCAGTCTGTTCATTGGGTGTATTCGACTTGCTTACAACGCTGGCTTAAAGCAACGCATTCTGACCCTGACCCAATGCATTATGGTAGATGCGTTGCGACCTTTCACCCGGCTGCACAAACTGGAAAAGCCTCTATGACGACACACCTTTGTCTTTATTGGCTGAAGAGTTTAGTTACATGCATGACTTTTATATCCCAGGCAGTTCTAATGCATAATCTGCCATTTCTCCCGGATATCACGTAAAGCAGTGAGAATTTCTTAGTTTAAATAAAATTACATAAATGCTCTAATAGTACACAAGTTAGTGGTTTATTTATTGTTAGTTATTGTAATGTTGCGCTATTTTATTTGGTTAATCTTGAATTGAGTCTTGAAGAAGGCATTCAAGTAAGATTTGCATTGTAGTATGACTTTCCTGGCGTGTACAATCTATATTAGGTCAGCATTCACGGTTCAACTTCTGATATTCAGATCAAGTTCTAGGTCAAACTGGTTTGTTCGACTTAAGAAATTCAAGTACTAGTGAGTTTGAGAACCGAGGTACCACTGTACTGAAATTTCGGCAAATACGTACTTGTCAAAGTTGATTCTTCCTCTTTCTCCTCCACTATGGTCTCAAAAACAGATTCCACCTGGAAGAAAAAAAAAAAAAAAAAAAAAAAAAAATTATATATATATATATATATATATATATATATATATTTAGCTTTGAATTATTGGCTTTAGGATTTTAGAAAAACAAAATTGCAAATTCCTAACCAACCCGGTCCAGGATGAGCACTCCGCTTTCGTCCATGTTAAAATGAGCCTTGATGCCCTTCGATTCTGCATCCAAGTGCTTCTTAAAGCTGCTGCCCACCCCTGTCAACCTGACTGCGGTCAAGTTGTGGGACCCAAACACCCTGAGAAGGAAAAATCACGTCAACTTGCAACAAATATGGCTACTCAATTCTAAGGCTGTTGGGCCAATAGATGAGTGTTTTCCAACCCGGTCCTCTGGCACCCACAGACAGTCCACATTTTTGCTCCCACCCAGCTCCCAGGAATACAGGTAGAGAGCTCATCTAAACAGATGTGTACGTGCATTCACCTCTGCCTATTGAACAAGTTACCTGAGGTCATCTGCACTAAGGAATCCGAGGTCCCCATAATTGACGTAAAAGACAAAGTCATCGGTGTAGCGGTTGAACGTGATGACCTTGCGCTGTGGGTACGGAGCCATTCTCTGAAACAGAACCCGCTTGTTGTGTTTCAACATCTTCACCCCTTCCTCCTCCGTCTCCCGTGTGAACTCCACCTGAAGCGGGCGGAAAAGCCCAGTTAAACGAGCGACAGGATAGGCCTCCCTGCGACCCGGCCAGCGTCCGGCCCACGGCCCACCTGAATGGGGAACACCGCAGCGTCTCGCACCAGGAAAGGCTTGACCTTGAAGGCCTTGCTGAGCGCCGCAGCCTGGTACACGGCTCCCATAGCCGCAGCTTCGTCAGCGTTGATGTTCTTCCCCAGCTCTTCCCTGCAGGAAGGCAGCGGATCATGGCAGAACTGAGTAATTTCAAAATTGCTGGGATTTGAGCCTCAATAATTCACACAAGATTGGGATGGAAGATCCATTAAAGACTAAAAGCGGACATACTTTCCAACAGCTTTTAGCAGAATCTCCTGAACTCGGGGCACTCGAGTCGCTCCTCCAACCAGGATGACCTGTTCGATCTCTTCCTGGAAGCGAAGGCAGAACATGCATATGACACACTTTGAAACCGAGAGGGCGGGCAGCATATGCGGACCTGGAAGGTGGCAAGGGGTGAGGAGTGCCCGTCACCACCCAAGCCAGAAAGCTGGCCACCTCGTTGTATTTGCACTTTGGTTAAATAAGACTTAAAATAATAATAAAAACCTCTTTATTACTTAACCGTTTGTTTCCCTGATAATATTCTGATAAAGAATGAGCTCATAGTGCTGCGGAGCTAAATATGTGCTCTCAGAACAGGAGTAATGCAGAAGTTCGGGAATCTTGCACCTGGTGTAAGCTTGTTACCTTAACTGCAAGATACTGATACCTTACATGTATCTATGAGAATTCCACCACTGCCAGTGCAGAGTTGCAGCGTTTAGGTACCGTACATTTGCCGTTATTTGCGAGATGCCTTATATTCATATTTACATCTTTGTACCACACCAAAATGAGACTCGTCTGGCTCCCACACTGCCGGACTGCACTTACCAAGGACATTTCAGCAGAGCTGAGGGCTTCTTCAACAGGACCGGAGACCCTCTTGAAAAGATCAGCACAGAGCTCCTCCAACTCAGGACGCGTCACCTTTGCCTTGAAGTCGATGTCTTCCAGGAGACCCTCCACCTGCAAATATCAAAGTGAGAAACTGTATGAATACTGTTAGGACATTTAGCGATAATTAGATCATTTACCTTTGAAACACACTCACTTATGTGCAAAAACACCAGGTTCGTTGTATTAAACACTGGCACAGCACTGTGACGTCAACGTCACAACAGAAATCAATCACAAAACTTTACCATGGCGTAATGAAAAATGTATTGTTTAACATGATATAATGAATGATAAGCATGTGATTTACACGCATACTTGCCTGAGAATACACAAATATATATATCAACCACACTTTACCTCTGCAGAAATAAAGAAATTAAACCCCAAGACTCCAGTCTCACTTTTGCATCAGTATTACCCACAATACTAGGGGGGAGAATCAGATAATAACAATATCCTCATAACAAACAGCGAGTGGCTCACAACCATTTTGCTTTTAACGTGTGTGGGTCACATCCAGGAATCAGTACCCTTTATATTGTTTTAGGTTAGAGATCAGTTATAAACAGATCTCCCCTTTGGAAAGGGCAAATAAAACCATGCTCAAGGTCAAACAACTTGACAAGCTCATGTCTAACAATATCTCCAGGGTGAGCACCTGCTACCAGAGCAGCACTGGACACCAGCTCACCTGAGCAGTGTGTTCGTTGTTGGCGCTGAGCACAACCTTAACCCTCTGGGCCTCCTTCAGCAGCTTGGCCATGGCCCGCGGATTCTTCCGCACGTCCGTCTTGGTCTTCCCCTGCTTGTTGAAGATATCAGCCAAGTGATCCCGTAACCTCAGCTCCATCTCAAAGCCACCCAGGGTGCGGTCAAAGCTGTGGCAAGCAGGAGAGATATTCAAAGGTCAGAATTAAAACACATTGATAACTTCAGCCCAGAATCATCTCCTCCCCCCCCCCCCCAACACTGAAGCCTCTCTCCACTTGGGATCAATAAGCAACCTTAAAAAAAAATAATAAAATCAGTTA
>JABFDZ020000109.1:18541472-18595086 GCA_019775955.2 Pollimyrus isidori | reverse complement strand
CCAGTTAAAAAGACCAATCAAACTAACGATAACATCAAGTATTACCCAATCAAAAGTAGGAAAGGAGGTATCTTCATTAAATGCGTGTGGGATGATTTACATGAGACGCTGCTTTAAAAAAAATGATTAAAAAAATGATTCAAAACGGGACGATTCCGTATTTTAAAGGACGGGTGGCAACCCTACACTAGGTGATTGTTCTGCCATTGCGACTACGGATGGAGAGAGAGAAAGGTTTTATATCGTCAGCTCCTCTGAAATGTGTACACCACAGTGTCACAAAGTAAGCAACAAACAAAGAAGTCAATTGTGGAGAAAAAAACCTGCATTGCAAATCATGTTCATGGCAATCAAGTGGCTTTAGGTTGTGTTTGAAATTTGTAATTGTGAGTATTCTGCTTTTTAACGCACTTTGCAGGAAATGATTACGAACTAGTTGAACCTAATAAACATTAAATTTAGGGTGTACTACAGCCTAGACAGTGCTCTGTGATTCCTTTGATAGCGCCCTGCAACCCTAACTAGGATGAACAATTAAAACTGGATGGATGAATGGATGAAGTCTAAAAACCCAAGAGTTCAGACAGCGGAAACTCACTCTCCGCTCCCTTTTCTTACGTCTGCAGACCGGCGTTCTAACGAGTTTGAGGCGAACTGCTTACTGCGCGCGCGCAGAACAGCTTTAGAGCACGTTTCGATAGGATGCGTGGTTCGACAGAGCACCAGCACCGCGACCGATCTACTGTTATCGCGAGATTTGGTTTCCTAGGGCGACGTCGAGCCGCTTTACTTTCATGGAGAAAACACAGCGACAGAAGGTACTCAGCTATTTTGTCAAATACATGGTGTTTAGACCCCGACAATGACAAATTATCACGAATTTCGAAAATAATATGTATGAGTATTTAATAGCGACACGACGAACTAATCGCGTCACTACAAGCTATCTATAGTATACCTAGTAAAATATGTACCGTAGCTAAGTAAGAGTATTAATTGGACGCCTCTAATCGTTGATGAGCTGGTTTTCTGTTATTTAATAACAGATAGCTAAACGTTCGACATGTTCATTGCCACCAAAATGATTACGGGCGGCTATCTAAGAAAGTAAACATGCCCTTAAGGTATATGCCGTAATATGTAGTGTGTAGTAGTGCCAGTGTATAACGACGTGTACGTTTATTTATGGTGATGGCAGACTAAACTGATTGCTAACCAGCATTACGACGAAAGCCTGGATGTGAACGATTCAGAGGAGATCGCCAGCGTGTACACTCCATCGCCCCGACAGACAGGTTATTCTTATATATCTTTATTAATTTATACACTACACCAAATTAATAACTTCTTAATGATCTGACAATGGGCGTCAAATTGTCCAATTTAACCTCGATGCCAACCAACCTTCAAAAACTTGACGTAACCCCTGATCTTTTCATTAGCAAGAAACTCACTCTGACCATTTCTCTCCGTAACTCAATTACAGCAGTTTCCAGAAAATCAAGGAGGCATGGTGGCATGACAAATCAAAGCAATGATGATATGGAAGATGAAGCAAAGGTATGCGATAGCTGTTTATATTGTATACATTTCTGCAAAATTGTTTTTACATCGTCTTAAATTCCTACATTTACTTATTGATTTTTGTAAAAATACTGGTAAGTGTTTATATGGGGTATTTGTTATTATGATTGGTCAGTACGAGTCTGTATGAGCTGTATGAAAACAGGTTTCTTGAGTGTTTTGGTTGACTTGATAGTCTGACTGTTGTGAAACAGCACAAAAAGAAGGTACCAGATCCAGGAGGTCAGCGAGCCTTAAGCGATAATGAAGATGACGACGACGACGATGATGATGATGACGATGATGATGATGGTTCAGATGAGACAGAGTCAGATGAAGATGAGGGAGACCAGGGATCTGCTCCAGAAGGGTAAGATGTAGCTACATTTTAACACTAGCAACTCATGTTTGCATTATAGTTTACTCAGCATTTTGATTAGGGAAAGATTTCCAAAAACACAAACATACAGTGTCTTCAGAGAAGCATCACTCACTCAGAAGGATGAGTCTGCTTCTCTTTGCATTTCTCAGTCTTCAGGGAATACATACAATTTAAACAGTGTGCCTCGTTTGCTTCTGCAGACACTTTGATATGTAAACCAAATAACCAATTATTTGAAACCGTTTGGCACATTTTTTCCAAACTTTGTATGGTTGCTGTATCAATGATGGACTGAAACTGAAACAGATCGCCCCAAAATGGAAGGGCAAAAGGGCATCAAAAACTTTTTATTATTTTCTTATCTTTTTCAAACTAGAGACATTGCTTGAGTACCAACTTGGAACTGGTTAAACTTTGAGACAGATCACTCTTAAATTGAAGATTGAAGGGTGCAAGCAGATGACATTTGACCTTTGTAAATGTAACCAGTCAAAAAATAATTTGATGCATCTTATAACTGCTTCACAAAAACATATGGGTGAAGATCTACACATGGATTTATATTTAGACAAATTACTGCTTCAAGTTTTAGCAGCATTGTTGTGTGGCAACAAAGGAAGGAAACTGCAGTTATAGAAGACACTTAATATTGTGAACACTAACTTTAAAGGTGTTGTACAGATCTTATGCAAACTTCGGAGGCGCGTTGTAGGTGTGACAGATATCACCCCAAAACTGAAGCAGTGCTGCACAGTGATAGCCAAAAAGGGTAGTTTCAGACATTTGATACCATTATCAAAATAACTCAAAAAGTATTCAACAGTTATTTTTCCGACCTTTGCTGCTGAGTTGTAAGGCTGAAGATCTGGTCCTACTCAAATTTTGTGATAAATCTCACCAAAATTGAAGCAGCGCTGCATAGTGATAAGAAAGAGAAGACCAGCTCAGATCTTTGATATTCTGAGCATGATAACTCAAAAAATTATTTGGCTGATTGTTACGTGCCGTAAGTTCGACCCCAGCGGTGTTACGTGTCGTAAGTCTTACGGCTGGAACCTGAAGACACCCGCCTTTGCGATTCGTCGGCTGCAACCGCAGTTTTCCAAACTTTGCAGGGTCATTGTATGGGTGATAATCTGGACCTGATGAATTTTTTGAGACAAATTGCACCAAAACTGTAGCAGTGTTGCTTAGTGAGAGAAAAGAAAAGGATGAGATAGAGGCTTATCCGTGTGAACAGGATTAATCGATGTGATTGTTTATTCTTTTTACTCTTTGATATTTGATATATCTTATTGCCACTTCACCAAACATTATATTGATACAGTACAATGAATGAGTCTTCATCCTATCAAAATAGGAGCCACCTTGATGAGTCAGAGTGAGTGGAGTCCAGAGAGGAATTATATTTATATATAAGCATAATGGATCCACTGTGGTACAACATTGCTATTGTCATGCTTCTTTTGTCCTTTATGCCCAAATCTTCCTATGATAAGATGGGCATTTATTGATCCCCATCGGAATAGAAGTCTTTATAGTAGTACTGGGTATAATAGTTCAGAACGAAATACAACAACTGATAATATGAGTCAAAGTAAGTAAAAAGACAATAACTATATAAATAAAAGGCAGTAGTAAAACAAGGATAAAAGTAATAAAGAATAAACAAGTGCAAAACAATGTACGACTATGGTAAAACTTGGGATGTGCATACAGTGTGCAGGCCATGAACTCCTGGCTGGAATGGGAAGCTGTATTCATGGGCAGTGTGTGGCTCAGTGGTATAGGATGCTGTGCCTGTGATCAGAATGTTGCCATGTCCTGTTGTCAGCCGAGTGATCTCAGCATTGGGCCCTTAGCCCATAATTACTCTTGGGACTGACTGACCCTGCTATCTGAAAAATGTACCGGTATATGTCACTTTGGATTAAAGTATTTGCTAAATGTGATGCATGATTTCACGAAGGTATGCTTGCCTCGTCACAGGGCATATGACCCGGCTGATTATGACCACCTCCCAGTTAGCGCTGAGATCAAAGAGCTGTTTCAGTACATCACTCGGTGAGTAAAATCACACAACCCAGAGAGTTCCCAGGCTGGTTGGGAGGAAACAAGAATGAAAATCGTACAAGGAGTGGTCTTTTACTTTCTCTGCAGAATGATGTTTTGTTGAGGGGGTTTCCAAAATTTTTGAAATACCGCTAACTCGCACCTCCAGAGTTGTGAATTTGAAGTGTCAAGCAATGCATTTGTTTTTTCTCAATTTCTCTTAAGAATTATCAGAATTTTTTCAGATTGGGCTTGATGGGAGAAATAGCTTGATATTACGTTTTAGGTACACGCCTCCGACCATTGAGCTGGACCACAAGCTGAAACCTTTCATTCCTGACTTCATCCCTGCTGTGGGTGACATTGATGCTTTTCTGAAGGTGACCATCACATTCTTTAAACTGAACGTGGAGGAATTTTTTATTCTTTCTGCCTCCAGATGTTTCTTCATCCTTCCAAGTTCTGCCTGCTATTTTCCCCATAACTGAATGTGACTCGGTTGACTGGATTTTAGGTTCCACGTCCAGATGGCAAACCTGATAACTTGGGCCTCTTGGTTCTGGATGAACCCTGTACCAAGCAGTCAGACCCAACGGTGCTGTCTCTTTGGCTCTCGGAGAACAGCAAGCAGCACAACATTACCGTGAGTCTAAGCCAGTATCAGACTGGGATGAGTTCCCCACACTGGCTTACAACGCAACAGCTGGAATTCTCTCTCCTTAAAACTACCAGGAAGTTAAGGTGAAGAGCCTCGAAAACCCAGAGAAGAATTCCAAAGCGATCGAGAACTGGATCGAGAGCATCAGTGAGCTTCATCGCTCTAAGCCTCCTGCCACGGTCCACTACACCAGGTACATGTCTTTGCATGCAGTGTTTTGTGTCGCATGGCTGGATGCAACATCACTGTGCTGCTCTCTGTTTAGGCCGATGCCTGATATCGATACCTTGATGCAGGAATGGCCTCTCGAGTTTGAGGAGCTTCTTGGGAAGGTAAGATGGTCGGCGGTTTCCTAAATACAAGGCTGCTGTATTTGCGGCTGGTAAAAACCTAGTTCTTTAGCTCAGCGTTTCCCAATCCGGTCCTTTGTGACCCCCCCAGGCTGTCCATTTTTTTGTTCCCTCACAGCTCCCAATAGGGGGCAGCCATTGGGAAATCCTGCTTTAGATTATGTTTGTCTAAATAAGCTTTTGCTCTTCCTCTTGTTGCTCTTCTTAGATCTTTCGGTTATGCCATGCAGGTGCAGAATGTAGAGTTAAATATGCATAAATGTTAATTCTGAACTGTTCTTTAGTCCCAAATACAGAGGTATAAAGCAACACACAATACAATACATAAACTAATGCTAGAATAACATATTCAAATATTTAGTGCTTAGTTTAACAAATGTAACATAGCATAATTAATATTTTATTAGGTATGTTTTGAATCCACTGCCGCTCTCTCCCGGATTCCTTTTGTTAGGTCACTCTGCCCACCGCAGACATTAACTGTGACTTAGCGGAGTACATCGACATCATATGTGGTATGTTTGTTTGTTTATTTATTTGTTTGTTTGTTTGTTTTCTTACTCATTTCCTTCACTGGTTTTTCCAAAAGAGGGGAGGGTCATTCACTTTGTGTTTTTCCCATAGGCATCTTGGACATTCCAATATACAGGAGCCGCATCCAGTCTCTTCATGTGCTGTTCACACTCTATTCAGAGTTCAAGAATTCACAGGTGGTACATAAATGTGCAGTGTTTGTTACATGTTAAATGAAGCAGTAATCTAATGAAGATAAAAATAATAATAATTGTCACTAGTAACTTTAGTCAAAATAATTCTGCAAGTATATATATAAAATGTTTACATATTACCTCTCAGTTTCAGCCTTGTTGCCGCGGTCGGTCAGTAATCACTACACTAGTGTTCTCTAAGACTACATATTTTGCCTATAAATTTCTATTGTCGGAGATTCATGTATCATCAGAGTATCAGCGACAAGCGTAAAGCTAGCGAAAAATTTTGTTTGTCAATTTCATGAACTCAACATATACAAATTGACAAATTTATCAAGGTGGAGTTTCCTTTGGACCTTTTCTTTATTCTGAATAATTAAAAACGATTTACACACTGTAAATGTATGTTAAGTAAACACTTATACAGACTTGCACTTCTGTATAAACATTTATTAATATACTAAAAATGTTATAAATTGTGCAAAGGTGACATTAAAACAATACCTAAAGATGGCTGACACAAACCTACTACCAGAACCATATGCTTTAAATATAGCTAAGTGGCGGCTCCTTGCTTATCGAGCCATTCACTTAACGCCCTAGTCATAGGAACAGACCTCAGCCATGAGTTGAGGAGTAGCTGTATTTTCATATTGATTTTTTGCTAAAATGTTATGAAATCCAAACAGTTTCATATATATAAAATTTGGATATTTGTCAAATAAAATGTTTATACCTGTAAATGCAGCACTAGGTAAGAAAATTCTTAAACTGTGATAGTCCCTTTTTTATTAATTGAGTACTTGTGTCGTTTGTGTAAAAGCTTGAGTAATTTTACAGTTATGATTTCTTTTTTGGTAGGTAGCACAGTATGCTTCTCTGTAAATGAAGACCTGATAATATAAAGGAGATATGTTATCCTTTGGGGGAGCTCAGGTTAAAGCCGGGCTCTGTTGGTCTTGGATGGAGCTGCACATGCGTTCATTGTAAAATGTTGTCATTTTGTTCCAGCACTTCAAAGCCTTGGCAGAAGGTCAGAAGACTGGCACACCATCGGCCCCACGCTCTGCGCCTGGCGATTCCGAGTCGCAGCCTTTCTGAAACAGCCCAGCCCCTGAGTGTGAAGCTTCTTGAGAAGAAGCTGTTCAGTGTTTATTTCAGCAGGGGCAACTTTCATTGTCGGTGATCTCACACATATCGAAATGTTCCTCACTACAGTCAATTTTAGTTATATATAATAATACACTATATCTGAATATTTCAGTTATCTGTGCTCCATTTGTACTTTATGGATTAATGGCTGTGTTGGAAGAGGCATTGGTGTTAAGAATGAAAACAATTTATGGTATGGGATTAGAAAGAGCATTGAAGCATTCTGCCTCAAACCTCAGGTGCAGATGATATTTAGAGATTCTTGCTTTACTCCAATACTTTTGTTTCCTTGACTTTACAGAACTGATGGAAATAGAATATATAGGCATATGTAAATCTACAAAGCTTTAGCCATGTACACTTGTTTTTTTTAACTTTTATAAGAATCCTTTGAATTTGCATATATTGTTTAATAAAATTTCAGTTCGGTTTGTGTCTTACTCACTGATAATGCGATTTTAGTTGGGTTATTGCTATTTAAAGAAGTAAAGACACCTCTCCTCCACTTATAAGCTGACATCAGTGTGTTTGGCTCAATTTATTCATTTTATAAATTTTTGATTTGAAATGTATCGATATTTTTTTGAGATTTTCTTTGGTGCAAAGTATTGAACTGGTTTTATGATCATAAGTTAAGACTAGCTCAAAAAACATTTGCAGTAAAATTACTCACCACTGAAGAAGTCTTTAAAAGAAGGTTAAGGATAGGAGTTTGCAGTTATGTGAACTGCTAGACAGGCTGAGGTTTCGAGAGCTTGAGGTCAAAGTATATGTCAAGGGCTGAAATCAAAGATATGAGACAAGACAG
Organism: Pollimyrus isidori; assembly: GCA_019775955.2. Taxonomy (NCBI): domain Eukaryota; kingdom Metazoa; phylum Chordata; class Actinopteri; order Osteoglossiformes; family Mormyridae; genus Pollimyrus; species Pollimyrus isidori. Next base: position 18,587,411 of record JABFDZ020000109.1, on the reverse strand, counting down.
CTTGTATGTGAGAGCAGTTTGACAGTGTAAATAGTCATGACCCAGTTTTATTCTCATTAAAATGTCATTTTAACCACTAGGTTCGGAAACAATCATTATTCTAAAAGTTTTTAACAATACTTTGTGTATAACTGTTTGTTTTGTTCATCATATTATGTACACATAAATATTGTGTTTATAATATTGTGTAATATATTGCAAAAGGTCTCCCCTAATGTCCACCGGTGCCTGCAGATAATTGTGGTTGGGGTGCCATCAGGTGCGTGATATTTATGAGGGTGGGCGAACCATCTCTATCTCCGTTCTATGGTCTTGGAAAACAGAATAATCCATATTGATTTGGGTCATTACACTCTCTGTTGCGGGATTTATCTGCTTCCTGTTTATGACAAAGGAACCTCCCAGTTCACCAGTAAATTTCTGCTCATCTGAACTTGCAAAGTGATTTCCTCTATTTTCCCTTCACTGCACAGCAGTTTTCTGCTCCAACTATTCCCTTGTATTGAAGGTTCAACTTTCATGATGTTTTATTAGCCGTGTTGAGTGCATTGACATGCTTATGCAATCACTCACATACCGTACAAAGAACAACAGTATACAAATAAATAGGCAACTGACATGCAAAAATGACTATTTACATAAAGTGCTTGAACAAGAAGTATTACAACAGTCTGCATTAAATCATTGAAAATAATTTATGGGTGTATGTTCAGGGTGGTTTGAGCCTGCTTCAACTTTGCTGCAGCAGGAATCGGTGAGTATCCATTCGATACATGGTAGTTTCTATGATCTCCTTAGCAAACATTACAACCTCCTATAATGCCTTCCTGTTTTGAGCAGTGCCTCAACCACAGCACACTGTAGAACTACTGGTGACACTTTCAATGATATTGCAGTAGAAACTGATGTGTGGTCCCCCATTTTGACAGCCACCACAGGTGAAGTGAGGGTTCTAGTCATGCATCTGTCCCTGAGACAGCAGAATGTGCATCTAGACCCATGGTTTGATATGGTTCAACTTAGCAATAATTCTATATATTGGATTTAGCTCTGATTGGAGATGATTTGCACTAGTTTCACATGTAGTGATTTACTTTTGAAAAAATATGTCCTTCTGAGACAAACGTACTTGAAAAAACATTACAGTTTTAAGTGATGTGATGGGAGTTTTGACTTGTGACACTGATTTTCTTCTAAATTTGACCTTCTATGAGGGTTTTGATTTGACACAGCTCTATTGTGAGCTGGACCGGATATCCAAATCGCATTTCATCACCCTAAGGTTTTTGTGAAAACTAAGCCAGTCCTCCTGGTCATAGAGGCGGAGAAACCTGAAGTTTCTGGCAGTTTCCACAGAGGATCTATCAGTGGTGATTATTGTGTGATTCCGGCTTGGCCTCCTGAAGCCCACAATGACCTCTATTGTTTTATTGATATTCAAGGTGCAATTTGTGGTTGCAACTCTGCAAACTTCATGACTTGGTCATTCAGAATTTGGCATCATGTCATGCATGAAGCAAAAGTCCAGCCTTGAGATCCCCACCCTCACTTACATCATGTAATTTTATAATTTAATGTGTTCAAGGCTTCTTGCTGCCCTCCCCTGATTCTGCCCGGGTACCCATGCCCCTTACTGCACCCCTGTCACCATCCAATTCTGCAAGTCATGACCCAGTGAAGAGTTGGTGAGCACCAGTTGTTCACTAGTGTTGTGGAGTTCCATCATCATCCATTGGTCTGTTTGACCTGCACGTCATGACCACTGTGGTGATATATCAATAGTTATTCAGGCATTGGGACCCTTGACGTTTTCAGCATTTGTAGACTTGTCGAAGTACAAAAGACAGCACAGGAAGTTATATCTTCGGGGTTGTCAGCTCTGGAGGCTTTGACCTTCCTGAAAGTCCTCCCCACATCCTGTTCAGGCAGCTGCAGCATAAATTCCATTGCTTCACTCTGCCAAGTCCATGTGTCGCAGAACATTATTCAGATGATCAGTTAGTGTGACATGAGAAAGAGTAATGCTTTGGTGCCGTGATTCTATCCTGCATTCTGATTCCTCATTATATGTCTGATGGTCCTCTTCAGGTTGCACCTGGCTGCACTGGGTCTCAGACCGTTAAAGCATCAGGTGTTTGACCAATCTTGAGATTGATTGGTCAGACATCTGATGCTTTAATGGTCTGAGGCCCAGTGTTTGATATCAGAGACTGATGCACTTGGCTTTTGGTTTGTAAAAGTCTTTGTGCTCTTTGTAGGATCACAAATATCAGCATGATGTTGCAGCTGCATACTCTTTAACATCTGTGATTGAGTTTGTGTATTCAATCAGCAAAATGCAGCTCCACAATGAAAAACAAGTGTGGTCATATATTTTTTTCCCTTCAGTTATGGTATTTGTTTATGTCAGTGGTCTTTTTTTCCACTTTCATTTATTGAAACTAGATCATTTGGTTGAAGCAAAATCGAAGCGAACATGTCAGTTTTAACCTAGTTTTATAATTACACTGCCGAGGTACAGACTTTTTTCAGTAGGAGTGATACTACAATTTTAACCTTCTTTATGAATAGCTGCATCTAAAATGTTGTATTAAAAATACATATAAAACCATCTCATTTAAAAATGCAAAAAAAATCTCAAGATCTCTCACAAAAGCAAGCATACATGGTAAAACATCTATGACCACACCAAGATGGAAAGCAGACAATTTAAACAACACACTGATTTACTGAATGAACTATTTATGTTTACAAAGACCACGATGAAACGTGGCTCCACTTTCTCATGGAAAGTTCCATCTAAATTTTACATGAAACATGTCAATGCATTTACAGGATATGTATAGTTTTGAGTCCGATATCTATTCAGAATTTTCCTAAATAACATCATGTTTTATTACCTCTACATATTCTAAATAGATACACTGAGATTTTCATCAAAATATATTTGCATATTTGTATATAATAAATGGTAAGTTCATTAACTGCACCACATCAGGAAGTTTACCTTACTTACCTTCAGCCAAGAGGCAGTGGTCACTCTACTGCTGTAATGTGAAGTGTTTCTCCCAATGTCAGTTTTCCACCAGAAAGTAGCATTGTGCTAAAAATATTCTTCAGGTTTAGTCAGACTGCAAAGTATTTTTTTCATTGTAGATTCAGAATTTAGAGTGCTGCTGTTTTGCATAGGACAAGCAAGCCTCGGTGTAGATTTTTAACTAGATTAGGACCTGATTTTTGCATGGTTTTGGTACTGTGATATGACTTCCAGTTATTTGTGATACAGATCTTGGGTGCAGATATATACAGCTGTTTCTACAAAATGTTTTCTAGATTTATTCTGTGTTGCCCATTATTGAGTCTCTACTTTGAAATGCACCACAGAGGTTTACAGGAGTTACCAACTTTAATCTGTAATAATGACAATCATCACATCTGATAAATGCTGGAGATTAACTGGCTTCTTGTGTCATCTCAAATCCGTTAATTCAACCATTTTAGCTTTTTGTGGTATAAACACTGTTGTTTAATGTCTGTGTATATTAAGTATAAATAATAATCCAATGTAATATGCTTCATTTTCAGGTTGCAAACATACCCCTAGCTGCATAATTTTAAAGAATGCGTAGGTCTCTTATGACTTTCCGTCAGAGAAAGAGCAAGACAAGAACATGCTGACTCCGCTCTGTACGCTCTGTGAAGGAAGAAGATCAGCATATTGGCCCAGGGCTCTCAGTATAGCTAAGAGAGGTTTCAGTTTTAACTGTGCTTTAGTCTTTGAATGAAGCAGGTGATGAGCACTCAGAGATGAGAGGAGCACGCATATCTACAGGGGTTTCATGTTGTACAGGAGCTGTAGAAGGGTTTCTCTGAAAAATACAATGATGCCAAGCAAGGTTATTATGAAGCTCAAATGTATGCGGATACCTGAAATGCTGTGGATTCCCGCCACGGTGCTGCTATATATCATTATGCTTCTATGCACCGTCAAAACAGGTCAGGTCAACATCATAACTTTAATTTATTATTATGTCCATCTTATTTACACTGGCAGCAGGTAGTGTGCTAGCTAAGGTTGCTTTTTTAATATCAACTGTAATAATCTAGCCTATTTTATTATTATCTACAAGTCTGTACATGTGCATTTACATTTCGATGCATTTTGGTGAGGTTCTAACTTGGGTTCTTTAAGCTGAGAAACATTTTTAAGTTTCAGAATGCAAGATGAAGACACAGTAATACTGTTATGAAGTGCAAAACAGCTTCATTTTAGAAGGGGAATAAAGTGCACTGAGGTTTCAGAGATAATTGTAACAGAAGAAAGACCTGATGATGACATGCATTCTTGAATATGGAGTATTTTGTTTGTTATTAAGGATTGGCTGTTAATGATGTTATTAATCAAATGAATATTAAAAAAAACATTATAGAAACTTTACAGTATCTTTAAAATAATCATTATTGTCCATTTCACTATGCTACAGAAAGAAGGTTTAGGTCAGTTCTTTATGCTGTTTTAATTTGTTGAATGCCGTGTTCTTTCATGTTTGCACATTTAGCAGCCCGTATGAAAGCATTCGTTCACCCCTGTTTGTCCTGCCCTTGTCTTATAGCCCAAAACACATCAATGCACGGAAGAGACGTTTCAGCCGACCTGCATGAAAAGGCTGTGCTGTCATCACAATTTTGTGATATAAACCAAACTAATATCGATAGTGTGACATGGAAGAAACATGGAAAGGAACCATTTAAAGTTCTTCTTCATGTAGTACATAATTATACATTGTATTATTCGTCATATCAAGATCGTATCAAGTATTATTTCAATAATCAAAGCCTGATCTTTGATAAGGTACAGAAAGAAGATGAAGGTGTTTATGAGGCAAGCCTGGAATATAAAAATGGTACAATATTACCATACAATATTACCTTATGGGTCAATAGTAAGTGCAACATCTGTAATAATATCTAATATTGCTGGTATTCATGCCTGAACTGTTAGTGCCAATTATTTTAACAGTTGTATCCTGATCTTGGATAAAGTGAAGAAAGAGGACTATGGTGTATTAAATAAATGTCACTAGATAGTTCTAATTTTACACATATGGATAGATGGTGCTATGGATGGATAACAATAAGATTTCTATTGAAAAAAACAGCATAAATACTGTACATATAATACATGCATTCTTATTTAGCTCTTTTTCTAAATACGATCTGTTTCTGTGTTATTGCAATGCATCATCGCTACAGTGCTGTCAGTCTTAAGCTATGTTCTCATCCATGCAGCCCCTCCCAAGATCCACATTAATGGAAACGACTCTTATCGGATACTAACCTGCAAATATGACACAACAACAGGCAAAATACTCAGGAAATGGCTGCAGAATGGGCAGCCTCTCTCTCTAAATGACAGATACACTTTGAGCGAGGGAAACCAGACTTTGCTCTTGAATAATATGACTGTAGAAGACTGCCAGCAGTATACGTGCTTGGTGTCTGATGGCCAGAGGGAGACAAAGGCTCGCATCCACCTTACTGGTGAGAACTAGATAGGGTGAATCTCAACCAGTTCCTGTCATACCTGTGGCCTATACTACTGAACGAAGTGAAGTTACTGTCTTGCCAGGGTAACTTGTCGAGTTTTAGGTACCACAGTTTAAAAGGACTTCATATTCGTTCAGTTTTTGCCCATACTACCTTAAATCCGACAAGTTGTCCAACCCTTATAAGCCAGTAACCTCGCTTTGTAGTACTGGCCCCTGGTCTTCATGTACATTTATCAAAATTATTGACATGTAATCAATGTGGTTGTAACATAAGAAACTTAGAAGTACAGTCATCAAGCAGAGGTAGTGAGATATAATAACATAAATAACAACTGTGTACTATGGATAATGCAATAATCATAACTAAACGCTTCATGGTAATCCGGATCTAAAAAGTTTATGGTTCTTCAGGGTAAACGTTGATGGTGCCCAAATCATCATGTGACATTTTGCTCTGTTTTAGGTGAGGACGTGACTTTGTGTGGAGAAAGTACTACATCCACTACAATCCTTAAAGATATAGCCATAGCATTAATTGCCTTTACAGCTATCATTTCCCTAATTATTTTATCCATCATTTGCCTGAGGAAATACTATCTGGGTAAGAGCATCTGTCAAAGTACCGATTCTCAGTTTCATCGTTAGTATTATAAATTGTTAACCCTGTGTGTATACTGATAGCAGTGCCTCAAAGGCATGGACCCCACCTCTGAATTTAGTTTTTCCTGCTGCACTTCATCACCTAAGTCCCAAGTTTAATTGGACCTCCAATTTTTCCCAAAATTCCACAGGCCATCGCAAGAATGTTGAAGAAGATCGGACGACTGAAGGTAAGAAGCTGCTCCCTCTGAGAACATCTTAGCTCCTCATCAGCACAAGTGGCAGTCAAGAGCAGAAAAAGTACTTTGGCATTGCAAACAGAATAGAAGCTCAATAATCAGAGACTTTCTCTAGGTGACAAGACAGCAACAGCACAATCACAAAAGACCTGGTATACAAGTACGACAGAGTGTACTTACATGCTCACAGACGACACATCTGGTCTGTATCAATTGAATGTGATATATTTTTAATTATTTTTTTATAAATGTGATACTGTGTCTGGACAGTCAGTCACTGAGATTGATTTCTACAAATTGCTCAAATGTTTTAAAATAAAAAGTACTTATCTCTTACCCACAGATCATCATGTCTATGAAACAATCGGAGAACCCAAGGTGAATTCTGCTGGCAGCGATTGAGGACGTGTTATGCTGTCTGCAATGTGTGAATTTGGACACTCCTATGGGTGGCACAGTGGTTTAGTGGGCAGTGCTACTGACTTGCACCACCGAGGTTGGGATTCTGAGTCCCTGTTTAGAGTGTTTTTCCTCCCACAATCCAAAAACAAACAGTTAGGTGACTTGGCAACTGCAGGTAGTGTATGCACCCTTCAATAATAGAGTATTCTCAAAATATAAAATAAAGTATTCAGAAAAGGTCATGCCTTTTAAATAGTATGGGTGGACATCATAGCCTAACAAATAAAGCTGTAATGCGTAGTGCATTATAGATACCTTTATAATGCATTATAATGACTGGTATAAGAACCAGTAACATATTTAAGGATCTTCTATTGACAATCATAAGACATTATGGTGTTGAATATATTACTTCATAATCTCTAGCGAAGGGGGCGGCATGGTGGTCCAGTGGTTAGCACTGTTGCCTCACACCTCTGGGGCCTGGGTTCCGGACTACGTCTGGGTTTCATGTGTGTGGAGTTTGCATGTTGTCGTCATGGGGTTTCCCCCCACAGTCCAAAAACATGCTGAGACTGATTGGAGTTGCCAGGTTGCCCATAGGTGTGCATGTGTGAGTGACTGGTGTGTGAGTGTGCCCTGCGATGAGCTGGCCCCCCGTCCAGGGTTGTTCCCTGCCTCATGCCCGTTGCTTCTGGGATAGGCTCCGCGACCCAGAAGGATGAGCGGTTTGGAAAATGGATGGATGGATCTTCAGCAATGCTGTCGTTATAATGCATTATAATGGTCGGTATAAGAATTAAGGATGCTTTGTCCTGCATTATGAAGGCATCTATAGTGTAGATAAGCTTTCATAATGCATAATAAACAAGGCTATAATGTGTTATATCTTTCTATAAGTATTTATAGATATTTTATTTGTTTTTACTGTTTTATGAATGCATCATTATGCGTTGTGAATGTGTTCATAGATTTTTATAGACATGGGATTTATAGAAAGTGTTACTGACCACTACACCAGCAAAAAAATAAATTAGGCTTCCAAGGGTAATGAGGATGTTTACTTGGAGAATCTTTTCTTATCATGGTTTTAAGAGCACTTCTTCAGCAGAAGAAGGAAGGAGATACACGCCCACATTCACGCTCACATTCACACCAAAACTCGTGTGGTTTTATTCACGCGGGCGAGGCGCAGTCCTACAGCCCCTCTGACCCCGTACTCTATATATGGTGGAGGTATTTTCAGCATTGCTCTTACCCACACCATCTTTTTAGTCTGCTGAAATATGTATATAGGCCAACGTGTTGAAATCACAGGCAGTCAATAGATTATGATTGACTTTGGTAATAATAAAAGTAATGAGAAAAATAACTACATTTGATGCTGTGCAGCACTTTGAGCCAACAAACTGTATTGTGGCAATTTAATCATTTTTGGGATCTGTCTCCTCAGGGAGAAACTCATACGCTACAAGGAAGCCAACCCCCCTCACTCTCCAGTCCAAGCCAGGAGCAGCAAAGTGAGTGTCTATATTCCTACATCGACCATCCTCAGCCAAGGACACTGACATCAGACATCCCTGGAGCCGTAGATGTTGACATTTCAGTGATGGATCAATGAGACTCCTTCACCAAGCGATTTTATAAATCAGTAGAATGAGCAGAAACAACAAAAGTAAAGAGGATATTTCTTTGTGCCACTTCTGTTATTGTCATTATTTGTGGAGAACCAATGGCATAAGCCTCTAGATGGATTCCAGTGCAAGATTTTTTCGCTGGGGGGTGGACACATGGACACATGTTCATTTGGCCAAGCAAGGCGTCTGACCCTCATTAAATGTTACAAATGCATAGATGATTTTTGCGAAATATCCTTAATGTATTTAACTTTTATAGTCTTGTCATAGAAAAAGGAAAGTTACATATGCTGTCCAGCGGTTCATAATGCAATGTAACATGCTTCAGCAATTTAAACAGATCAATAGCCTTCTGCTTCTCCCAACAAAAGGGGTCTATCAAACCCCCATGGGGTCTCCTGTTTCTGTGGGCTCCAGTGTGGCTGCACTGCCTATAGCTGCACCAGTGGTGTGAAAGCTAACACCAAAAGCCCTTCCAGTTTGATATAGAAGGAGCAATGCTGTGACATTAATGTTTCTTATATGTTTGCATCCTGCTAGTGGCATGTGCACATAGTTGCAATATAACCATGTCAGTAAACAGGTAGCCATGCACATCTACAATTACTGTATCATTAAACTGGAACATTTATAAATGAATTACAGCTTCTGCTGTCATTAATGAGTTTTAAGTGCTGAAGCAGGAAGGGGGTACATGCAAAAAAAGAATGTGTGTGATATTAACTCAAGTAAGATGCTGCTTAGCAATAGAAAAAAAGCTCTTTATAAAGCACAGTCACATTCCCATTGGTGTGGCATGCTATTTTAGTTTCATTTGCAAACAAACTTCCTTATATGGCAGAGATGAGTCAGTTCTCACAGCAAGCGTTTGAAAAATTTGCCACTGGATGTTTTCACCATCATACGATCTTGTAATTTCCATCACGCCGATGGCTGAGAAATTATAACTGAAATTAGAAAACTGAGTTAGCTGCCCCCTACTACATCACAATGTCACATGTGGCTTAAATGCAGAGGACACATTTCATTGTTGCACACTGTTTGCTGTGGTGTGTCAATGATGATCACTGATCACTAAATAGGGAAAAGACACATGGAACAGGGCTGAATGGGCCCCAACTTTGCCCTTGATTGTAAGGTCCTAGGTTCAAATGTCATGTGCTGTAGAGTGACTTTGCCTTCGCTCCTGGTTTAGCTGACTTACAGCTACTGCTAAAATTGATCCAAAGAGTCCAGAGCAGGAAACCAGCATGTTGACACTGCATAGATTAACTCAAGCCCAAGACTGACGAAGTGTTGACCCAAGAGAGTTCGAACAGGTTAAAGAACTTTAGTTCTGAGTGAAACCAGATTATGGTTATTACTCCAGTGATCATCTGATCTGCTTTCTCAAAACTATATGTGGCTTTGGACAAACACATCTCCATCCATCCATTTTCCAATTCGCTTATCCTACTGGGTCGCGGGGGGTCCGGAGCCTATCCTGGAAGCAACAGGCACGAGGCAGGGAACAACCCTGGATGGGGGGCCAGCCCATCGCAGGGAACATTCACACACTAACCACTCACACATGCACACCTACGGGCAATTGAGGAACTCCAATCAGCGTCAGCATGTCTTTAGATTAGGGGGGAAACCAGAGTACCCGGAGGAAACCCCATGACGACACGGAGAGAACATGTAAACTCCACACACGTAACCTAGCCAGAGGTGTAAACCCACGTCCCAGAGGTGTGAGGTAACAGCGCTAACCACTGCACCACCTAAACACATCTCCTAAATAATAATTTGTTGCAACTGGCTTAAACTGAAAAGATGTCAAATAAATAATGTATAGCTTTCAATACTGTAACAACGTGAAAACACCTCAGATATACATTCAGTGAGGATTTAGCGTTTTTTCCAAAACTGCCTCTAGATGGCGACATACACTCCCTGTTAAAAGAGGGAGCCACCATGAATCACTGCATGGCGAAGGAGAGCCAGGAAGCACAAGGCACACTAGATAGGATGTCACTGCATCACACGTATCTCACACACAGTCATTTAGAGACATCAGTGCACTTAAACATGATGGGTTTGCACAGGGTTAGACGGAGTAACCACACAGATACACAGCTGAACAAAGAACATGCAAAGTGAGATCACTGGTATTGATACAGATGAGAACAGCAAACCAACGATTCTACTAGGTGACAAGCTGTGGTATGAAGTAATAAACAGGTAATAAAAATTAGTTTTACTGGGACATTAAAGAACACGTGTACTCAGATGGTAAGAGTAATACTTCTGCAACTACAGTGCCACTTAGTAAAAAATATAGGTTAATTACCTTGGCAATCCAACAACAACAAATAAATTTATTTTTGTATAATGCGTTTTCACAACATTACATTGTCAAGTGCTTTAGAGCATAATGTCACTAATAACCAATTTTCACTATGTGTTTGCATTTGTGTTTGTCAGTGTTAATGGTGTAGAGTGACTGGATAACTGTTCCAGTATAGCGACTAAGTGGCAACTGTTACTTGAAAAACAGTGTAATAACCGGCTAACCGGCACCACAGTGGCAGGAACGAAAGAGACGACACTCATTTGAAAGAGAACATGCTCTTTAATATCAGCTTTTAAAAGAAGCACAACCAAACAACAATTAGAAATTGTCAACACGTTACACAGAAATGCAGAGTGGTCTGACGCTGGACAATAAGGTATACACACAGTGGGTAATTTATGCAATGGCTAAAGACACACAAGAATCAGACATTGTTTATATATGATATGGCAAAGGCAGACATGACAATCGGGGACACACAAATACTTACAGTAACAAGGGGCTATTTACAGGCCTTGCTAGCGTGCTGGGATATGCAAATGACCGCCGCTATTCAGTGCCATCTCCGGAGGAATTTCTTACACCATCACTCATACCAATAAGACCAGCTTATTACTTTTCATCAGCAATCTCATATTAAAAGGAGCAGTTTTTATGAAACAGTAACCATAAATAATATATTCTGAAGTTTTCGGTTGTTCACTTAAGAACTCCAAAGTCTCTACAAAATCAACATGAACTGGCACCTTTTAAAAAATATTTTATTTCGTGAGGATTGCAGATCAAATTTGCCTGAACTCTCTATCCATCCATCCATTCATCCATCCATCCATTATCTGTTGCTTATCTGTGGTGGGATTGTGGGGACAGCAGTGCAAGCAGGAATGCCAAGACCTTCTTCTCACCAGACAATCTCTCCAGCATGTCTTGGGTCCTCCCCAGGGGCTCCTCCCAGTTGGACATGCCAAAAACACCACCCCAAGCAGCAATCCAGAAGGCATCCTAGATAGATGCCCAAACCACCTCAACTGGCTCTTCTTGAAGCAGAGGAACAAATACTCTACTTTTAGCTCCCCCTGAATATCAGAGCTCCTCACCCTATCTGTAATGCTGAGCCCAGACACCCCACGGAGAAAACTCATTTCTGCTGATTTTATCTGTCATCTCCTTCCTTCACTCACTAGCAAAAGCTTGTGACCATACAGTAGGTGAGGTTTAGGGATGTAGATTGACAGGTAAATCGAAAGCTTTGCCTTCCGGCTCAGCTCTCTCTTCACCAAGACAGAACTTTACTGATGATACTGCAACAACCCACCTGTCGATCTCCCTCTCCTTTCCTTCCCTCACACGAGGATAGTACCCTGCGATACTTAAACTCCCCCACTAGAGGCAGCAACTCATGCACCACCAGTAGAGGGCAATCCACCCTTTTTTGTCAGGAACCATGGCCTCAGACTTGGAGGTGCTGATCGTCATCGTGGAGGCTTCACACTCAGCTGCAAACTGCCTGCTGCAGGTCACAGGCCAACTACACCAGCAGGATCACACCAAAAAGCAAAAACAATGTGATCCTGAATTGCCTGATCTAATGAATATTATTCATTCTTCTATTTAGGGAATTGCCCAATATCAAACCGCATAGACCTGCAGCAAATCTAACACAACATCTAATGAGAAAACCACGAGAAAAAAACACATATCTGGTTCTCAAAAATATTTTATTTGTATATAATGTGTACCACAGCAAAATCCTTGAAAAAGATGTTTGGAATAAATTATGCATTACGATTTAAAACAGCATTCTGCTAACATTCAAAATTAAAAATTTTAATTTTCCCTAAAGCAATGTCAGCCCAGACGAACTTGAAATTGCAAAGCTATTTATTTGCTAATTAGTTTGATGGAACACTTTGGTGCTTCTTGAGGTTTTTTACATACATTGGGAAAGGTTACTATGACAACAGGGGAGTGCATTAGCTAATCGTTTATTTGCTTGTAGGGTCACATTTCGTGTTCCAGCGGAAGAGAAAACCTGCATTCGGGAGTGGAGAAGTGCTCACAAAACGCAGATGATTTGTCCGACAGATTCGCTGACGGTATTGCTGCTGGATGATTGTGCTTGAGAGCACAGAGTGCAGCATTTTTCATTGAGCTCTTACTGTTGAAAAGTGGCTGGCGAACTGGTAAAGTTCTCTGCTGCATTGCCCTTCCTGTGAGAGGAAATGAAGCACGGTGGCATCATTGCACAGAACACAGCAGATTGGGAGGGGAGGGACATACCAGCCTGGAGAAGGGAGGACAAAGGCGGCTGTGGGAGGGATGTGAGCACTAATGCAACAGTAGCTCACGTGGGCGCTGAAAGACTGGAAGTATTTGTCATAAAAATAGTACACATACACTGTCTAGAAGGCAGCTAAAGACACACAAGGTAATAAAGTTTGTTACCAGATTCAGTGACCAGGCAGTGATCAAGCAGCCTGAGCCCTGTTCCCCCAGTGAACATTCTTAAGGCCCAGCAATGCCACAGCTTTTCCTTGCTGGATTGAGTGCTAATGCAGACACATCCTACTGGCTCTTCTGAGCAGCCCTGCACTGCAAGTGTGTACAGACGCTATTCGGGTTACAATGGTCTGTTACGATATTTCAGCTTTTTGATGGGTATTCCAATACCTTTCTGTTTTTCAGTTTAGGTACATTATTCAATAAATTAAATGAGATATTCAACACTATATTATAAAATGGGTTTTGTGTTAATGATTTTGCCCAACTGTAGGGCAAAGCATGTTCTAAGCATGTATAAGGTAGGCTAGGCTAGGCTATAATGTTTGCTAGGCTAGGTTACCTGTATTAAAATACATTTTACCTTGTGATATTTTCGTCTTACAATTCAGGTTTATCGAAATGTAACCCCATCCTAACCTGCGGAATGCATGATCAGAGTTTCATCAGTCTGTTCCACAGGCCACGTAAAGTCATCCGTACCTAATAATATTTGCAATAGGCAGGGTTCTGTCTACTCAACATTAACTCAACACTCATTAAGAGTTAACTTACCTAGTCACACACATACTCATCTGCAGGATGAAAAGTAATCCCTTGGTTTGACTGGGTTAATGAAGGGCACTAGATGGACAAGCATAATTTTTAATGCTTACTTCACTCCATTCCCACCAGCATATTATTTTTGGGAATTACATGGTTTGTAAAAGACCAAATGCAAATGTATTATCCTGGTGTCATAATCACTTTACTTTTGAATTAATTCATTATACTGCATAATGTCATTATGATTTTATTTTGTATAACAACATAATTTTGGGAATAATTGAAGGCCAGACTCCGAAAGACGTCTTGCAATGCATAGTATAAACTTCTTTTTGAAAGTTGAATTAAGAGCTGTCACTTGCAAGGCGCTCAGAGGAGTGCGGGTTTCTTTGTTTTGTTAGAGCTGTTTTCTATTGACTGGAAATGAAAACAATAGAGAATCAGCCCCCTGGCAGACATAATGAATGGCAGCTGTGCATGACTGTCATGGTTCCTTCAAAGGACATCACACAAGACTGATTTTTTTTTGGTTAATCGCAAAAAGAACTTGGCATTTGTGATAAATAATGGGGAGGCGATGAAGGACAAGGTAAATTTAGAATATACAATATGAGTGTAATCAGTCAGGAAGACACCTAATCATAAATTAGTGGCAAATTTACTGCATCAGCATATCCATTAATTTTCATCCCTTTATGGTTGGACTCTTCATTCATTTCTATGGGGAAAACTCAATATGACCACCTTAACCCCCACCCAGCCATAACCTTAACCAAACAAAATATATGACATTTTTAGTATTCTGATTGCAGTCACAGATGGCAATCAGAGACCAAGAAAATGGTCCCTAAAAGCATCAGAATAACAGGTTTTTATCACATTATGGGGGACATTTGGTCCCCACAATGTAATCTATATCTGACCCACCCACACACACACATTATGGTTAATTCAATGACATCAGTCCACTTTTGTGCTTCATGTTCCTGCCATTCGACTGGATGAATCTAGAATGAACCCATGCAGTTATAATAAGAGCATGCAAAAACTTCGCACTGGGATTCGATCCTAGAAAGGAACTGAGGGGTGTGGTTAATTTAACTTTTTGTGCCATTGCTACTAAAATACTTTGATTAGTCAAACAATGAGGAAAATATATCTTTGCATTTACATAATCACAAGTTAAAACAATGACTTCTAGGGTCACCTGCTTTTTCATTTATGGTTTTAAAATAAATATTAGAATACTGAAAATTCAGGAAATACACACACTTTGGGTAATTTAGAGGCACCATCTGAATCACTGATGTTTTTGGACTCTGGGAGGAAACCGCATACAGTGCAGGAAGTGTGAGGCCAAGGTGCTCTTCCATGTGCCACTTGCAGAAAAAAAACTATAAGAAGCAGATAAATTGAACACAAACAAAGCCTTATTTTTGAAAGACCATCATAATCTTGCCATGTCCTCCTCAAAAAAAATCAAAATTTAGTTGTTATGCAAGAAAGCAAGCGCCCTACATTGAGCAGCCAATTTCCGTAACTATACCTAAAGCTACTCCCCCAATCACAGTCGATTAATTGCTTTTCTAGAGATGCTTCAGATTACCATTGGACAGGCCAACTGCTCCTCTTGGCTGCCATTGGTCGACCTGTCACTCCCAGTTATGTACATCACGCTCATAAATATGACACATAGTTATCAGGCAGTCTATTTGAAGAACTCAGATTATTTACAACTGATTTACTTCCCCAATGAATCCAAAGATGCAGTTCTTGTCCAGTTTAAGGTTTATGTAATATGGATGCCCCAGAAAGCTTTCTGGCACTCAAAGAGACACCAAGTTAGTCTGACCTACTTTCGTGCAAATGGATCCTCTGGGGACAGAGCATTGCTGGATCCTGCTTGGTTTCTGGGTATACAGGTGAAGATGCCCTAAAGCAGAGTGACTGAGCTGTGCCCAGTAAGTTCACTACATTGGTCATTATTTACACGGTCCAATACGCAATTCCGGATGCACCAAGGCTTTCAGGAGTTACAAATAATTGCATACAAAGTTCAACTAACTGGAATCAATGTTGCAAATTCGTCTGGTGCAAGGGTAAGAATCTGATGCCTGCATTAAATTTTACCTGATTGGTAAAAATACAATTGGGAGTTTTTTTTTGGAATAATAATCCTCTGGGCAATTTCGGACGTGGTTTTGGCCCCGCCCCCTGTGACAAACCTAAGATTGAAAACATTTTTCAAGGAATTGTCATACTCATTATGCTCCCATATCATTTATTATGCATAGCCTTCTAGTTACAAGGGCAAAAAGTTCAGGCATATCATATTGATCTGTAATGCTAAAAATGACATAAAAGATCCTTTGATGCAACGCAATAACTACTAGCCATGTGTGCAAACCTCATGTAGAAATTTTTTTTTTTCTTACGAAGGATGGAAATTACAAGGCATTTGTCATCTTTTGAAATTCATCTGGCTTCTGGTGGCAACGCTGTAAGTGAGAAGAGAAAATCCAAGTATTCAGCTTGCAAACTTTAAGTGCATCCTCACATCTACTTCCTTATCTTGACTGCAAGACATGTCTCTGGTTAAAGACCAGACGCCACTAATTTTCTGCAGCACTCAAGAAACCAAAGCTCAAACAACAAAAAAACAACACAATGTTACTTGCAAATCTTTCTAAAAACAAAGCACTGTAACAACAAATATATTGTGGGCAGATTTAATCTCTACAGACCTCAGGGCATAGGGCTGAAAATGAAATATAATTTGATGTACAGCTGAAATTGCGTTTATGTTATTGGACTCCTAAGTTATTTTACTGTAATTTAAAGTGTATAATTTTTTAGAAAAAAACCTGAAAAATACTTAAATATTAATGTTGATTTTTTTCTATGCTTTATTGTTGCGCCCCCTACTCCAAATTAATAATCCATTTTTAAAGGGAGATAATAGAATCACAAAGAGATGTGACATGTTTATCAAAGACACCGGACCAAAAACCTCAAAGCAGGTAGCGCCCTCTACTGGAACAATGCTACATTAAATGCCACAATTAAAATCCAACTTAACTGGTCAGATGGTTGATGAACAGAAACCACGACAGACCTGAAATCCAGACTGGCCCACCTGTGACTGTAATGGTTGGACCACAGACGAAAGATGGGAAAGAGAACAGCCACATACTTTTAAAAGTCTCACCAACCTTTAATGTACATTTTTCCATGGATGCTGAGTATAGTACCTTCATGTTTACCTAAAGCAATGTATTTAAAGTGATTCTTCAAAGCAATCAGGAGTATATACTGTAACATGATGCAAAGGACATGTTCCATATTATTTCTCTTCTTATTTTCTTTTACGAAATAGACGCAAAACAAAAATCAAAACAATCAAAAGAATAATACAGTTAAAGACCAGACTTAAGTGTTAATCAGTCAGTTGTGTTGTGTGGTTTTAACCCTTAGAATAATGGCGAAAGGGGATATATCTACAAAAAAAGAAAGACTAAATCCTTTGTGTCGTTTCTTTGTTTCGCATGAAACCTGCGACTAGAAAGGAACTGAGGGGTGTGGTTAAAGTTATGCAGCTAAGATGGAATAAAACAACAAGGGAGATGTCTGCCGGGGACGATAACCTGTTCCTGGCTTAGACATACAACATCCACAGCTGGAGGAAAAACACAAGAACCAAATTCATTGGCTGCAATTTATCAGTGGAAAGAAAAACTGAGAGAGGGGGTATGACTTTGGATTAAAATGAAGATAATGATGAGCCGTGGGATGTATATACAACGTCTTACACCATCAACAACAATTTTAAAAAACAGAACTAAAGAGGCAACAAAAACCCATTCAATGTAGTGTTAACTACAAAAGGTAAATCACATCAACATAACTCCATGAATAATACACTCCTGTGAACCAATTCATTAAGTTTTGGCATGATTGTACTGTGCCTAGCCACACTATGAACCTCTGGTCTTACAATTTTGTTTTCCCCTTTTTTAACCGCAGTACACAGCACATGACAATAATAAAAGGATAGACCAAGAGCTCACATGCTGAAACCCAAACGTAAAGAGAAGGAATGCTTTTGCTTAACTAGTAAGTTCAGATGGCATCGTACAGACTATTTCCTTTACCAGCAGGCATGGTGTAGAGATGGCATTGTGTACGACGTGTTGAGATGGCATTGTACAAAGTTTCCTTAACCAGGTAGTTAGTTTTTTTTTTAATTGATTTTCTTCTTTTGAATAATAATTTGAATAATGATTGAATAATTGCGCTAGGTCTCAGACCTTAAGGGCAGCATTTCCTTGTGACAAATCAGTCGGATCCACTTCATTCTTTGTCAAGCACAATCTGGCAACCCTGAGAAAACACATACCCACCACACGAGGAATTGCCATGCATGCAGTCGGTGCAAACACTTTGAAACATTTGTGGGGAAATGGAAGTCACAATACTAGATTTTAATCACTTGTTTTAGGAATGATATGCTATACAATAAGTGGAGACCTGGCATTGGATCCCGGGTTCCCCCAGCCTTGAGCCCTGTGGTATGTGGGACAGACTTCAGACTTCACAGCTACCCTGACCTACAAAATGGATGGATGGAAAGAATAATGAGCAAGTGTCCTTGAAATATAAAAATGGCATGGTTCTTAACTCCTCAGTAATAATAATAAGAATAATAATAATAATAATAATAATACTGAAGAAGAGGATGATGAAGCAGTCATTCTATTGCTTGTGTTTTGCATTTAAAAGATGGCTTTGACTTTCCCCAGGGTTACACAGAAGGCCATACCTCTAAGCTTCAAGTTGCAGGTGGTTTCATAAACAACAGTGTAAACAGCTTACAAAGAAGTGTTCAGTAATAGAAAACTGCAAAAATGTTCCCCACCGCATTGGAAAACCCTCATTCCTCTCTGAAGTAGGAGTGGTGACCAACACGCGGAAAGACTCTACGCATGCAGAGTCATTAAAAAGAAAAGAGTAAAATACACAGCGCCACAGTCTGGATACACTGGCACACGGGCATCTGCGCCAGGTTTGCCTGATTACTTTATTTGAACAAACAGGCTATAGCTATCATATAGCTAGAACCTGCATTCATCATTAACACCAGTTAATCAGTCATTTTAGCCTATAATGCATATTTGTGCACAAAAAACACACAAATGCCTCACATTCATAAACTTTATATACATTATAATTCTTTATAATTCATTAGAATTTAGCAACAATGAGTCAAACTCTCTGTACAATTTTAATATAACATATCAAGTGCTGTTTTAGCTTTTTGTAAACACTGATGGAGAATTCAAGCATTATATGCTTATATTCCTCATCTGGACGAACTTGCAAGGGACAGATTTTTGTGCTCGTTTGGAGGGGGGGGGGGTTGCACCCCTTTGTTCATGCAAGTTTTCAACAGGGCAATGAAAACACTCCACTTTGACTAAATCAGGGCAGACGTGTTGGTCACCACCACGCACCAATAAGCATGTCCCCCGAGGCTGCCAATTACAGATCTTCACAGAGTTTTTCACAACGTTCCCATCAAAAACTACGGCTACCATATCACTCTATGTTACAGAAGTAAAACAGGTTTTTCGTTTTTTTTCCATTTCGTTTTTTACAAAGTTAAACATCTTCATTATAAATATCGTCTGTGCTGTTGTACCCTCTATCAATATAAATAGCAAAATATAGTGTCTCAAATTTCCCAAACCAAGCTGTATCCCCTTATTGTTCACTCTAATTAAAGCATCTGTTTATATATATCTTAATACAGAATACACTAAAAACATGAACAATTTGAAACTATAAATGATTCTAGAAAGGTATCAATCGAAACTGATTGATAAAATAATCAAATAATAATAAAAAAAAACACAAAAGGGATCAAATGAGCAATGTCCAAGAGTGATAAGAGTGCATAGATGCCGAAGTCACAACATATTTCAACCACTGATGTGAGATGAGGGTCTGAAGACGCCCTGACTGCTAGTTGGTTGGTGTGCAGAAGAAGCTGATGCTGTTTACTGGGCACTGTGGGCGATAGGCGGCACCTCCTCGGCCCTGGCCTCCCCATTCCACGCCGCCTTCCAAGCATGATGACATGGGTCATGTCCCATGTAGCTTTCATTTCCTTTGCCTTTTCAAATTTAAATTAAATCATAATCAATAAATGTGTAAAGAAACGGCTCAATTTTTTGGAGGCCGAAGTAAGTTTCTAACACTTGGTGGTGTACATTCAGGAACATTCATATTGAAAATGAAAAGAAAAATTAAATAAAAAAATTAACAAATGCAACAATAACAAAAACATAATCATTGTAACTATTAATATTAACCATTGCCATAATAATTTATATGTTACAAATTTCCTATGTTTATAGTCCGGGATCCCAAACTGGGCTCATGTACTCCTTTATAATTTCTCTTTAGAGGGGATCCAGATGTAGGGTCCAGATTGTTCCTCTATCACAAGCTTGCAGTGGTTATAAATGTCCTCTAAGGTGTCTCCTTGAACCAGGGCTGGAACGAGAGACAATGGTATTAATAACATCAGAAATTACATTTTGCTTCTAAATACTGAAATCCCTACTTCACTACCAGCCCTTCAGATGACCTCGAAGACAGAGACAGAGGCAGATCTCAACAATCCGGCATGAATGCATCATCAAATGTAAAAAGAAAGTCTGATACGTTGGCATATCCAGTTGTCCAAGCTGTATCCGGTAATATATAGAGTTTGATAACATTTTAAATAGCATTTTTCTTTACCAGGGAGTTGGATCAAAACCATACACACCGTGGAGGTAAATAAACCCGCAAAGGGCATGTTCATGGGAATTAAATGCGTTGTTTGTAGCTTTGGCTAAGCCGAGCTGGCCTCACCTGTGAAGTACTCGCCGAACTCCTGCTCCAGCTTCGCGGCTCGGTCGTATGTCTTCTTCGCCTGCTCCTCCGTCAGCCTCTTGTTCATCTCCCTGGGGAAACAGAGAGGAGCCCGCAGTCAGACTCTGATGTATTGGGGGGGGAACAAACCCATCTCCTACCGACTACGTCTCATGGGAGACTGACCACATCCAACAGCAACTCACACCAATGTGTTACTCTCTGATGAAGCGGAGGCGCTACTTACATCAGAGATTCGATGGATTTGGGCTTAATAAAGATGGCAATTGGGTAGAGTTGTGCTACTTGTAATCGTTTAATGGCATTGCCTGACACGTCCAGTATGCAGTGTTTCCCCTGGAGGAAAGAGAACAGGAGAGCAGAGTCACTCTATCACATTTAATTTAATTTATGAACTGGCAGTTGCACGGTGAACTGAATACACATGAACATATTTTTGCAAATGTTCTTAATGTTAATCATCATAATTATAAACAGCACTCCGCCCACAGTCCAGACACGCTAACTGGTATCTTTAAATTACCCATAGTGCATGACTGTGTGAGTGAGTCTACGTGTATATGTGCCCTGTGAATGACTGCCCCCCTGCCCTGATGTGACCCCACAGTGTGCTCTAAGCATCCTACGATAGGCTCCAGACTGGCCTGCAAACCACGGGTTAGCAGTTGAAATATGGATGAATGAATCAATAGACAAATCATCAAAATGAACCTTAAACATAACTGTGCTAATCTCCAATCGCATGTATGACTACACTGCAGCAAACGCCCTATGTCCTTGTGACCTATTCTTGAACATAGGCAAATGCTTATAAAACCAACTGGTTTTCAGAAAAATGCTGAAATCGAGATCCCACGGTCTCATTCTCTATGTGGTTTACGGCGTTCAAGCGAAACACTCACTCGTTCCGCCACGTATTTCACCGACTGCACGCTGGTGCCATACAGATTGTCATTGTACTGGCCCGCTTCAATGAACTTGTGCTCTTGGATGTCCTTCTCCATCTGCTCCCTGGAGGTCACAAAGTGGTAGTCCCGCCCATCCACCTCATACTCCCGCTTCGCCCTCGTGGTGTCTTTGGTAAGAGCAAGAAGAAAATGGACAATGCAAGATGGATCTACTACTCTTGCATTACAGTGTTTTGGCCAGACAGAGAGAGAGTTTGAAGTATTTCTCAAGCAAAACCCAACTCAAGAGTTTAGGAAGTAGTAGATTTAAAATCTAAATGACTCTAAACATCTTTCCATTAAAGTGTGAAATTGATGCTTTTGAAAGCTATAAATAATCACGCCTGTTACTCTAATGGCCAATACCTGGTGTTTCTCTTGGCATAAAAGCCTGCAGACTCAAAGCACACAATTGTGTTTTTTGATCAATTAATGACCACATACAATGGAAATATGGTATTAGAGTCCTATTTTGTACAAACCGTCAGGGCAATTCCTCACACAGGGAGTAAATATTTACACAGCAACAGCTGCTAATGGCTACCAAGACCGACCAGCTTCACAGCCACTGACATAACTTCCTTTATAGCAGCAACTCATGTGCTTACTTACCTATGTGCCCTGAACGATTAGCCGCTTTATAAGTTTTAAAAAATGAATAAAAAGACAAACATTAAAACGAAGCAGACAGCAAAACAAAAACGTTCAACAAGACATAAGCAAATATGATATTAAGAAAAAATTAAATGCTACACAACTTACTAATAAATAAACAATGATACTAGCGCAAAAGTCAGCCCATTCATTGAAATACTGAAGAAACAAAATGGACATTACTGTCAGTATAGTTCTATCAGGTGACATATATCAGCCAAGGTGAATGTTCTAGGTCTTATATTCAAAAAAACAAAAACAGCAAAAAAAAAAAAAAGACTTAAAATGAAGATAGTGACAATTAAAAATGGCTGGAAGGCATAAAATCCATGCGATACATCAGTTTCCACTCAGCAGGTGATTTTTTACTTATCTGAATCTTAAATTAAACATACACTACATTTAAACCACTTATCATCTCAGAACATACGCCAGTCTCAACCCCACCCCCCTCCAAACCTGTTAGTTGTAGTTTTCTGGTTTTACATCGACAATGAAAACCAAAGAAACGATGAAACAAGACTGAGCTGTAGAGCGAGCTTAAGCCACAGAAAGGCAAAATTGTACCTCAGCAGAACAGACTGAACCTTTGAGAATGAGAATGTCGCTCAGCTTTCGCCTTCAGCAGTAACGGGTGCTCAGGCTTATGACGCAGTTTCCAGTGCACTTACGGGGTACACATGATCCAAACTTATCCGGAAACTCTGATATCAGATCGTCATTAATTCTGTCCTTCATTGGTCCCAGGATTATAACGGGTCTGGCATAATTAACTGCGAGAGAAAAAAAAACAACACAACGGCAACACATGATGGACACGGTAATACAAGAGATAATCTCAAAGATGTAAAAAGATTTAAAGAAACTATCCCCAGAGATTTCCTTTATTCATTGCACTAGTATACAACAATCCCTTAATTTATAGACCCGGCAGCAATCTGTAGCAAAACAACTGTTAAGTTAAAAAAGGGAATTTCTTTGAATTAAATTGCTGCTAAGCAACTACAATAAGAAAAACGGCAGTGAGCAGTAGGGGAACGTACTCTCTTGTCGAATGACTGGCTCGTAGGACAAAATCAAATCCTCTTGACTCCCTGGTGACATAAATGAAAGAAAATCATTTTAATAGCAGTTCTAACCATAAGAGTAGCGCTGCAAGCTGGCTAGTATGGAGAAGAACACTGAGGGACTCAAAGCCTCAGAGAAAGGCTTTCAAACAGGAATGATGTGGCGGACAGTCGGGGTGTGAGACAGGAAGTGAGGCGAGGTGGCAGGCGAGCGGCGGATCTGCTCGCCGCTACATGAGCATCATGGTGGTTTCTCTCCGCTAAGCAGGGGGTCAAAAGTGAGACTAAAACTAAGCAAGCTGGTGAAGAGAACTGGAAGATCGTTATGCTGGATCTCATTCTTCCTGCGATCAGGCAGCTGTTGGGATACTGTCTGGCCGTGAAGCGCATATCTGGGCTCGTTGCCATTGATCTAAGTGCAACCTAGCAAGTGTTTCTGCTGAGCCGCCCCTCCCTGGTGGTTGGTGAGGGCTGGGCAGGCAGTGGCAGGAATGGGGCACCGCAGTGCGCTGCTTTTTGAGAAGGGCAGGTTCCCGGGCTCTGTGCCGTGTGGCGTGTGCTGGGCCAGCTGAGCCCATCTAAACAAACAGGCTGCAGTTAATCACTGCACGATTCCCCAGAGAGGAGCACGCTTTCTAGTGCTCAGGGCCGCTGGCCGCAAGCATACTTTTGTAAGTAGAAAAAAAACAATAGTACAGCTTCTTCCCCAAAACAGCAAGAAGAGAAAGAAAAACAGACGTAAGAGTGTCATGAATGAGGTCTCAAGGGTTTTATTCCTCAATCGTGGTCATCTGGAGAGAAACTGGAGATGAAAAAGTTCCATAAAATCTCAGGATCTCATAGAGGAAGAAGGAGCATTCTAGCAAACCATCACAACGAGTGATTCTGATTCGTAAATAGAACAAGCGCTATTGCAGTAATATAATGTGGCACAGTAAAAATCCCCACTGTGTCTTCAACAAAACTAAACTGCCACCAAAAATACAGTTCAGTGGTATATTTAAGGACTGAACGCTGGCACACAGACATTGTCATTCATGGTTAAAAGTGATTTTTAATTGCTTCCCAGTCTGTAGCCAAAATGATGTACTGTGACACAATATGACAATAACACCCTTCTTGTATAATGTCTTATCATAAGGTCTGCAGCATAATGATTAAAAAAAAGAAGAAACGCAAAAAGAAGAACGTTCTGGAAACCACTGTTACCTGGCAACTTGAAGGCAAAATAGACATACTGGCTGTGTGGAGTCTTGATATAACCTCCCCCCCCCATCCTTTATGTCTCAAAAAAGCTCTTCCTCACTGCCTGGCGTTTGCGCTTCTGCCAGACTTGGCATCATCACTATGGCGACAGCCCAGGGCATCTCGGACCGCCACACTCGTTGTGCGGATCTCGCCAGACACACTGATCAAAAGTGTGGCCCCTATAGACAGACAATCGGCAACCTGTGAAATTGCAGCCTTCAGGCAGCGAGTCCTTTGCGTCAGTTAACACATGCAGTCAAAACAAAAAGAAAAAAAATTTAAAAACCAGGTGCGACGTGCTCTGTGCCGGCAATGCTCCCGCCACTTGGGTATGGGGTCCGGCGAAGGAGCACGGCCCTGCGGATGAGACGGCAGAACCTGGCGTGTTTGGCATCGTATAAAAGGAAAGCGGCATCCCGATGGCACACAGACTGAGAGCCCCGACAGCGCCCTCTGCAGGCGTTAATGAGCTGACCGCCGTCCTAATACTTCTTGCGCCAGAACTGCATGGAATTGGGTGACTACTTGTAGGCCGTCTCATGCGAGCTTTCCTTCCATTGCGATGTCGCAACACAGAACATTCCCTTTTCTGTGTGAGGGGACAAAGAATTTAGGGTAGGGGAGCATTCCGAGGGGACATTTTTATTTATAAAAACGTCTGCAAAGCAACACCATGGTAAAGGTGCTTTTGCGTTTTTTTTTTCTTTCCCGCGTCATGCATCACTTTTTTAAAGAAAGGAAAATAGAGGGAAAAAACGAAATAGGTGTAAACCAGGGAGACGAATAGGAGAAGACAGACCTGGGGACAACTAAGAACGGGAAGCAGACAGACAGGTCATCTACCCGTGCATGCCGACAGAGCCTCGAGAACGGCTGCTTAAGACGGAACGAGGGGAAGGGCCGTGAATCAGACAGTGTGAGCAAATCAAATGTGGGAGGGAGATTACAGGTGGGGCCACCATTCCTGACAAACTTACTCAGTGCCTTTGTCCCATACCCGTCGTCACCTATTCCCGGGATGTCCTACATGGCCGTCCCCAGAGAGCGGAGAAAGGGAGAGAGAGAGGGTGGGAATAACCGCGGGAGAGGAAGGAAGAGGTCAGTGAGGTTAGAGGGGAGCGCCGACCGGGCCACGGGGGGGTGGGGGGTGGAGGGGGTCGTCCGAGGGGCCGGCGATGGCCCGGGATCGGCCTGCCACGTGTGCCGAAACCCGATGCCAGGCCAGCGTGGCGAGCCTCTGTCAGCCCGCTTACCCTCCCCACTGTCTGTCGCATAGCCAGGAAACCAGACTGGGGCAGCGCTGCCCTTGGCTAATGCCCACCGCCTCCTGCGAGGAGGAGCAGAGGAGGCCGCCCGGAGGCTGTGGCGTCGGCGGGCGACACGTGTGGCAAGCGGATCCCCAACCTTCATTTCTTGGGCCCGGATCTGACAGAGCACAGCGGCTCCCAGAAGCACCTAGAACCGGGCTGGTGTGTGTCGGGGTGGGCCTGTGTCTCTACGCTGCGTGTGTGCGTGTTTGTGCGTGTGCGTGTTCGTGCGTGACCTGCGGAGGTCTACTTACTCTCAGAGTCACTGGCGTCCTGCTCACCCATCTCCTTGTTCTTGTAGAATGGGAATTTTCGTGAAAAGATGAAGTTCTTTTTACGCTTGTCATTGAATGACTGTGAAGGAGAAAAGGCATGGAGCAAACAGGGATGTCTAATTGTTGCCACACTCATGCTGACAAAACAGCTAGTTGCAGAGGTGGAAGGAACAGCAGTGATCATCCGTAAGAGTGACAGAATCCTCCCATTCCCAATGGACGGTGGAAAGACATCAACTTAGTATGACCCAAAATAATTTGATAGTACTTTTTGTGCAATTTCTGAGTACTGAGTCATATACACTTTGCTGGCGGACGGATGGTCACTGATACTCGTACCACCATCGCACAGGACATGGTGTAGAAAAGTGGTTAAAATGATAAATCATAATGATGAGTTTGGATGTGGATTAAAATTAAGCAAAACGACACAAGTCGGCCTCATTCCACATAGCAAAGGAAACCAGCAGCATGCAGCGGAAACAGAAGTGAAAAACAAGCAAATAGAATACAAATTCAACAAATGTCAAGCATGCAGGTTACAGGGGACCATTCAATGGGATCTGATGAATGACCAGAGGAATCTGTGAACCTGGAAACTGTGGCTGCGATTTGGTCTGTTAGGTGAGTGAAGTGTGGTGACGTCTGTCAAATGTGTCAATAAACAGATCAGTCAATCAAGTATGTTTAGGAATGTAACACACCAGCTTGGATCCTGCCTTTTCTGTTTGGTAACAGGGAAAATGCAGTTGTGTGAACCCTACAAACCAGCTTCTCCAGCAGGAAGTTCTGAATGAAACACACCATGGATACGGCTAATAAACATAGGGTTTGTGTGTAATGCATGTAAACTGGAGTTTTTAACATCACTTCCTAATTTGTTTAACTATACTTTCCATATCAATCCCTTGACCTTTAGCTGCAAATTGTGAGAAGTGGTCATTTAATTCTCATAGTAACTACAATACTCTCCTAAATAAGAGGGTACTGAACTTTGGGGCACCTTACTGTACATCAAGATCAATAAGTAATAGTTATTTTCTTGGAAGCAAAACTGTAAACAAAATTATATTCTTACACTTAGTTTTAGATACATTTTTGCAGTTTCCTGTCAAATCGTTAATGTCAAAGAATATCAGAGCATTACAGTTATCGTCATATACTCTCCAATATGAACTAATATAACTATATTTCAGGGAAATGCAAAAATGTACAAATACAATTACAGGAACATTAATGTAATCAGTACATAAAAAATCCTGGTTAATAATCACTAACTAACTTATCACAACACTAACTTATCAGGTACTTTAATGCCTCCACTCTGGGTTGACTGCACACTCTGACCTTTGGGAACTTGCACTGTCAGAGATCATACACCATCGAGTGCCATGATGTTACTATGGTTTCTCATATGTTACTATGGTACTCAAAGCCTTCTGAGCAGAAGCTTATGTACATTCATGCTCAAATACTGTCAAAGAAACATAAAATAATGTCAAAATCTGAAATAAAACATGTCACCAACATTCCCAAACAGATTGCCAAATTACATTTAACAAAAAAGCCTGATTTTGCAGATATCTTAAAGATACCCAGAGATACACCTTAGGGTTGCAAGAACAGAAGTGACTGGGTTTATACTATGCTTACTTTGATATTTCAGTATTTATTCTTTATGACATTTTTGCTTAATATAACTTTCATTAAAAAAATCCCTGGATGACAACACAGCAGAAATTGTACAGAACTACTGGAGTCAGCACCTGTGAAAGTTTTCATTAAAGCATGTTCAGCATTAGAGCCATTAATACAGCCCTCTGTCTGACTGCACGGATGCCATTTCTAAGCAAACCAGAGGCCTGCTCTTACTGGACTGGGCGATCCCTTAACTCATTGGAATTAAAAGCAACATGCGACAATGGAAAGTTGGGCGCCTCTTAACTTTTGATGCCCTTTTCTTTAGGTAAATTAAGTAAAAGCATTAACACTGAACTACACAAAACTCCACTAGCTCAAACTGATGCATTTTACTTCCCATTACTTGCATGTGGGTACTGAGCTGTTCCTCCAAAGGGCCAGCGTAGAGGTAGCCAAAGAGACACATAATCATTTTAAAAATAAAATAGAGACACATTTTTTTCTTTTTTTTTTGGGGGGAGGGGGGTTAGTTAGTACATAGTGACCTAGATTGATATTCTGGTCTTCAGTCAAAGCTTTAAACAGCAATTGTTGCCACAGGAAGCTTGACTTGGATTCAAGGGCACCAGGAATTGGACGGGTTTTGTGCCGCCTGGACAGGAAATCCGACGAGCCAGAAGGTGAGGAGGGCTGATCACAGACAGCAAACCTCCTTTGCTGGAGAGCTTGAAAGCACTGTTTTCTGGTACGTGCAAGGTGTTAGCATGTTAGCATAAAGCTACCACCGTCTGGCCGCCACAGCAGTGTGGTACAGAACGAATACAGTGTACAGAATAAAACTACATTTAATAGGCACTAGCCCAAAGCAATTATTTTACACCTTTGGATGACTGATTATTTTGTCTCTCACTAAGAACCAGTTTTCAAGGTGCAATCCTTCAGTTCTTTATATATAGTTAGTTAAATTAAGTAACTGGAAGCCTCCTTTATCCCACCAACGGCCTCTGAATGTCTGAGTTCGACACTTACCGGTTTGGAATCCAGTGTTCCCAGTTTGGAGTTGAACTTCACCGTCTTCAGGCGTGCTCGTTCTTTCCTTTCCACCCTGCAGAGCGGCAGCAAAGACCGCCACCCCACACGAGACTCATCAGCTGGCAAGGAAACCACCGTCTATTCCTGCTCATATCCCTTACATATCCTGAGATCTTTACAACCATGCATCCCTCTTCTATACTGGCAGGCAGCCGGTCTATTCCAGGAAGCATTTACATTTGTGTAGCAGGCGTTTTTATTCAGAGTGAGATACAATTCAGGAAGCAGGGTCACATCAGACAGTCTCTGGAGCTGTTGGGGGTAGCTGCATCTCTCAGGGACTCAACTGTGAAAATACTCTGGCGAGTCTGGGATGTGAACTGGTGACCTTGCGATCACAGCCACAGTATTCCTAACCGCACTGAGAAATCCCCCAAAAGTGGGAGCATAGTAAATACATACTTTGTATATATACTGCTTAATAGCTTGTTTATTAAGACACTAGTGCTTACTGCATTTTCTTTAAAGTGTATAAATATACATGAATGTAATCGGGACCCATCTGAAAAGTTCGGCGATGAGCTCCGACAGCCTGGCTGCCCTGCCCCATGCCCAAGGTGAGCAAACATCTTCAGATGGCTGCGTACCTTCTCTTGCTGGGAATAACGCCCATCTCCTCGCTGTCCCCATCTGGTGTCACCCTCCTGGCCTGCCACCACTCGTCATCAGAGGCGTTGATGACATGGAGGATATCTCCATAGCGGAAGCTGAGGCCTTGGCTGGGCAGCCCGCTGTCCTTCGCCTTCTCATAGTCAAACAGTGCCCTGCCACATGAAACACAAGCAAAGGAAATTACCGGAATCAGTCACTCCCTGCCAAGCCAACTCAAGGCGGCTCGTTGTCATGGCAGCCGATGGGCTGCTGGGCCACAGGAGAGCAGCTCCCGGTCACTATAACAACACTGGGAAGATGTGCACATACAAGAGGACGGCAGCAAGGTGTCACAAGCAGCCTCCTTAACCACACATCCGTGGAAGAACAGAGCACCTTCCCCATGGCAACAGGAGTGGTGTTTCCTGTAGAGCAGTGGATGGTGGGTCCCACCGACAGACTGTCAGCAGAGGGCATGATCGCCTTGTCATCTTGCATCATTTTGCATTCACTAAAGCATCCAGGGCTGCTCTCTAGGGGAACAAGCTTATGTAATTCAGTTATAAGCTGAGGCTGAAGCAGGAAAGGCCAGCAGGCACTCGTTCTCAAGCGGAAAAGCGACCCCGATAATGCAGGATCACAATCAGAGAATACAAGATCTGATCACACTGAAGAGAATCACCCATTTTGGCAATGGCACTGGTAAACATAAGAAATTTGGGAAATGTAAGACCTGAACCTGAGAACATTTTGTGGAGACACATTACTTGTTGGGACAAATACTTAGTGTAATCCAGTTATTACTGAAGTACAAATCATGAACAAATATAATCTATTTGACATAAAAGACACATCAAAATTCATTACTGATGAACAAATATGAGATCAGTATTTCACTTGTGCTATGCATTATTTGTCCCTTCAGCAGTTTGCAAAGGTTTACAGAATGTACAGATATAGGAACATATATAGTAACTCCTTGAGATAAAATATGCATCATGATTCATTAATCATGAATTATCATGAGATGATTTTGTAACTAAGACTTAATTCATGGTTAATTAATACTTTAGTAACAGCATAGTACTGTATTTTGGGCAAAATTTGTTATAAACATAACACTTACTGGTGAACCACTGCATGTAGAGAAAACAAAGTAAAAATGAAATATCAGTGTAGCCGAAGGGGCATGCAAGGAACGCCAATTTAGAGGTTGAAGTTCAATCTCAACCAGTTCAGCTGCACGGGGTGTGCTGTAAACACATCAGAGTAATCAGGAAACATTTTAAACCTCTGCTGTAACCTGTGATTGGCACGCATGTAACACGAGAGCAGGAGCAAAAATCTGTATCACCGCAGCAGGGGGCATAGAAACCGAAATAACTCAATGTTAAGTAAGTGTCGCGAAGACGAATTCACAAGCGAGCAAACTGCAGCGTGATGTACACGTTTATTTAATCGGTTACCCGCCTTATGGTCATATGTTATTACCACGGTGTATCTCTCAATAAACTTGCCGACGACGTGATCCCGCAGTCATGTAGACCATCCGCTGCCGCATATGTTATTTTTAAATCAGTGAAAGTGAACTGTGATGTAATGGACCGTGTGTGCGCCGATATCGGGAAGCCACCCGCCCAGTCCCAGAAGGAGATCCGGAATGCAGGATCTGTTCAAGGCGCCGCTCAGAATGTTCATTCCGGAAAAAAGGTATTTAACTTGCTATACATTATCCCCTTGGACAAACATGAATTAATTTTAAGCTTTGTTTTGATAACACTCCGGTTACGCAGTAATGCTTGCAGCCATTACGTATAACAAGGAAGGAAATTACAACTAATTATTGTTTTATTTCATACTTAAACCAAACCCTAAAAACGAGGCATATAGTAAATACAACATTTAAAGCATCACCTTTGTAATGTTGTGCCTTAGACCCCTTTTAAAGAAATGTACATTTCTATTTAATTTCTATAGTTTTTCCCCCTCAAACAACCAGGCTTTCAGTAAAGCACAGAGGATCTTCATAGAAAAATGATAAACAACTCCGCATCCAGCTCTGATTTGGGGTCTCCAAGGTAACCAAATGTGTGCTGGCATGGTCCTTGCAGGCAGGATGGAAAGGCACTGTGATGAACGGCAGACCCCAATAGTAAAAAGTACTTAATGTACAGAATTATCACTGCACATCTCACACACTTTCCCCCAAAATTTAGTTGTGAAACGGAAAGCACAGGAAGATGTCTGGCATAACAACAAAGGCAAAAATCTGTGGAGAGGAGGAAAAGATAATGGAACCCGTGTTGCATTTGAATAATTACAATAATTCAAATGTCAGAGCGATAATTCTGTCTAAATAGACGTTCATACTTTATCAGCGATTATTAACAGACTGAATTTAAGGGAAAACAACATTCTGGTGCTTGGTTCAAATCAACTCAGCTGGGCGGCAGTGAGAAAATCGGGTACTAAATCAGTGGCCAATTGGAGTATAAAAAACAGCATTGCCCTAGATACACACACACACACACACACACACACACCTACACTCACCACCCAGAATACTGCCAAATAAAGGGAACCGGAGGCCATTTTTATCCTAAAAAGGGAGACACTGTTTTCTTGATGCTTATCTTACCAGTTGGTAGCTGATGTTAAAAATGGCTGGCATGACCTTCCTGAGGTAGTGAATGACGAGGGCCTGACAGTTTTCCTGGTGGGGCCAGGCCAGGGCCCCCCATGCCTGCCTGCATCATTATGATGTGCATGTAAATGTATGTAGGATTATAAAAAAAACACAAACACAAGACGTCACCCAAGGTGCGAACAGAAAGAAGGAAACGCGACACACTCTTCCTTTGTGATGCTGAAGGGACAGTAGGCATGATTATTTGCAGGAATCCAAAAATAATGGCGCTTTCCTAAGTAAAAAGTAATTAAAATAATTGGCAACGCTTTACATCATAATGCTTTTATATTGCATTCATAAAACTTTCAGTACACCTTCATAATGTATTCATTAAGTATTCATAAAACATTCATAAACATCATGTTTATATAAGTATATAATATATAATAATAAAAAATAATATAATTGCATAATCATGTAATATTTGATATTAATGTGGATTAAAGCTTTTAAGGGATGTTAGGATGTTATGGTATACTTATATCCTGCTTATGAATGTTCTATGAATGGATGTATAATGAATGCATTACGAAGGTGCACTTAATGTTCTATGAATGCTTTATGAAGGTGCACTGAATGTTCTATGAATGAACTATGAAGGTGCACTGAATGTTCTATGAATGGATTATGAAGGTGCACTGAATGTTCTATGAATGGATTATGAAGGTGCACTTAATGTAAGCTGTAAACCAAACAATTAAACTACGCTTGTACAAGCATCTATTATGAAGCCCTATAATAAAAAAAAAATATTTAAAATGGCTCAGTAAATCCGTATGCTACTTCCCCAGAGTGGCTTTAGTCTATTCTCACATCCGCCTTGACTTCATCTCCTGTTTTCCTCTCCGGCTTCTGTAATTGAAGCAAACTGGGCCACAATTATCCCAAGACTGCTCAGATCAAGTTTAGTTTAGAAAGACGAACGGTATATAGAATAGGAGTAGGAATGGGGGGGGGCTCTCTCTCTCTCTGCTCCTCCCTTCCCTGCCCACAGGTGCCGTTTAGCCCACAGAATCTCAGCCACAATTGCGTTAAGGGAAATTATAGCTGGTCAGGCGGAGCAGGGAGCCTGGGAGATCCAGGCCTCCAGGAGGACAATAGCACTGCAGCTGAGTCACACAAAGCATCCGGAAAGGAAATAAAAGCATTACGGGTTTCATTGCTTTTTGGTTTCTATCATATTCCACTCAATGCTTTTCTATTTACTCCAAGTGAATAACAAACAGATTCTTTTTTTGTTAGCTATTCAGAGTTAGATGTGAAGGCTAGCCAGGGAAAGTCAAAATTCCAAACGGTTTTCAGCCATTTTCGAGAATGTCCCATGCATTGGCCCTCCTACACAACAATAAACATGGCAAGAGGCCGCTACTCTGGCTCCTAACTCCACTGCTGGCATTTCCCTGATGATCTTTAGCCAGATTTCTAGCTTTGGAGGATGGAATGCTTGCATGATGAAGCCCTGTGCAGCACATATTGTATGGGGGCCCTTGTGAAAGGCAGAGCTGTGTGGGTGGAAGACAGTTGGTGTGGGCAGGTAAGAAGCTGACATCTTGGTAAGAAGCTCAAGGAACGACTTCTCTCCCTCACCCCCCTCCTCCTGAGACAGCTTTAAAAACCTCCACGCTGCACATCCTGTATGCTCTCCGATTGGCTGCAGTCTAGGACTGGCCCATTAACCCCATCCTTCCATTGGGTTTTTACCGGAAATTTCTATGAGACCTCGAGGTGATCTCTAGTAGTGATGGCAGAAAATAGGATTTGAAACCTGCAGTGGGTTTGACTCCGGTGCAGTGTGAATCAGTCTGGGTTAACCAAACAGCAACTAACAAAGTAACTTAGGACATGTGGGCTGAACCATTCGGCGACTTACAGAGGGATGTTAATTCCACCCACGTGCCATCAATCATCTTTGACAGTATACACAAAGTGAACTGGTGAGGGAACATAGGAAAGACTCGGGAATGCAGAGATATAACCTCGCAATGTACGCAATAGCCAATCTGTCTAAATTTCACATCTTCCCTTCCACTATCTGTCAAAGACACATTCACAAAATGGCAGGAAGCATAGCTCTCCTTGTGAATGACTATGAGAGAGACCGTATTAGTCAACCCGGATGAATGATGTCCATTTCTGCACTGGTGTGTGGAATCGTCTGCCATCACCATGACAACGTAATGTTTTTGGAAAGATGCCCTTTTTATGCGGACGGTGAGGTGCGTCAGTCAGACTTCCAGAGAAGCGCATGGCCTCTTTGTTTCTGGGGGGTGCATGTCCAAAGAAAGGAAACTCTACGCTAAATATACCATGGAGAAATTCTCTAATTACCAGCAAGCACACAAATGACAAGCTTTTTGACTGATAAGCCAAGCGACCATCTTTTGCTCATGTGTATCTAGGTCATACGTCCACTGTCTCTGCTTATTATCAATTCACTGATAAAGTGATAGATTCATTATCGCAGGTTTCATTAATTATAAGATCAAATTGGATTTCCAAGGTAGATATGTAACTACACTAATGAGTCATTCTGTATTTTCTCCCATTCATCCATCCATCCATTTTCCAACCTGCTTATCTTACTGGGTCGGAGGGGTCTGGAGCCTATCCCGGAAGCAACAGGCACGAGGCAGGGAACAACCCTGGATGGGGGGCCAGCCCAACACAGTTCTCCCATTCAATATTCAAAAATAATAAGTCTGTTAATAGTTGCTTTACATATGTTGGTGTGTACCAATCAGACTTCAGTAAGGTTTGAAAATGGCAAATCATTAAACAGTCTGAAAGGTATAAATCAATTTTCATTCCCATTACTAGCTAGACCACCGTAGCCCTTGAAGAATGCAAACACTATTAATGTAGATCAATATTTCGGAGAAAATCTTGTTTTTTCTCTATTACTGAGAAAGTCATGCTAATTCCTTCTTGCAACAGGATGACTCATGCATCAGGTGGTTGAAGCAATTTCTGGTTTCTTTGTGATAAGGTGGACCCGGAGATACTCAGAGGCCGATATCAGAGTAACAAGATGACTGGCACTGGAGAAAAAGACATTCTAGTAGAATTAGTCCAACCATTTTGCCTTCTGTTAAAAGGACGTACAATCGCACAGTTTCTCCTACGCCTGTTAGACTGTGTGCCGCCCTTACAGTAATACTCTACAAGAAACTTCTGCATGCAGAAAAGGAAAAAGGGCACAGTGTTATTATTTTGCTACCAGGATGAAAACACTACGCTCATTTACAAGAAACTATCCAAAATAGGCACATCTAGGCAATTTTCATGGGCAATAAGCTCAGAATTATAGAGTCAAATTTTAGAGTAAATGAGCTGCATCAAATGTCCCTGGCAAACTCATTAGCTGTTATTTTCAGTGACACACTCATGTGGGAACAGTACTGTACAGTTCCTGATATCCTTTCTTATAGGGCTCTCATCATCCATATTGCACCAACCCTTCTCCTCAAATAATTCAACCCCATTGGCCAGACAATGACTGTATCAATCTTTAGTGGGAAGTTCAGAAATAATAGAGCCAACATAAAATCATTGGTTAGTTGTTCAAAAAGTTGAATGTGGATCAGAATGATCCCAATTTGGAAATTCAATGTTTTGCTATCCAGGATCAGGATCATCCTAGTTCTATGCCAGTTTCTCAAAGTAAAAATTAGACTGAATCACCCTTATCCAGATGCAAACTTTTCAAGAGAACCAAATCCGGATTACTGGTGTTCCAAATGGGACGACATATCACAATGTAAGCTGCTAGCTATGGAAACAATTAC
This sequence comes from Pollimyrus isidori, assembly GCA_019775955.2. Taxonomy (NCBI): domain Eukaryota; kingdom Metazoa; phylum Chordata; class Actinopteri; order Osteoglossiformes; family Mormyridae; genus Pollimyrus; species Pollimyrus isidori. The sequence continues at coordinate 18,551,369 of JABFDZ020000109.1, read as the reverse complement.
AGGTAGAATAGCCAATTTGGTGTTGATTTTAAGTGATGTTATTTGAAGAGACAAACAACACCACAACAAAATGATACAGACGTCCCCTTCTGTTTTCAGTTTATTTTAACCAGCAAGACCCCTCATCTGATCAACAACAAATAAATAAAAACAAATATACATTATTCACAAATACATTGGGAATATATTGAATAGGTGTTTTAAATCATAAAAAGGTTAAATGTCCAATAGTTAACAATTTATTTATCTATTTACCAGTTTTAAAGTTTTATTACATTTTGTTCCTGAAATCCACCGTGAATCCACCCGTATGCTCGAATCGGGGAATTCCAGATTTTTTTGGATCGAGGGTATCCCAATCCTACAAAAAAAATGTAACCACACGTGCTCGAGATTTGATCCAGATCAAAATAAATTATGGGATGTAATCCAATTACAAAGTCCCCTTTTTCAAACAACCTGTTTTCAGGATCTGCTAAAATTCAATAGCCAAAATCTGATCAGATTACTTCTGAACAACTGAGCCCAGGATCTGATGTAACATCTCTGGCCGTAACGCTCACATCCTCTTACCCATCGTACCCAAAGATGTCAAGTCGCCTTGGCACAGAAAGCGAATGCTCGCCACTCACAGCCCTATCTGCCGCAGGAACCGTGAAAGACACAGGGGTTGGCATGGCAACCATTTGCAGTGTAGAACATTCACTGAGCCCAGAATGCTTGCACCATTCTGAACTCTGAACACTATGACAGACATAAAAAAAATACTACAGCCATTCTGAAAATCCCAGTAATGCTTCAGAACTTCGCAGCTCTTATGCAGTGTGTGCAGAATTTCACAAACAAGAAGTCAATGACTGAGGGAATGTACTTACAAAACAAGAAGAACCGATTTCCAAAAATGTTTAATCGATCACTAGTATATTGCTGACAGAACAAGCAGACACTGTGAGTTCAATTAAAAACAAAAGATTAATGATTAGCCTTCAAATACTGGGTATATCTTTATAGTCATTATGAAATACATTATACACATTTTTTTTTTCTACGCATAAATGCTGATTGAATTGAGACAAGCAGTACCCTGTAATGTTTAACATCTGCTGACGTGACCAATTCATTAGCCTGCTTATTGCAGGACCAGCTTCCGACCCACATGATAGCAAAATCAGTGGTTAGAGTGGGAGGTTGTGGTGTTCTGAACAGAGATCCGTGACAGGAAACACACTTGCAGTGCTTCAGTGTCCCTTGACATCTGTAACATTATTCCTGAAGATAATTTGAGTCCAGGAAGTGACTGCTAACTGCAGTGGATTTCACTGTAAACTATAGCCAGCTGTGGCACTTGAAAAGTAGAATCATTGTGATGATTTTTTATGCCAGTTATTCTGAAGACTATCTGTTGCAGTTCATGTCAAACTCTGAAAAACTAGTGTATGATCTGAACAGTTAAAGATGCGTATTGTTGTTTTCATAACAATTATGGAATCAGATAATTCGATGTAAGACCTGTGTCAGCCCTCTCTAAAAGAGCTTGCTCTTAAAGACTCAGGCTGACACAATAATGGTCTGGCAAAAGCATGCTCCCGCACTCTGTGTGTTTGGCTCTTGAGTTGAGCCATGGAGTCTGTGTAAATCTCGGAGACATTTGGCACCCTGGAAGCACATAGGTCTGGGTACGATTACTGATCTGCTGTTAACACTTCTCTGGTAAATCTAATGTAAACGTGGAGAGATACCCATTCAAGAAAAAAAAGGAGCTATGAAGCATCATTAGACAGGATCGCAGGATCTGAGCAGCTGGTTCCTGATGTCGAGACTTGCTTTCTACATAAATCTGTACCTCTACACCAAAGCATTGGAGCTTGTCTGGTGTGACCAACTGCAGCTGGATCTTGGGTTACCAGTTAATCTCATCCCACTGGACCAACAACCTCCGGAGGACAAGCCACAGGCAGATATAATTGTGACATGCATGTCTAGCTGAGGCTCCTCAAACCTGATGAGATGCTTCCAGCGGATAGATATTGTTAATGTAGGATCTGCCCTTCGATTTCAGTTTAACTTGCCTGCGAATGGAGATGACTGGCGGCTAATTCAGGCCAATCCTCGGGAAATGAACATGATAATTGGGTTTGTTCCAGGCCATCCCTGGCACCGGCCCAAGGTGTGTAACACGGGCCTGGACTGACGAAACGAAAGGCCGCGTTGGCTAATGGTGGGGGCTGACAGCTGGGGACGGACTCTCTGGCATGACTGATGCTATCTAAATGATACCTGACAGCTCGCCGGACTGAGGCGGTGATACAAGCACATTCTCCACCGTGAGGCCGCACCTAAAAATAGCAGCGGGAACAGACAACAGGAAGATTTCCATAACGACTGAATAATCATCCAGACCTCATATCAAATATATACCATATATACCTTCAAACACACAAATTTACATCTACTGTTATTTATGTTAATGCATTTTTTAAGAGTCAGCTGTGATAAATTTTGCAATAATTACCATAATAATTTTCCCACAAATGATATTAATTCATTCAACTTCTGATCCTTAAAACAAACATTCAACATTTTTTCCAGCATTTTTTTTTTCCTAAGCATGTTTAGATTGGGAAAATAAACTTCCAAGAACTGGAACCAAACAGTATATGATTTAAATGTCAAAAAGAACCTCATCAGATCTTCCTTATATCTTTGGCTCCAATCAAAAGTGATTTCTTAAAACTATCCACAGTTGTTGACAGTAAAAAGGTGTGCTCTCACACCCAAGTCAACCGTGGACTTGAATCACTGAAAATATGTTTCAATGGGAAGCATTTCAATAGCTTTTAAGGTGCTACTAATAATGTCTGGTTTCAGATCCCCGCCTGTCAGATGGAGGGAGTTTGGACGGCGGGAGCATGGGGGAAAAAATGTGTCACCTGAGTTCACGAATCAGTCTAATTGAGCTCCACGGCAGCATCTATCATGGTACTGTCAAAAAAAAATGCAGAACAATGCCTGCGTTTGCCAGGGTTATCCTGTATCGCCAAAACCGACGGAACCATTAGACGCTTGAGAAAGGAGAGGCAGGAAGTGTGGCGGCAAAGACAGGGCATCGTGGGAGAGAAGGTGCCAGGCACATCTATCTGTGCACATCTGAGGTGTTGAGTCACCTTCCTCAGGTTCCCATCCCACCTTCCTCTGCTGGCCTGCACTGTAATTCCATTCTGTGCAATACAATCGCACAATCTTAATAAAATTACATGTCAAACCTCATGACAAGTTGTAATCTTTGAGACCGTATTTAAAAGATAAGACAAAAGATTGGCGAGATATTTTTGAATCTGTGCACCTGGACTCGACTCAAAAACTAGAATATGGTGATTCATGTTTCGAACTTAGTTTATGCTTGAGTTCCCCCCCCCCCCTGTTCACAAAAGTAAGTGTGGTGGTTCACAGAAAAGGGTAAGTAACGGTAAGTGCTGCAAATCCTACTGTGACCTCACTCTGCATCTGCGAAGATCGCCAAGGAAAGCTGGGCGAGGCATGATGTGGTGTCTCACTTTGAAAGAGTTTGTGTTCTACACGCAAGGAGAATTACATGCATGGATTACCAGTGATGTGCTTTGTTTGAAAGGTACAAGCCCGTTAATATTACTTTACAGTGCAGTCAGCAAACAAACATCTTGTCATTCTTGGTGCCAGGATTATTGTTAATCAGAATTAGTTCAGCATTATTTGTAGGTGTATTAGCTGCCAAATAAATAAAGAAAACAAATGGCTGTGCTACTACAATGACTGCAGATTTTGCCTTTTGAGCATTTTTCTCCCTATTACATCTGAAACAAGAACCACATCTCTCTGTGCTACTGGCACCCATCTCAAGCACCGCAGCTCAGGTAAACAGAGATCTGGGACAGCAAGTGCAGAGCAGAGCACTAGCTGATCTGTGAACAGTGTGCACCTATAAGCCAAATGCTGAACGAATCAGCATAATTTGTGCTTGGGAAAACATCTGCTTCTGGTTTCTACTGCAGAGATCTTAGCTTCACCATAGTGGACTCTTACTGAAAGGCATGTTTGCTGAATTGTCAGCTTCTTCTAGTGTAAAAAAGTAGAAAATATGCCATGGACCATTTCTGTTTTTCTTAAGCTTAAAGGCCCTCCGGTTTCATGAGGCAGCTGAACTGGAGTTTATTGAAAGTCGCCGACAGGATTAATTTGCCACAAAGGCATGAGAGGCAACATTCCATGTGTCACTGTGCTTGTTGCAAGTAACCGAGAAAATATTAGCATTTGCAAAATAACTGCTGCAGATGGTCTACAATATGGCCGCTGTAGCATTCTGCTTTATGGGGACAATTATCACAGCATTGTTGTCGTTTAGGCTGGCTCTGTATGTGAACGTGTCGACGCTGGACATGGCTAGCTCCAGAGTATCACAGAAGGTATAGCATAACAACTGCAAATAAATGAGGTGCTGGGATAACTACTGTTCTGTTCCCAGGGATCTATACTTGCGTCAATTAGCGTTTGCTGTCCGTGGTGCTGAAACTCATGCATGCCCTGCACTTATGCTGAAATATAAGCAATGATAGATGCATCAAATGTAAACTCACTAACCTAGATCATTGATAGCTGTCAGACCCCTTGGGGGTCTTCATAATTCAAGTTGTAGTAAATGACTAAGAGATTGCTAGATTATATTATTTTTATTCAATGATACGAGTGGACCAGTGCATCTTTACGACACCGAAAGACATTAAAAACAATCAAATATTGCATATATTTCCCTCCAAAAAGCTGACAGTATCATATAAAACATTATGCAGTGTTACATAATAAAAAGGTATTAAATGCTGTTGACCACACATCTGGACGAATGTCACTATCCCCAGGTTTTCTGGTTGCAGGATTAGCAAGATAGCCAATAAAAACTGTTAAATTATTATTTATTTTTGTATATAACATGGCATAGTCAGTGGCCAACCTATAAAATATTATGGGATTTAACATCCAAACACAGAGAATAAACATACATAGAACATTCTATATAAATAGTATCATACCTTAAATAAATATGGGAACAAGTCATAAACTACTTTTAATAAATTAAAATAGGGTGACGATTCACATTAAGCGTTCTTTCAAAATGCATTTATCATGAATTCGAGGAACATTAGGTAGCAACATGTAAGTATATTATATGTCTTGTATTACAGACAAACATTTTTAGATTATGCAATTGCATTGTTTGTTATAAAATTATATTAAAGCTATTATGTCTTCATGGAAAGTGCTATAATGCAATGCTTTAAAAATGTTAAGGAAAACACTTAAGTTCTGTTTAGTAATCTCAAAGCAATATACATACATGATGAAGGGGCACGTGTAAAGCATCTCCAAAAATCAACAGCTAACCATGACAAACTATTTATAGAAATGAACTACAATATTTACTTTGGAAATGAGGCACGACTGTTTTTCTATAAGAAAGCCTTCCTCATAACTCAGTACTGAACATATACTGCACGTATTTCATATTAATTAGCCTGTGGCTGTTCCCCATATACCACAATGGTTAATGCACTGATGACATTCTCCCTGTGTACAAACATACTGTCTGCTGCTGCCTCCAGAAGCAGTTTAATTGAGAAGACATTTGGAATCGTCGGGACAGCAGGTCAAAACATGCATTTTTGTGTCTTTTTGGAGGAAGAGAAACCAGGCACAAATATCCTGGTGTCATCACACATTCGCGGGACAGGTTTTGAGGGGTTTTAGTAGGGCGTTTATTATGGAGAACTCTTGGTAGAACATGCTGTTCCAGCCCATCCGGAAAACCAAGAGGGCCGAGATTAACAAAGGCATGGAAGGACACACTGGTGACAGATGAGTGAAGAGGGCCAGAGGCTCAACTGGGGTGGAATGTGTGTGTGTGTGTGTGTGTGTGCATGCGTGCGTGCGTGCGTGCGTGCCTGCCTGCCTGCCTGCCTGCCGCCCCCCCCCCCCCCCCCCCCAAGAACTTCCACATATTAAACAAATCCTTGCTGACAATGAAGATCCTGAACTACCCAACCCTGAGAGAAGTCAGCCTGCCTCAGCAGACACTTCAGCCCCATCGAACCCAAATGTTCACCACCAACAGTTTGAACTAAGGATAAGCAAAGTTGTGATCATGTCAGAAACACAAGAGTCAGGCCTTGAATTGCTTCTGTGCTGGCTGCCCTTTGGAAATACTGAACATGTTGAGCAGCATCTTACCTGACATAGAGTGAGCGCTTCTGGTTGGTTCGCAGAGAACCCGACCCGGAGCTCATGCTGTGGTTCATCATCTGCTCCCGTAGGTCATGGATCTTGGCTTCAAAGCGTCCGTACTCTGCAGGAGAGATTAAAAAGAGAGACCACAGGTCAACGGCAGTCACAATGACCTTCAGAAAGACACCCCAGGGTAGGGGCAGATACAGAACTGAGCAATAATAAGGGGAAAAAACAGACCTGAGTGTATTGATACCATGCTGGAGGGGGGGTTGTGGTCTTTCTTGATCATAGTTTTTGTGGCCAAGGTCAAACTATTCAACTATTCACTTAAAGGAACCAGGTAGCATTCTGAGCACTTGAAAAGATTCCTGAGATAAGTCCACATCATATGCCACTCAACTCCAGAATTAATCACTGTGGTCTATATTTTTTGTCTGTACATGATGTTTTGCGCCGAAACAAACCCTCAGCTTGATCGCTAAATGTAAAGGGGCCGTGTTCGGTGTTACCCAGGCACCACCAACCAGGCTCTCCTCACATCGCCAGTACTAAGGTTTGTCAGGATAAGAACAATGCTGTAAACAGCAGTGACAACAGCACCCAACCCAATAACAAAAGCTTGGCAAAGACGCCAGTATATTTTTAGTTGGAGAACAGAAAGTACGTACCGCACGCAAGATATAATCTAAGGGATATTATGGTAGAACAAAAGACAGCTGAAGATAAAGTGTAATACCATGCAACAGTTCATCCATTCATCATCCAATCTCATATCCCGAGTAGGTTCCCAGGGGACCCTAGAGGCTACTGGAGCGGCATAAGGCAAAAGGGACGGGTATCAAACATCAGTTTAGATGTGTACTTATAAGACAATCAGAATAAGCCACAACGTGCAAATGCATTTCAATTATTATTATTCTGGGAGTCCAAATTATGGAAAAAAACAGTAATAGCTAAATAAATGACCAAAACAAAGGCGACACAGAATTGTGAGCAGTGATTATAAATTAAGATAATAATCAGGCCTTCAAATTAATCCCTGGTCAAACATCGATTAGCACTGATTCTGAATTATGATTTCAAACAAATAAATTATTCCCAGCACTGACTGCAACAAAAAAACATTCAAAAACTCCAGAACATCAAAAAATTACAGCCAGGAGGAAAGCGTGAGCACAAGACAGGCAGATTTTCCAGTGAGTAGTAACTGTAGCATACATGATTTTATGTACTATATAGGTTAAATTAATTCTATAAAGGACAAAGTCCTCTTCCTCACCTACTTAAATTATGTTACTGATGATGGACAGTGTCCTCTTCCTCACCTGTTTAGATCAAACATTGAACATTCTAGAAATATCATTAATTGATATAAGATTTTCATATGAATATATTTTACTTGATTTTAATAATATTTTAATTTCCCCGTTCACAGTTTCTGGATGGTGTATGACTGACTAAGGCAGGGCAGTAAGTGCCGACCACTTCTGACGGTAGAAGTACTTAGTATCGGTTCTGTTATGTTTTATCTTTTGCTTTTGTTGTCCTATTTGGGTGCAGAAATATACAGAAACAGAAACATGAAAGAGCCCACATCTTAGTACACCCACTGGCTCCCCGAATCATTGGCACTGTTTTGTACTCTGCATGGTTTGTTTAAACATAGCATTCAAAACACAACCAAACACCAGAGGCGATAGTATATGTTGACTGCGATGAAACGTGTGAGGTTCCCACGTGCCGGTGGAGCGCCGGTTTCGGGCTGCTCTCAAGGAAACTCCTCCCTACACAGCTTCCACAGCCTGAATGGGCAGCTAATGGAGTGGGAACACTCACTCTGTCACCCTGGGAAGCCCCGCGACTCCTTCTGGCCAACCATTAAACGGACCAGGGTTCACAGCCATTCCTGGAAACATGGACTGAATTAGGGCAGGTCTTACAAACAGGTTACCGGCACTGATGCTGACAGGTTGTTAATTAAACGTCCTTTAGACCTGTCCTTAATAAAATGAAAAATGTACCAGTACAAGAAATCCATCAAGTCCCATTTCCTAAAATTAATGCACAAATATTGTCCCCACTAAACAGGTGGGGTCGATATGTTTTCTGGCACACCCTCGGGAACGTGCTTGCACACTGAGGAAACACGTAGATGGAGTTGAGGTGAACAGGACTATACAGCGAGCCATTTCTAAAAGGTGAGGATGAATCACATGGTCCCTTCGAGGTTATGCAAGACCTTTTGATCATAGCGTCTGTCTCTGTGGTTGTTTTGATGGAGGTGCCACAGAGCTGGAAGTAACTTACATGTGCGCACACATGCACACTTTCACGCCCCCTGGCACGTTCTGGAAAGCGTACATCACTGCCGACGCTACCACTATGGAAGAGACCCTCTGAGATCTGAGTGGCTCCTGCTGTCAGTCATTGTCGGCTCTCTGGCTTGCGTCCAAGCTCAAAGAACAGCGGATGTTGGCCAACAGGAGCCCAGACCCGTCCCGGGAAAACAGAAGGGGCGACATCTCCGCTGAGCGCATAGCCAGGGCAACCGAAGACTAGCGGTGACTGTCGCACAGTGAACAAAGCCCACAAACCCACACACCACGGAAGCAAGTCTAGCGGATAATGGCTGCTGTGACCTCCTACATTTAAGAGAAAAGTATTTACCGGTAATGCCAATGGATCCTTACATTACAATTAAGAAAAATTACAGAGCATTTGGCAAGCGAGTTTACTGGCTAGAATGAGCAGGAAAATTAGTTTTTCTGTCATTAGACCTCATCAGTACCTTTAAATCAATAACTATCCAAATGATAATCAGGAAGAGTAAAATAAAACCTGAATGAACTGAAATCGAAGACATACACTGCAAAAGAAATAAACAATGAACTTAAACTACATATAAGTAACAATAGAATTATTCTTTACATTTAGCTGCAAAACATCACTTACATGAGAAGCAAAAACAAGTATGTTTAAATTGGAAGGATCATTGACAGCACATGCAAAAACGACGGAAACCCAAGCATAAATTCAAAGTCAGGCACACGGACGACGGCACCCGTACGGCACACAGACAAGCCGCCTCTTCTGCTCACCGGCGTGTTCAGCTGTGGAAGTGCGAGAGGCGCCAAGCCCCAGTCGGCGAGTGGTGCCAGCAGCTGCTACCGCTGCTAACCTTCCTGAGCGGCTCTGCCGTCTCCAGCCTCCAGCGCGGTGCCATGCGTGTGAGTGTGCGCGCGCGCACCAACGCACACACAAAAATCACGCCCAGCAACACGAGGCACGAGAGCAAAGCTCCTGGCTGCCTGTGTGCTGAGTGACAGTGGGGGACTGGAGTAGTTAAGGGGGGGAGGGAGTGGCAGGGACTGGAAAGGAGCACTGGGGCAATGTGAGGACAGGGAAAGACCCAGGGACTGGCACAATAAAGTCCTCCGTGGCACATCTTCAGTAATGTAATGTGCATAAACAATCAGTAACGTAATCTACACCAATTCAGGAATAGGACACTGTCCTTTATCTGTCACATAATCTAAGCAGGTGAGGAAGAGGACCTTGTCCTTTATCAGTAACATAATCTAAACAGGTGAGGAAGAGGACCCTGTCCTTTATCTGTAACATAATCTAAACAGGTGAGGAAGAGGA
>JABFDZ020000109.1:18502268-18524083 GCA_019775955.2 Pollimyrus isidori | reverse complement strand
CCTTAGTTTTGTCTCCTGTCCCCTTCCAGTCTCTCTCCTTAGTTTTGTCTCCTGTCCCCTTGCAGTCTCTCTCTCTCCTTAGTTTTGTCTCCTGTCCCCTTCCAGTCTCTCTCCTTAGTTTTGTCTCCTGTCCCCTTGCAGTCTCTCTCTCTCTCTGGTTTTGTGTCTTGTTCTCCTGTAATATGTGTTCTTTTCCCCAATCCTCTCCTCTGCCTTGCATGTCCCCCTTCCAGGTTAACATCTCCAATTTTGATCTCGTGATGGAATCAGACTTGGGCACCTTCAGGCCACTGGGAATCCAGTTCACGGGCAGCCAGAAGGCTCGGGCCATTATGAGAGAGGTGATGAAGCTCCTGGAGCCCATCAATGCCACGGCGCTGGAGGAGCACGGCGAGGGGACCGACATCAACCAGTGGATGGAGGCTGGTGTGCCAGGTAAGAATCCCCTGAGCTGCAATGGTTCCACTGGATTCTAGCTGTCCCACACCAGCTTTCCTTTATTACACAGCTCACCAGCAAGTTTAATTCTCACTTCCTTCTGCTCCATCTGTCAGTTTACTGACCTATTTAAGAGCAGGGGGTGACCCAACCTTCATTCCAGTGTCTTTCAGGCCATTTCCACCTGTGGGTCTCAGTGTCTAACAGTTGCTGTACTTGATGGTACACTGGGCTGGTGGACAAATTGTAGAATGGTAATTTACTTTCTCTACCTGCAGGGGGCTCTTGTGCCCAAGTGATCTTATTTATTCTGACCTCTGGTCATTCTAAGGCAGTGGTTCTTAACCTGGGTTCCATCGAACCCTAGGGGTTTGGTGAGTCGGTCTCAGGGGTTCGGCAGGGCCCCCGCTGCGGAGGTCCACACACACCCGAATTATCGTGTATATTCGTGATGACACGCCCCGCTTGGCCATCACTGGCTGCAGATGATCATGCTACACTGCTTGGCCAATCAGTGCTGCGGGGAATTTAGCGCGCTCAGTAGTCAACGTGTGACTGTCGTGGTAGTACTTTGTGTGATTTTTTTGTTAATATTTTAATCCATACTAACTATGTCAGGCAAAAGAAGAAAATGGTCGGAAGAATATGTACAACATGAATTGTAATTTGTTGTAAGTTCATGCATTGTGTTGGTTTTGTTCTTTGAACAAGGTGATGTTCATGCACGGCTCATTTTGTGCACCAGTAAAAAACATATCTATGTCTTGAACTTGAAAACAATCACATTTTATTTTTCACTAAAGAGGGGTTCGGTGAATGCGCCAATGTAACTGGTGGGGTTCTGTACCTCCAACAAGGTTAAGAACCACTGCTCTATAAACACACTAATAACAATACATTAACAACACAAACAAAAATATACAACCAAACTTTAGATCCCACCGGCAATGTATCATGTTCCATGCTAATCAAATCCTGTTCCTTTCCAACTCAGCCTGATCAAAAAACAAATTAATATTCTCCTTTCCATCAGAAGTTACAATCTGCCATTTTATATCTGTGGTTTGACCTTTAAAAATCACTCCTGTCAAAGTCCTTCAGTTCCCATGACCTTTTTAGAGAGTCGAGAACTCCTTAACATTACCAGCTGGCCATAAGGTAACTTGTTAATGTCCGTTACAGCACCTCCCCGTCTATCACATCTAATTCAGCAGAGATGTTACCCTCAAGCTCCTGTCTCATTACTGAATCTCAGATGGTTTCAGCACTAAATGATAAACACCTTGGTCCATTTTCGGCTTTAGTTATACTTCGCTTTTCTATGCTAATATCGCTATTTTCTAAGTCTATCATCTAAGTGTACAATCAGTAGACTGTCCCCTGAACACAAGGACATAATTGTTAGAGGAAGAAGAAGAGGAATCAGGATTTTTCTGAACTTTGTCCTGAATACTTCCAGAAAACATACCTAGTTTGGCCGGAGGGGTCAGCATTAATTGAAGTGCCCCCCCACTACAGACAAGATGACCCAGGTTGCCAGCTGCCACCTGGAGCAGCACTTGGGACAGAGTCAGGAGCAGCTCCCACACCGATCAGCCTATCACACACTTTCCAAGGTCATGAAAGTATTGCAAGCCCAAGGACTGCATACAGGAGGCGTCACACGTGTTGCACATTCAAGGTCGGCCATCGCGTCACTGCCGGCTTGGACAATTCATCACATGGCCGTTTCTGTCCAGCAGCCCACTCGCGTTCCCTTGATACAGCCAGGAACTTTGACAAAGTAGCTGCTGTAGAGAATCACCATTCGATCACCAGTGATGGCTACGGCAACTGGGGCCTAACAGGACAGTGAGGAGGGTCTGCTATGTCCAAATACCTGCTGGCACAGCATGGATTTGGCTATTGGAACACAGCATGTTCACCAGGCTGGGGGAGATGCTACTGAAGTCTAACGCTGGATCTCACATTACATCCTTAAATGTGATTGGGTGACATGGCTATAACACGAGCGATAGGTGACAGACTGCACACTCTTATTCACTATGTGGGTTGCCTCTCAGCCAGTGCTGGAACATGGTCCTTCGAGGTCCCTGGGCACATGTAAACTGGAGGCCCCCTTACCAGATGAATGAAGGGGAGGGAGTGCTCTAGATATGTTAGCGGTGGGATGATAAAGCAATATTATGACATATCGTGTTTTTTCCTCACGCAGGGTGATACTGACATGCTGACGGCTTACATCCCCAATGCAGTTTCGCCACCCGCATAAATCGCAGAGCCAGACAACACAGCAGGTATCCGAGTTGCTTTCATGCACGTTGCTTTGACTTGACACAAATAGCATGTATATTGTGCTGTTATACAGAGATACAAATTGGCATAGTTGGACATAAATCTACTAATTTAGCAGGTATGTCTCAAAACACATCTTTGTTTCTGACGTACCCTTCCAAATCATGTAGTATTTTGATGTTTTAGAAGACCAGAGATTTTTTTCCCCCGGAATATTTATTAATAGTCATTAAATCTAAGCTGCAAGTAGTTAGGCTCCAATGTTCATTAGACTAGCTAAAAGTTACAGCAGAGTATATTTATATGTTGTAACGTTAGCTAGCTAGCTATGATTAGATTCGTTTCAACTTTGTAATTACACAAGAAAGAGTACACATACAATAAACACACATATATATGGACAAAAGTATTGAGACACACCTCTTAATCATTGAATTCAGGTGTATAAAATCAAGCACCCAGCCATGCATTTTGGTTTATAGACATTTGCGATAGAACGGGTCACTCTGAAGAGCTCAGTGAATTCAACCATGAAACTAGGATGCCAGCAACACAAATTCTCTTCACAAAATTCCTTCCCTGCTAGATATTATCATGTAAACTGTGGTGTTATTGCATTGTGGAATGGTTTGGGAACAACAGAATCTCAGCCAAGAAGTAGCAGACCATGTAAAGTACACAGTGGGGTCACCAAGTGCTGAGTGCATAGTACATACTGTAAAAGTTGCCAACACTCGGTTGACTCAGTAACTGCAGAGTTCCAAAGTTCCTCCGGCATTAACCCAGTACAAAAACTGTGTGTCGGGAGCTTCATAGAATGGACTTCCATGGCCAAGCAGCTGCATGCAAGCCTCACATCACCAAGCGCAATGCTGAGCATCAGGTGGAGGGCTGTAAAGCACACTGCCACTGGACTCCAGAGAAGTGGACACGTGTTCTGCAGAGTGATGAATCACGCTTCTCTGTCTGGCAGTCTGATGGATGAGTCTGGGTTTTGGCACATGCCAGGAGAATGTTACCCGCCGGACTGCACTGTGCCAACTGTAAAGTTTAGTGGAGATGGCTTGTTTTTCAGAAATTTGGCTGGGCCCCTTAGTTCAAATGAAGGGGACTCTTAACGCTTCAGCATACCAAGACATTTTGTACAATTCTATGTTACCAACTTTGTGGGAACAATGTGGGGAAGGCCCTTCTCTGTTCCAGCAGGACTGTGCCCAGATGCACAAGACAAGGTCCATAAAGACATGACTCGGTGTGTTTGGTGTGGAAGAACTTGACTGGCCCACACAGAGCCCTCACTTCATCCATGTCAAACAACTTTGGGATGAACTACTGTAGAAGAGAGATTGTGAGCCAGGCCTTTTTGGTCCAATATCAATGCTTGACCTCACAGATGCTCTTCTGGTTGAATGGGCATGAATTCCACAGACACACTCCTGTTCCCAGAGTAGTGTCAGCTGCTAAAGCTACAAAGGGGGACCAACTCCATATTGATGCCTATGGATTTAGAATGGGAAGCCATATAAGGTCCTGTACGTGAAATGGCCAGGTGTCTAGATTCGTTTGTCCATATAATGTACATGAAGTATATAAAGTGATGTCCATAAAGAAGCCATGGCTGCCTTGCAGGCAACTGGATGGAAAGGGGATGGCACACACGTCTACAGTCCACAAAGGCTCATTCGGATTCACCGGTCTGGTACACATCAATCAGGGATCACTGATCCAAGACTCTGCTAGGGAACCACAGGGAAGAAAGGAACCTGATTCTATTTTAAGTGATACAGATTAGATATGCTTGCCGAATGCCACTGCAGCAAAGTAAAGAATAAACTTTTTTAGTATAGACATGCTGTAAATCAACAATATGAGTTAGAAACTGATGAGGTCTACAGGGATTCCGAAGGGCTTTCATAAGGTTGCTGCAAGTCAATTAGCCAACAAGATGGATCAATAACCTGATGACTTGTAGGTTTTCATTAAGCGTATCGACTCACACGATGGCCACCATTAGAGGGTGACCCCCTCCCTTCCACCATGTGCTACCCTAAAGATGGAACCCTTCAGAGACCAAGTGGTTGACCTTTTCACAGCGTCCATGTCAATACTGTCATCCATCTGTCAAATCTTCCGGGCTGACAGGAATCTTTAATATGGGTTGACAGATGTCTTTAATATACTTTTTATACTCTCCCCCTCAGGGAAGATAAAAGGCCAGTTCTCTCATTGCTGTAATGGCACTGTGATAAGCCCACAGATATGGCTGAGCCACCGACAGTCATCAACACTCAAGTCTTCAACTTCACAGCAGTATGAGTCACTGAGAAAAGGATGCAGGTAGCATGGCTGTGAAGGACTCAGACAGGTGATCTAAGGGTTGTCAAGTTTAGGTTCCAGATGAAATGAGCAATCAATCCACATAGGACAGTCACCCACATGCATGGCGCTCAGACATAGGCAAGCAATGCCTATTCAGTGTTACAAATGTGCTTGGCAAGGGGGATAACAACAGCTCCAATCGATGTACAAGTTAAAGGCCCAAAAGATTTATGCTGCCATTAGGTATGCCATGCACGCATGAATGTGCTGGACAGATTGGGAGAGGTTTAGAAACCCACATGATCATTTTAGGTCTCATCAGTAGCCTCCCATTGAACCTATGAGAAGGAACTTAATCCAGGTATGTTGAGTGAAAACATCCAATTGGTTTCATGGGTAACATTTTAACTTAGTCTCAATAAGTGTGTGGGCTATGGAGCGAAACAACAATAAAATACTACAGCCATTAGGTGTCCTGAATTGTTAACAGTACAGTTTCCCCCTCTATAGGCAGTTTTATTTGGGGTTAAGGGGGTGAGGGCAGTTTTATAATATTACAACATGTCCCAACACAACTGAATTTCCTGAATATGACGAAAGAGGCTGGAGAGGTTGTCTGATTATTTCCCGGTTCACTGGAGCACACTCTGCTCACCAAGTAAACTCCTCAGAGCAGTAATTGGATTATAAAAACAGGGGGAGATTCCTACTGCTTAGTGCACATCACCGTGGGGTAGAATTTGCCAGCAGATATAGCTGTCATTCCACTTCAGGCGGGGTGTTTGGGAGTCTGTTTAACCGTGACCGTCTGATATCAACCGTGACCGTCTGATATCAACCGTGGTCTGATATCAGCTGTGAAATATACCCCCAGTTTGATTCTTAATATGTAAACATTGCCAACAAAAGAAAATCTCATAATAATGACGCTGCATTACTTCAAAATTGAACCAGAGAAACTTGTACAGTAGGCAAATTTCAGCCGTGCAATTTGTATACAATCGATATCAAGCGGACTTGCAATACAGTCCTTCATTTTAAGTGACTGGAAACACCAATCAAATGTAGAGGTGTTAAGCTACTCAAAGGAGTGATGGAGAAGATAAATATTTAACAGACAGGCGATACAGAGAGACCAGACATCAAAGGGGTGTGTTGCTTTGCAGCTCTGGACAAATTTCTGGCATGGTACCCCAGGGCCAAGGGCCCACTCATAGACGACCATGAGGCTCTGTCAGGAAATCGAGCACGACGCCCAGAACTCACCCACTCCAATAAAGCAAACCCCCCGGAATGGAGGAAGCCTCGTCTCTTGCCAATGCAGGTTCTTAATCACAAATAACAATTCCCAGGCAAACAACTATCTTACAAGAAATACATTTTATGAATTATTCAGATTGCTTATACATAATGCAATTTAAAGCAATCCCCACACAAAAAAAATCAAATAATTTCCCCAAATAATTCAAATTGCTATTAATATAAAAACAAAGAGAATAAATTCAAAGTGTAAATCCAGCATTAAAAACCTCTAATTAAAATATATAGCACAAAGCCTCTTGCCGAGTCTGAGTGCACTGTTCTCAAATGCTAATTATTCACTATCCCTAGGCAGGCAATTAACAAAGGCGATAAGTTACAAGAACGACTAACACCCAACCCAGCCTGCAAACAGAAAACAGCAGAAAAGGCAGCCGATATCCTGGCGCTTATCGAGAGAAAAATAACAGGCGTGCAGCAGAGCTGGAGAAGCGAGCATCCTTCGCTCACCTGCTGAGCAAATCTTTCACTGCATTAAGGAAACCAGGGTCCTTCCATCAAGGCCACTCAACCCACATGCTGGGGACAAGCACAACCAAGGAAGCGGCCTGGATGATACCGACGCAGGCATTCAAAATCTAATTTGCGTGGCATGGTAACCATGAGAATAAAATAAAAGTGAGAGAAGAGGTGAATGCTCACACAACACTGCTCTAAATGGAAAAAAGCACGGAGACAAAAGATCAAATGAATATATTCACACAGGACTGACACCCACACATTATACAGTCAAGCACAGGCTTGCAATCCTTGTTTGCGATGAAAGATCGCTAATCGATATGCCAATTTAACGACAGGAGTTATAAGCCGTGAATGTGTCATTGTACAAGTGCACAGCTCAAGTAAGATGGAAAAGTTGGGAGGGTAGATGGAGAGGGAAAGTGGCAGCCAGAACATGGCATGCTAGCATGCACTGGGTGATGGGTGGGGTGGTGGGGTGGATCAGTACCTGGTGATCTCAGAGTCAGGGAGCAGGCCTACGTGAAAGTGGGGGAAGGGGATGGAGTGCAGGATGCTTTTGTCACACTCCAGTGGCGAGTAGTGGCGAGGGGAAGCTGCTCGGTCACACAGTTTGTTCACAGTGCTGTAAACGGGCTCTGGAGGCCTGGAGGCAGGCACAAGCGCAGAGAGAGGAGAGAGAGGGAGAGAGAGCGGTTAGTGTGGCAGAGGCCGGGGGTGGGGGGCAGACAGGTCAGGGGGAATCAGAAAGACCTGGGGCGTCTCCCATCCTGCCATGTTAGCCAGGCAAGAGGTCTCACAACCGAATGAACCAGATCACGGCGCTCATGCGACTTTGTATTTCTTTGGCACAAAAGAATCAAGTCAGAGTCTCTGTGATAATCATCCGAAAAAAATCATGCATCAACATTGCCATCAGCCTAAAGGTGGAGCAATAAATATTTTCAGAACATGAAAGAGGTAACACATGACCCCGAGCGCGAGTGACTCTTATTCTGTCACTTAAAATCCTGCTTTCCCTTTACACTGCAATACCCGAGACATTTCAACGATGTTTCAAAATAAGAGTCCCGAAATGCTCCTTAGCAAACAGGCCACAGACATGCTGGCACTGTCAGCATGCATCACGCCTCCTTAACTCCCCCACACCCTTATTCCATGCCAGGGCTTTCTGCAATCTCCATCTCTAAAGGGGGTCTGAAAACCTCAGCATCATTCTCACATGCTACCCCGCAAAATGAAAACAAAGTAGTGGCTTTGTTCCAGAAAGCCCTAGGCGTGATGCGGACACAGGGCAAAATGACATGTGTAATAACATGCGAGGTTTAACATGGTTCAGTTTTAATAGTCCCACAAATCCATCCTCCCCCTCATAGACAAGGGGGACTCCGGTTGGTCAAAGGAAATCAACATAACCATTCACCGTCGCCCGATGTCTCACCTCAACTGGAAGTGCTGAGAATCAAACCTGTGACTTTCCCCTTCATCTAATGAGGAATTTCTGATCAGAAGGGAGGGGAAAATAATCGGTTACTGCCATTATATTTAGTCACTAGACAGATGTGATCATCCAGAGAGGCTTATCTGGCTTTTAAATAAATTACTTCATTCATTAATGTAGACTGGACTTAAGATGACTTACCTCACAAGCGTCATGCATAGACCAACTGAATACACCCACGCAATTCATACCACTCAACAAGAAGCAGGCACAGAGATGCATGCAGGTTTCAGTGAGAGTCTAACCTCAGACAAGGGACATAGACCAGGACAACCCACAGGAGACATTACTGAATGACCGTCAAACAGAACAGACATGAGACACATACTCACATCAACACTGCCCTGAACATGAGAGAAACTATAATGTTTCAGCTCATTTCACACTTGATGTCATATGACGTGGTGACTGAAAGCTCTAGCACAAATACCCCATAGAGTTTACTTAGTGTCAACCAATAAGCACCTTCCAGTAACTTTGTGAGCGTATTCCAGGGTCATTGTGAGCCTATTCCAGGCTGCACAGGGCACAGGGCTGGGGTAAACGCTGGATGGGCACCAGTCTAGGAGTGTTTCCTAATACCAAGAACGCAAAAATCATACTTGGGGTCTTGACAAGACCGGTCTTGCTAACCTGCCTCCCAAAAACGAACATTGAATCATGGGACTGGACTCGTTCGGCAAGGATGCAGCCGACATATCTCTCGAGTGAAGCAAGACCAACATCCAGGGATTTTTACTGTCCTCTGTTCTTCTGTTCTTGAATATTGGAACTGGTCGGCAATGGAAGATGACATCATATAGGTACATAAAAACCCAAGTACGGTCAAGGGCGCATATTAAGAAACCCCATACATTCTCTGAAAAATAGGGGAAAAATTTGTACTTTTCCTTGTCATTGGGGCTGTACCCTTAAGGGTCTATCAATTGAAGGTAATTGTACCTTTTAAGGTAGAGAAATAGACTCTGAGTAACATCCCATAGGTACAAACAGCATTAACGTATTATCAATGGTACAGAAATATTCCTAAGAATCCATCCATCGTCCAAACCGCTTATCCTATTGGGTCGCGGGGGGTCCGGAGCCTATCCCGGAAGCAATGGGCACGAGGCAGGGAACAACCTTGGATGGGGGGCCAGCCCATCGCATATTCCTAAGAATCCATTTATGTATTTTAAAAGGTACAATTACTTACCCTTGAAGATACAGCCCCAGTGACAAGCAAAGGTACAAAATTGTATGCTTTTTTCTGAAAGTGTACGTAAAAAAAATATGTCATCTTCTCAGCCCCTTTGCTGGTGTGATCATGGAGGAGGAGCCACGCCCACCTTCATTAATGCCACTGCTGATTGGACACTTGGGCGAGCAGAGGGATCATGGGAGCAGAGGTGAACAACACGACTGGCTAATTCAGTGCACATCTGCTCAAGTCACCGTGGTGGCAAAACATGATCCCACCTCAATTCATTTTCATGCATCTGATCAGGTCATTATTTCACACGAGCTTAGTTATGCAACTGAACACAAATTCACATTATACGCTCATTATTAACTCTCCAGGTCCACAGCTGCAGTCAAGCCAACCTGACATTGTTTTCTGATTACACAGTGGATTTGTAATTAACTTTCTGGCAGAGTGGGTGCTCTCTAAGATTCATTCAAGTCAGCTAAAATTTTGTCAATACACCAAACCCACAAAGCTGGAAATAACACTGAGAGGATAATGAATCATTGACTGACCTTGAATTTAACTAAACAGAAAATTTTGAGAGCAAAAGCGAAGGTATCAATGTAAAACAGCAGCAATTCAAAAAGAGCAGCGCTGAGAATATTGAGTTGTTTCTTTGGCCACATATTTTACTTTAAAAACCCGATCAAAGATTCCACATTAATTATGGACAGAGCTGGCCAGGACACCTGGAAGTGAGATTTCCTAAGATTTGCCAGCTCGGCTGGTTAAAGACTGGCTCTGTAAATGCCCGATAGTGCCACAACCTCATCACAGTGCCTCCATTAGTTGCTTTTGGGTTCACCAGGAGAAAACAAAACAGAAAATGAGCCCTCACTGTTTCTAAGATAATTCGAACATCAAATTGCGTCTTGACACTTAAAAGGACCAAACTGCATGTCACTCTTTATATTATAAAATGATACAATAAAAAAATAGCCGAAGTCGCCAAGTGACTATTTCCAAGAGTTTGTCTCTCCCCCCCCAAGCTGTAACCTTGGAACATTAAAAGGCACAGGAGCCCGCCCTTTTGCAAATGCTTGCTGTTTATCATTTTTATATCTCCATTTTTATGGGAATGCAAAAACGGTCGCCCCAAGCGGATTTCGGTCCCTTTGCTGGGATCGATCCAAAGCTGGCATACTGAGGGGTGCTTTAAAGCAGAGGCCTATTTCTACAGGCAAGTCGATTTCAGACACAGTTTTAGGTATAAAAAAAAAAAACCCCTCTGCAGAGGTAATGTCCTGGTTGTCCTCAGTCCATCTTATCCCGCTGAACCCTTCGGTCATGTCGCTGTGAGGGAAGGGACTGTGTTTTGACAGTGTTGTGTACACAGCTGGGACCAAAACCAATCTGCTCACCTACTTTTCATGCAGATCACGTATAAAATAAACAAATGTGTTCATTTTGCCGCTCGAACACACAGGCGAACACATTCCGCCTGTGCCGCTAGAGTGATCCCCTCAGAAATAGAACAAGGGCCAAAACAACACGAAACTCTTGTCAATTCCAGCATGATTGTTTACTTTGCAGTCTTTTATTTAATTTCCTAATTAGTTGTACCTATTTGTGAACCAGGTTAGGAAACAACAGGCTTGGTGTTTTTCATTTCTAATTTTTGGCTAAATGAAGCTTGGAGGTAAAAAATAAAAAAAAACGTCAGCAAAAAAAAACGGCTGGTCAAGGTGGGTAGAGCTGATGACCACATTTCAGAGTTTCACTGCACACAACTAAACTGCCTGATGGAAGCAACGTTTTTACATGGCATGCTTCTAGAAAGACCAGGCTCTAAGTAAAACAGGGAGGAAATCAAATGCAATGCATTTCTTGTCTAATCTAAATGAGCTTTGATCTATCATTCCAAGTTAAAGGTACCAAGGTGATTTTGCTTTAGGTCCCAGAGTCCTAATGAGCTCATTGTCCTCACAGGCAGCTGGGAATTCAAACGAATATCATAACAGATGGAAACAAAACACAAATTGTCAGGGTGTCTATTCCAAATCACTCTTGTGAAAGAGTTTGGAATGCCCCTGGATTTTCACAGACACAAACGTGGAGGGGAACGTGGAGGACACAGAAGCTACCTGGGTGTGTCGTTTAGTAGAAGGGGAGGTAATTACCGTAAGAAGGAAAAACCATCCAACCTGTTAATATCCTCTTCCCCAAGTAAATGCTTGGGAATTGGGGAATACCTTCCTGGTGAGATTGGGGGAAGACTGGACTTGTATTCCAGCGTGCCATTGTTGCCGGGGGAAGAAATATGATTTTCCATGGCTGGAGAAAAAGCTGCGAGAACAGAACAAGGAAACAAAGCGTGAAGCTGATACACAGAGAGCGGCCACTCACATACAGTCCAGTGAACAGCAGCTCAGCGCACAATACAGAAAGACCTTCCAGAATGGCTAGAATCAACTTACGGTGGGTGATGTCTGGAGGTCCATAGGGGTCAGTCAAGTACACACTGGTGGGCTTGCCCACCTTCAGGTAAACCACATCAGATGTGTTCTTCAATATGGCCACAGCTTCCTCGTGAGTCACCTCTTCCAAGGTGTAGTTGTTGACCTATGAGGGTTTGTGTTACAGCTCAGCCCCGAGTTCTCCCAGCCAATCAGAAAACACGCCCCCCTCACCCTGTCAACTGAGGCTGGGAAACGCGCTTGTACTATAATGCATGACAGGAACCGGAGTGACCTGGCTGGGTCTAATCTGGAACATTACACAGGGTCAGAGCCTCACTTACAGGCTGGGAGGAAGAAGCTAAACCGACTGGCTGTGGGCATGTCATCGACTATCTGTGACTGCAGACTGACTTTGTACCAAATAAATAAAAAAAAAACATAAAACACCCACAAACATTATTAATATGTTAAAATAAGTTTTATATGTAAATGTATTCAGAATACACTAAAGTCAAAACAGTGTTTGCTCCAGGTATAAAATACAACTGTATGAGAAAGTCTTAAAAATAAATTCCTCCAGGGAAATGGCTCAGTGATACAGATTTAATTAAAAGGAAGAAACATACACACAGATCACCTTAACTCCCTCTTATAGGGTCGTACCAATACAGGCAGGAGGCGGGGGGTGGGGGGGGTATGGACGCACACTCACCATGAGCAGCCGGTCCCCAACTTGCAAACGGCTATCTTTTTGTGCTGCCCCGCCGTCAATGATCTTGGTGACGTAGATGCTGTTGTCTCCAGGGATGTGCTGGTTCCCCACCCCTCCAGCAATACTGAACCCCAGCCCTGAAGAAAAGCATTGGATTGAGGGGGCTACTTACACATTGTCCTCAAGTCATGGAAAGCAGCTAAAGGATTGTATGTATAAAAGGCTATAGAAAGATTTCATAAAACCTAAGGATAATTTGTCAAAATTTGAAACAATCATTAAAGAACTAAAGCCAGATAATTGCTTGATACAGTAGATAGTGGAAATAGGGTATTTCAGTCTCTACAGATTCAGCAAATTGCTATAAAGCAGGGACTCCTTGCAAACAAGAAAGACTTCTTTCATTTTAAAAACACTTCCTTAAAAACAAGGCAAAACAACAGGCAGGAAGTAAGACCCTCCTAACTGAGCGTGGCAATTAAGGGTTGCTCACATTATATTCTACTTTAAATGTATCCAGGAGCACTTTTGGAGTCTTTATATAATGCAGAGTCATGTGAGGGTAGGAGGAAGAAGCACGTTGCTGATGCCATAGTATCCTGGCTAGAAATAAATGGGTGAGATGCTTTTTATTCCACCCAGGGCCAGGACATCAGACACACTCTTGATGATCTCTGCTCTGTTCTCCTATTCTCTGTTAGTTAACTGTCTGTCTTAGACTGCTACCTCTTCTATGCATGCAGCATTTTAACTGGATTATTTTACTTAGAATCATTTGTTACACACAAAAGGCAAAACACAAAGTGGTTGTAAAGGGCCCACCTTCCCAAAACCATTATCAATATCTGTTTTTGTATTTGTGAATTAAACTTTGCCTAAAGATGACAGGTTGTAATGTGACCATTACAACCTAACCTAATGGGATATTTTTTTTTTAGATTTCTAACTTAGCATCCCAGCTAAAAATAAGCTTGTTCTGCAAAGTGGGCCGCAGGTGGGGGAGCAGATAAGGTGGCCTACCCTGAATCTGCTTTAAAAATATCCCCAGCCAGCAGGGCCACACGCGACATGACGCCGCATTGACGCTCCCTCCTAGCTGTGTGACACAATCGAATGCAGACGAAGGGGGCAGTGACCTTTTGGTCCTTTGATGAGCTTGATCTCGATGACAGTCTCCAGCATGGGTCTCCGCCGGCGCACATAGAGTCGGACGATGGAGCCAGCCACCTTCAGGGCCTCCACAGCCTTGCTGTGTGAAACCTCGGACACGTCGGCGTCGTTCACCCTCAGGATGCAGTCGTTCACTCTGGGAGGGGGGCGGGAGGAGTGACTGGGGCGATCAGCAGGGTGGGTGGACCATTTGGCAGAAAATCCCCAGCGTGATGGCATGAGCCTGGGCCCCAGCTGCGAGGGACCGTCCTCCCGCCTACCGTCCATCCCCCTCAGCCACCATTAGAGACAGAACTCTCCGGGGGAGAGTGTTAGGGACTCAGCTGGGAATGGAGCCCACACACAGCCAACCTCACACTGCTGGCGTCTGGGGGGGATGGGCAGCAGGTTGACATGCCACGGGCCCCCAGCTGCATACAATCAGAAGGGCGTGGTTACGGCTGTAGGATGTTTTTCAGAAGGTCACCATGGCGATATAAATGTGGGTCACGCTCTATAGGACATCAACCTATTGTACTTGGTCACAGAGTATCTTCACCCTGACGTTCCATTTCTAACCCCAGGATGTCACTGCCTGTCAGGGCGTCCCTGAAAACGACGGCCCTGGTCCCGTGGTACCAAAGCTGAGTGCTTAGTGTGTTAACGAAACAGATTACTAAACCATGCGAGAAGCTGCTGCTTTAAAATAAATGTCGCACATTAAACAACATAAAAAAATAACGTAAAATTTTTGCATAATTAAAAAATTTGCGACACTACTTTTGTAATTACACTAAACAGAATTTTAAGCACAGATTCATGGCACGAATAACCCTTTTTACATTTATATGGCATAAATAACACTTTTAAAATTTTGCCAGAATTCATTCAATGTAATTTAAAAACGGGTCCTTTTCCCTTGATGCAGTACTATAGTTTCCTGTCCTGCATGAGACAACAAACTGTTAACTGCAAGGATGCTTTATTTTCAGTCCATCGCATGCAAACCTCTGCAATGTCAGGCAAAGGTAAACAGAGAAAACAAGTAATGTAATGGGTGTGATGGGTTTTCTGGATTATGTCCACTCTTCAGTATCGATAAATTTAAAGCAGTTAGCATTTTTTTGGATTCGTGTCTTGGTCAGACCATTTTGCAGGTCCTTGCATTAATAATAAGCCGAAGGTATGTGTGTTGCACAAAACAGGACATAAAGTGGCACAGTGGCTCTCACTGTCATTATCTTACGATGGCGAACGGCACCACTGGGGCTCAATGTGAGCAGAGGACAGAAAAAGTTTAGTGAAAGGTCCTCTTGAGATACCACACCGCCAGGTCAACATACTACGCGATGACCCACAACTGCACAGGACGACACGTCACTGAGCCAAGGGAGCCATCTGTGGTGTCTCCGTGGCAGAATCCAAGCTAGGCTAGCAATTCTCTCATATGCGAGAGAAGATGGGTGAGGTAGCTGTGCCATAGAAGGTGTCAGGGTTCACTACTCTACAACTGGAGTTTGTATGACTTGCTGATTCCAGACTAAGGCCCTTTCACTTGACAAATCTCACCACAAACGAACACACCTGCAATCCGCAGTTTAGTATGTGAATCCTTTTACGTGCCGTTTTTCCAACAAGTCATCAGATAAGGAATAAGACAAGAGCCCAGTCTCCAGTAAATTGTGATTCTACGTCTTTGTACGGGATCCAGAATATAAACTTAGTCTCCTTTGCTCAAGGCTAAACAGATTCAGCTCAGCTAACCTCTACTCATAAGACATTCCTCTAAGACCAGAAATCATTCTCGTAGCCCTCCGTTGCACCCTTTCCAAGGCTACAATGTCCTTCTTAAGGTATGGTGACCAAACCTGCACAATATTCTAGATCGAGTCTTACCAAGGGAGTATATAATCGTAGCATCATCTGCCTTGACTCCCTAGAGATGTAACCCAACATCCTATTGGTTCTTTGAATTCTATTGTTAACCCCAAACTGCTCTAGCGGTGCTGTTGACGGCAATGCTTTGTGCTCACCTGCATCTCTGCATTTCATAGGTACTGTAGATGATATGGGAAAATGAAATAACTCTTATATAGCTGCATCAAATAGAGTATCATCATGTTGACAGGACTGGGGCTGTGTTTTAGGGAGTGTACTGAGACTGACAAACATCCTCACAGGCTTAGAGCCCCCGAATCCGTGTGCTTTATAAGAACTGACAGAGATTGGTGGAGATTTCATATGGAGTATTAATGTTGTTTGGATGCTGTCGTCATGCCTTGTGCCGGTAGTCTATACCAGCAATGATCAGGCTGTTTTATAATGAGAACTAAATTCACAAAAAGCAAACAAGCGAAAAGACAATCCGAGCCAGTGACTACAGCTGCAATTAACTGCAAAGAGGCTAGAACCGAACTGAAAGAGCCAGTCAAAACCTATCACACATTAAAAATAGTCTCTGCATAAGACAAGTAGATATGTTAAGCATTGATTGTCAATTGTTATAAAATCAATATTTTTTAAAGAATTAAGCAAGTGTCCCAAGTGTGAGCATGAAGGTGACAGTCTGACTGTTGCAATCAACTAGGAATGTCTAAAAAATAGGTTTATTAGCAAAACAATCCATATTGATGCCGCTTTCAAAATAATCATGTGCAGAGAAACAAACTGGGGACATATTAAAGAACAGAACAGGAAAAAGCCTTTCAGGGGCAGGAAACTACAATTAATATCTTTAAAAGCAAGCAAAAAAACTGAATCATGAAGGAGTGCATTAACAGTGATCATCAAAAGCCATTAAAAAGGCAATGTGATGTACTGGTCCTAAAAAGTATCTAAGAAAAAGGGGAAGTAACTGAAGCGAGCATTAAGCCAGACCTTCGAGATTCAGACAGAGGGAAATGATTTATTTCAGTACAGACCTACCTGCAGAAGCGGCTAAAACCACAATGTACCTAGCAAATAGGCGACAGGAGAAAAACAAGGATGAAAACCAAGGAGTTACAGACCTGAGCCGACCATCCTCAGCCGCTGCACCACCTGGGATGATCTTGGTGATGAAGATCCCTGGATCATCCCCAATGTGGGGGTTGTCTGTCCCTCCGGCAATACTGAACCCCAGACCTGAGTTACCCTGAAACAATCAAGCCAGATATTGCAAATATCACTTTTCAAAAAACATTATTTTGCACATCTGAAATGCACACAAACATCATCGCAATTATCACAAAAGTAAAATATCACAAAGTAAAACATCACAAAATGATGATGATCCACATAAGCACAGAAAAATTAATTTCAATACAGTCATTACTGACGGCAGTAAATCCAAGCCCTTTCAGTGAATTATAGAGTCTGTTTAGGATTTGTTTTGTCTGCCCGTGTTTGTTGTCAGGATCAGTGATGACTCAGGACTGTTTCCTGACAATAACCAGCCAGCACTAAGCTAAGTAAATCATCGATGTTTTATTTACACAGAACGTAGCCCTGCCACAAGCCCACCAAGTGTCCTCTTCCGACTGACAGAAGTGGTATGACAAAATGAAAGCTTTGAAAATATAAACACATCCAACATTTGCACAGATGATGTGATTATGACTCCAACTACATTATTCATGCAATATGCTTTGTTTGGGATTTTAAGATATGCACACAAACAAAATGTTACTGCAGTCGTAGCACTTAGAAACAACACAATCTGTTTGAGATCTGGCAGCAAGGGTTTTTGCCATGAAATGCCACCAATTCAATGGGTGAAGAAACACACTTTCAGTCACAACCTTATAGCCTAGAGGTCGATTCTATCACTGGCATCCCACAGATGTCTTCTCAAACCATCAACCTTTACAAGGAGACTATATCATACCTCGTAGATCAGAGTTGTGTATGCAGGTACTGACCTTTCCCAGTGCTGTGGCTTTGTTTTCAACCATATGTGTCTCATTAGGAGTATGAAAAGGTCAGGTGAAAGCTGTTTATCAGGAGAAAGCGTGAGCTACACCAAACTCCTCTCTGTCAGCCCTGAGAAAGTAGTAGCACTCTCCTGTGCTGGAAGTCATCTCAAAGTCTCCAAGATGCCCGATGAAACATGACTTACATCTGCTATATAGCCAAGGTCAATAGGAGTTTGACCAATGAAAAACGGCATCAATGTTATACCAGAAAATAAAAGCGCCCATTTGGCAGTTTGTAACAGGGCCTCAGACATACTGGAAATCAGAGGTGGAAAGTTCAGGTCCAGAAAGTAGAAATCCAGACCACGTTTTTTTTCTTTCCAGCCAGCCAGTTGACTACTCTGTGACTGTGACTCTTTATACTCAACTGGTTGGTTGAAGCAAAACCTTGGTTTGGATTTGTATTTTCTGCATCTGGACATTCCACCTCTTCTGGGAAATGACTGGACACATTTGATATTGCTGTCATCATGGTACTGCAACTCTACAAGCTGCCTGCCAAGCATGGAACTCCCAAGAGGCCCAAAAGTGGTACCATAACACACAGCCGTAGTGACACCCATTGATCTTCTCCCCTCATGCTTTGTCCCCATATTTAACAGGGCGTCCTTTAAATCCTACACTCACCCCACGTCAAATCCAGATGCCACTTGTCAACAAAGAGACAGATGAAATAAGTAACAGGCAAAGTGTAGGTTCCCAAGATGACCTTCTGGATTTTACTTGATTGTTTTTTAACAATGTTCAGGAAAACAAAAATTTTAGCACTGCCTCGACAACCCATCGGTTCTCAGTTAGGTAATTATGATAATGGGATTGGTTTGTCTTAATAAACATGTGCCTGCATGACTGAAAACATACACTGATGAAGACATAGTACCAAAATGTGTGTGTTATATCATTGGTGGGTATGTGATAAAAAAGAACCCTTTTTTAAAATAGAAATACTCACCCGCTCAAGTGTGATTTCTTCAAATTCATATTCAATTTCGGTTCCGTTGACCTAAAAGAAATCGGAAAAAAAGTTCAAGATTGATATGAAAGTTTAATTTCTTGGATGAAATCCTGTGTAACAAAGCAGTGAAATCAGAAAAGAACTGAATGAGCCCGCAGGAGCCGCGCTGGACAGGTATAGCTGCCCTTCGGACAGCTGCTACCAACACACCCAAATCAAGTCAGCATTTTCTCTGCAAACATCAGAAAACGAATAAAAATGAACGTGCAACACATACTGCAGAAAGACCTGGAAGAACACCAAAATGTTAAGCCATCTCTGGTTTCTAGAGCTTAAAATTACATAATAAAATATCCCAGATTGTAAGAGCATCTGTAGTTGCTGTTTTATTAAATAATACAATGGAAATTATATGTTCTGCGGTGGTGAGTCAGCTTGGATATTAGCATGTAAACTTTGCTTGATCTATGCAACCAGTTTTTTTTTTCAGAAAAATACCATACTCTGTGTACCTTTCTTCATATCAACATGTTAGTAACCTACGTTGTAGTCCATAGACTTTCTCAGACAAGCCTTACGCTCATTTTAATTAAGATCTTAATGTCCGATTTTTCCCTGACAGGGTTCGCATGCAACGACCTTGAGCAGCAGCTGCTGAATTACAATGAGGAGGCTGCAATTTCAGTTGGAAGACAAACAGCAAGCTAAGGAGCAGCCGGAGAAGCCCTTTACACTCTGTTACACTCTCAATCGGTGCCCGGTACACTGTGAGGCATTAAAATCCATGTCAGACTGCCTGGAATTGCTAAGAGCCCCGGCGGCTGCAAAAGTTGTCCCTTCCATCTCTACTCAGCGCAAACTCTTCAGAAGCACAGATACAGCAAAAGGCATCTCTGAAGTTGGCTGGCTTGATACCCAAGAGAAGTCCTTGGGGGGTGGGGGGGAGAGAAAATTAGAATAAGTAAGATAATGGGACGTGAAACTGTGAATGGGTGCGAGTTATTTAATTAAAATTCTCATTCCACGGCATTGTTAAATAACTGCAGCAAAAGCAAAGCCTGCTCAGTTCTCTAATTAATAGACAGGATATCTCCCCTTTGTTCTGACACAAATTTGACAGTGCAATTACTGCATCTTAGCCCCCATTAGTGACAAATGCCAGTTACGTTAATACAAGTCTGCCACTAACTCCAGGGCACAGCAATATTGAGAGTCATGTGACATATAATTGTAATCAGCTGGAAGATGATTTTACCGACAAAAAAATACGCTCAGTCAATTTACAGGCATGATAAAATATGGGTATAATTACATCAGTGGTTTAAATAAAACAGCCTCAATGTGGAACTGAAAGAGCAAGTAGGTCTCTATTTGGATAGGAATCCGACAGAAATTAGGGTCAAGGTTAGTCTAAAAATCATTCAGAATGTGATGGAAAGTTGTTTCGGTAAGCTAGAAGAGCAGGCACGCATCTGCCTTTTAATACAAGCGCCATCAAACACATGGGGGAATTTTTAGAGTTATTTTTGTACACAGTAGCTCTTTCATGTTAAAGGTGGGAGGGCAGCCAAAATATAATTCCAACTAGGGCAAAACGGAACCGTAAAATTGACACCAAGCTCATCATAATGCAACAGAGAACGATGGCAGTTAAGCTGCACCCTGCGGCCAGCCCATTACTACGGCTGGACATGGTAACATAGCTTGGCACTAAAAATGTTGCTGCCTGCTAATGGGTTCCTGCATTTCTGGCTGTATAACCAGGCGATCCCTACTGTGCTCTGAGGAGATCCTGTGCCAATCTGACCTTAAGAGTAGCACTACGGAGAGAACTACACACAGACTGCACCAACACAAAACGTGATGTCTTGCCGGTTATTGACGGTAAAGCATCTAAAAATAATGCAGCGGGAAAATAAATGCATTTAAGATTTGAAGCTGTGCTCATTATCCGTGTCAGCCATCATTAACCGAGAGGGGATCTGTTCAAGAGGTGCGTCTAAACCCACACGGGAGATTGCTGTGTTCATTAGGCTGAAAAGAATCCTGGTGTCATGAATTATTTTTGCTAGCGATCCATAGAAATACATCCTTCTGCATGTCTAACCTCGAAGGTGTGACCCAATTATCTGGGGCTGACTGGCGCTTACGTTCTCGGATGATTCGGCACTTTAAAGCTAAAGCAATGGGATTTATCCTGTCACTGTACCATAGCTGGTAATTCGTCGGATCACCTGGAGCTCACGGACACCACACTAAGACGCAAGGAACTGCATAAACCTGGAGAGGCATCTAAGTGAGGTATACACAGGCAAAACACACATAGACACAAATCAACAAAGGATTACCTTCTGGGACTTGAGGCAATAAATGAGCTTGCAGGATAAAAGAAGACAGTACTGAAGAGTGAGAGAGAGCTCTCATGTATTAAATGAATGTGTCATGGATGTCTTCTGTGAGTTGAGATTCGAGGAAGAGTGCTACATAATTGCAGTGATAGAAATCTAAGGTCTAGAAGGTAAAAATCCAGATTAGGGTTTTGTTTAAACCAACCAGTTGAATATACAGTCACAGAGTACTCAACTGGGTGGTTGAAACAAAGTCCTGGTCTGGATTTTTACTTTCCGGACCTCTTGGCTATAACTCTGACTAGTACATAACAGTTATACACCTGATGTTCACATTCAACAGTTTGGTGAATGCACCAGAAATATGAAATGAAAATCTATAGGGAGTAAAAAGCATGAGATGATAGAGAAGGTGATGAGAAATGAGACGATAGATAAGCCCATTAGTCAAAATATTAACGATTTAATGGGCATCAAAATGTGCTGAAGAAATAGTTTATATTTCTACAACTGGTGCAACATTTTAGTTAATATCAAATCAAATTAGTTTTATTTCATGAATGGATTCATCGTGTGATGCAAATAAGAAGTGCCCACACTTTGTAACAGTCTGACAGCTGCGGCATCATAACAGTACAATCCTGCATTGTGAATGAATCGTCATTTTCCATGATTAAATTACAATTTGTATCCACAATTGAGCTTTTTTCATTAAACTAAAGGAAAAAAAAAATATATA
>JABFDZ020000109.1:18483861-18495919 GCA_019775955.2 Pollimyrus isidori | reverse complement strand
CTGGATTGAGATTAGTACAGCACGCCCCCTTCCATACGCTGTTCTGGATTGAGATTAGTACAGCACGCCCCCTTCCATACGCTGTTCTGGATTGAGATTAGTACAGCACGCCCCCTTCCAGACTCTGTTCTGGATTGAGGGTAGTACAGCACGCCCCCTTCCATACACTGTTCTGGATTGAGATTAGTACAGCACGCCCCCTTCCATATGCTGTTCTCGATTGAGGTTAGTACAGCACGCCCCCTTCCAGACTCTGTTCTGGATTGAGGTTAGTACAGCACGCCCGCTTCCATACGCTGTTCTGGATTGAGGTTAGTACAGCACGCCCCCTTCCAGACTCTGTCCTGGACTGAGATTACTACAGCACGCCCCCTTCCATACGCTGTTCTGGATTGAGATTAGTACAGCACGCCCCCTACCAGACTCTGTCCTGGATTGAGATTAGTACAGCATGCCCCTTTCCAGACTCTGTTCTGGATTGAGGTTAGTACAGCACGCCCCCTTCCAGACTCTGTCCTGGACTGAGATTAGTACAGCACGCCTCCTTCCAAACTCTGTTCTGGATTGAGGTTAGTACAGTACGTCCCCTTCCAGACTCTGTCCCATTAAAGTGTTTTTACCCTGAATGTATTAATAAAAATTACTGTGACGCATATATTTTTATTAATGCTTTTGCAGTATGAAACAAAAGGCCACTCCAAATCTGAGTCACCATAGTTGAGGGGTAAACCCCTAACCTGAAACCCAACCTTTGCTGCAATCACAAGTACCCACAGAGTCAAAACCATCTCTTTTCCTCTAGACAGCATACAGATAATTTTCATGCCAATACTTATTAATATTATTACTCATGTTATTTTTGAAGTTGCCAAGTCCTTGTCACAGACACTTTATTTGGTGACTAGAATCAGGACTGATCAGAAACTCAATGAATCACAGTGATTCACCTGTTTTATTACCAGGAAGCAGTTAGTCATGTGAAAACATCACAACCAATGTTAAATAAAATGACCATGTAATTTTTCTAAAGCAGTGCCAGGCTCTCCATGACTTTATGTTATCCAGTGGCTGCAGTTACGGGAGGACTTGACAGCATGTTTAAGCTGCTGGATGGTATTATCATCCTGGAAGATGTGACAGTCATCCAGAAAACAGCATCTGGCCCCAAGATGATTAATTCATAGCGGGTATTAGTCGAATATGTAATCTGTGTCAAATTGTGTTTCGTAAAAAGATTAACATTCACAAGAGATGGCCACCATATTTGTTATATTCACAATCCTGAGGAGTGAAGTTAAAAATCTGCTCTGAAGCTGAACTCTACACAGACGGATAACTGTGTTGTTTACTGAAATAACTCATACAGAACTCAGAGAGTCTTTAAAGCTTGCTGGTAAATTAATATTTTATAAATCATTGAAAACAAGACAAGAAATATGCAGTTATGCTCTAGATGGGTTTCTCAGACACATAAGGAATTAAGTCAAGAAAGATTTTGAAAATCTTAAGGTTACGAAATTTTAATAAAATTATAAAAAATGTTTTATTTCTTAGTTTATAGATGTCACATTTGGAGGTGGCCATAACCAGCAAAGTGATTTTACCGCTTTTTATCTTGTTACAGTGATTAACTGAATATAGAAAATGCAAACAGGACCTTTGGCAGATCTCACAAATAGCAAATGACATTTCCAATTGTTGACATTTTTTAGAAAGAAATTTTGAATCTGAACTAAAAATCGAGGAGAAACAAACACTTTAAACTTCCTTGGACAGCTTTGTCGGTTTTGTGTAACATTTTGTGTTATTTATTTTTAAAACACGGCTCCAATAATTTAACAGTTATTTCCAAATACAAATGACCTAAAATGTAACGTCAAAGTAATAAAAAGTATCGCTTGTTTGAAATATTAGCCAGTATTGTCATCCTCATCTGTATCTGTGCTTCTCTTACATCCTCTGCAGGGGGAGGGGGGGTGATATTTAACAGCTCAGAGTCTGTTATGTTTCCCGTTCACTCGCGTCTTGCCATTATCCTATTTTTTCTATTTCAGTCTGTGTTTAGCAGATAATAATCATGAGACAAGAATGATAAAAATTTTTAAAATGCAGACCCACAAACCCAAGGAATAAACCCAACTTATTTATTCCTCCCCATCAGTGAAAATCAATATTTTATTACTGATTCACCAGAGCTCTGGTCCATCTAAATAATGTTATGCAGTGAGGCCCCATGTTCCTTTTGACCTGTGGTCTTGCTCCAGCTCCATTTCCTTCCCCGCCAACAGCACCTCAGTCCCCACCTTTCACCCTCTGTTGCAGACTTGTGACAAAGGTACTCTGCCCTGAATCAAAGGACACTTCAGCAGGAAACAAAATGGGCTTTACAATAATCACAAGAGTATACAATTTTTCTGTGTAATGACTGTGTTAAAGGAACCCCTTGTACTTACATAAGGTACCGTCTCCAGCGTCTCAGTGTTGACTATAATCGGGGCAGGACTTGCCTGAAAAGAGAAGAAACGAGAATTAAACAAAACGAAAAGGTACCATTATCTACTCATTCCTTAAAACAATCCAAACTGATACGCAGATTAGATTCCACGTTCAGAATTAGCTGTGGTACGGCAAATCTCGCCTCGGCTCTGGCTCTGGCCAACAGTGATTTTACTTGTGGACTGGCATCTCGTCCAGTGGGTATTCTTACCCTTGTGGCCAAGTCGTCTCCCCCCCCAAGGGGACATGTGCCAACAGTGACATCTACAATAGGCAGCAATCATTGTCCTGTTAGGAAATACACTGTATAACTGTGGAGTGCAGTGGTGAGATTGACTGTGGAGAGCCCATTCGGCAAGATTCATGGCCAAGGATACGGTAGGTTCATTAAACTGAAACAAGCTTCTTCTAACGATCATGCAGCCAAAGCCATTTTAAACTCACTCTCTAATTGAATTGAGCAACATTTCAAGCAAATCAATGACTGTTCCGGCATTTGATAAGGGGCTGTGCGTGGCTCAGCAGGGTAACCCTCTGTGTCTGTGACTCTATGCCTGTGACTTGCTGGCTCAAGCCTGAGCAGAACCATCACATGTCTGTTGGCCCTTGAGCAAGGCCCTTAACCCCCTTGCTCATGCAGGGAGTTTGAAACAGGGTAGATGGCAAGAGAATTTCCCTGCAGGGATTAATAAAGTATCATTATTGCTTTTTATTAGCCCTCTGGACCCTAGAGCCAAGGCCTAGGCCGATGCTGGATTGCTCATCAGGGTTCAGTTGTTCAGGAGTAATGTGAGCGGATTTCGGATATCGGATTGTACGAAATCTTGAAAATGGGCTGTTCAAAATAAAAAAAGGATCCTGAATTCTGAAAAAAATCATATAATCCAATCTTGGTTTTGATCAGAAAGAAAACTTGAGTATCTGTTGTTCAAATTTTTTGATTCAAAACACGTGTTTAAAATATTCTGAAATTATTTGTGAATATTGTGTATTTACTTGTTACCTTTTTTTTGTTCGTCTGATGAGGGGTGTGACTGTTTAGAATAAACTGGAAATATAAGGGCTGTTTGTATTATTCAATGGTACTGTTTACTGTCTCTTCAACTAATAGCACCTTAAAGTAACTCCACATGTTCTGCCTATAGTCCTTTTCACAGCTCGTAACCTACATTGTGATATGTCGTCCCATTTAGAACACTGGTAATCCAGATTTGGTTATCTTTAAAAGTTTGCATCTGAATCAGGGTGATCCAATGTAATTGTGCTTTAAAAAACCGGCGCAAAGGTAAACTGGATTTACCTGGTCCTGGATGACAAAACACAGGATTTCTGAATCGTGATGATTATAAACCACATTCAACTGGGCCCGAAAGATCACTAAAGTCCGTTAAGGGTCAGTGACTCCCCCCCCCTGGTGGGGGGTCTAAGGCAGATTGCCATTGAGCTGATCAGTGCCACTGGGACACTTTCTGCTAACTCTGCACCCCTGATAATTGCATCAATGAATTCTGAGCCTTAGGAGATATGGCTTAAATAAAGGGGGAAAAGATATGGTCAGAAAGGAGGGGAGGGCACTTTCACAGTGAGAAGGCCGATTAACAGTCCCATTATATTGCAATTCACAAAGCATCCAGCAGAGCACACATGAATCGTTCTGTCAGGCAACCTAAGCAATGAAAAGCTGTCAGTTACGAAGCACCCTTAGATCCTGAACAACCTTAGGTACTGAGGAGCCAGCTAGAAGTCAAGCCTGGGCAGGCAACTAATGTAAGCCAGATAATAAGGCTCCCTGTGTCAGGGTATCCAACTCTGGTTTTCAAGTACTTGCAGGTTTCACATTAAATATTAACTAGAGCTGAATTTACACCCAAAAGCACTAGCGGACAAGACCTGTAGTCCAAATAAATGATCTGACAAAGTGCTTAAGCATTGACTGCAAACCAAAACTCCCAGAGGCACTCGAACCTCAACAACTACGGTGTCTCCTGTCAGGTGATTCACACTTGGCAGTACCTGAATCCACACCAGCATGATTGGTCTGCTAGGAGTTTGCTTTAAACATGCAATATAAATCAGGTGACACTCTACACCAGTATAAGCAGACATGTTTAATACACCGTTTATGTTCTAAACGGGCAGAAGCAAAGATGCAAATAATCATAATGATCCAGGTTACATGGATTCTGAACAGTGTTAATTCTGAAGGACACACAAATAGCTAAAACAATCTCCAGAACTGGCATGTCAATGGGGCACAGCATTACACACGCTCTAGACACTAATAACCTGCCCTTTACTTTGATTTGATGATACTGTAGCTCATTTGAATCCAATAAGAACTTTAACCTCTATGGCTTTGCCCTGAAATGGAAATTTGTGTTGACCGAGTCAACTCTTCTCGGCACACATGTAAGAGCTGGCGGCAGATGCCTGGGGCACGTCACCTGCACAGCGCTTAACCATAATAAGATAAGCTGAAGCGAAGGCCCTTTGAAACCTTAGAACAGGACCCCTACACTGCTATGCAACCGAAATGTTGGGATGTCATTACAATGAAAATTTAGGGGCTTTTACATTTTATATTTCTATGGGACTGGAATAACTATCAATACCAAAACAGCATTTGTTCAATTAACCTGTGCAATGCATATTATTTGCAAACACACACACACACACACTATTTACTTATATATAAATTTGTAAATTTCAGCTGCATTTTGTGACTGAAATAAAGCGGGATATACTGTATTTCCACTATATTAATGAGCAAATGTAAATGCACCCAAGTTTAGACTCTGTAATTGGAAAATAATCAAGTAGATGGAATAATTAAATGAACTGTATTTATCGCTTTTATTGCAGCTAACAAAACAGAGAAGGGATAATTTAAAATGTGTTTTAGCAGATTAAGTTAGTGACTATGAAATCTGGTCTATCTTTGACATCACATTCAGTACCATTAGCATAAAATCACAAACTTCAAAGCAACCAAAAAAACAAATCAGAATAAGCATAGGCAAAAACTTGATCACCCGTAATCAGAAGTAAGCACACTGCTAATTAAATAATAAAATAAAGTAAATTACCTCCATGTTTCAGCAAAACCACGCTTGGCTGATGAAATAATCTGGATTGGTGATGGAGCTTTTTATCGATGGGGTTAATTATATCCTGTAGTAATCAGTATACAGTATTATAATCATTAATCATACTGGAGGTTAGTAACGGAATTTTTTTGCTGTGTGAATTATCATCAGGATCAGAGACGATTCTAGCAAACACATTTAAACTGCAGCCCTTAATCTTCAGATAACTGAACATATTGCCCCATGGCTTCAGAAAAAAACCCCACTATCCAGAGTTTACTTCTGCACTTAAAGATTCAAATAAGAGGCAGGGTGTACAGTATGCCCTCATGGTGCTCTGAAGCCGGATCGTTCCTACTGAAGCTGGTCATGGGCCATGCGCCCATCTGGCTGAAAAATCAGCAGCGCCAAGGGGGCAACGATGAGGCTGCACCATCTGCGGCCCCCTGTCTCGAACTCTGGTCTCTGAGCATGAACTGCAAGTGTCCGCCTTGCTTTGGAGAACAGAGAAGTGGGTCAGTCCAGTTCAGTCCAGATAAAGCATAAGGAGACTACAGATAGCTAGTATTTCATAGTATGGCATATTGCCTTGACGTGAGCGACTGCGGTGATTTGTCCATAATCTCCAATGGGTGGCCAAAATCAGAGTGGGAGAAATAAACAGGCCAGCCCAGGACATCTTGGGGGGGGGGGGGCAATCCTCCCCAAGCATACCAGCACCCCAACTCCCCAGGAGACGGCCACCCATGAACAGTCTTAGAGTCAAAATGGGAGCTATACCACTCTACTACCGGACTAGACATTTAGAGAGGCATCTCTCTCCAAGGAGCCAATTGTCCAGTCCATTTAAAAATTAAAAAAATAACGTTAAGTCAAACTGGACAAGACAGGAAGAAGCAGAAACAGTGCAGCCTTCTCCCTGTATTGTGTCACTTCAGTCACCCTCTTCAGTCAGACAGAATAGCAGACCATTCTTCCAAGGGTATATTATTCTGGTGGTGAAAAGGCCCACATCTTGCTGTATTTTGCAGGCCTGGTCTATGGCAGAAGGCAATGAACATGTCATATGAAACCTTCAATGTAAGCCTACAGACATCTTGTCCTAGAATACAAGCTTAAAAAAACTGCAATTCAAAAAAACACAACCAAAAACTGCAGGATTAATAGAAAGATATATAAATTGAAACCACGCACATTATCAGCAATAGCTACATGAACAACTTTAATTCAGCTATGTAATATGAAAAATGTGGAAAAACCTCATTTCATGGACAGGAAAAATAGCAGTGTTTGCCAAATACCCATAAGTATAGAGAAGTAAATGAAATCTCTCTCTTAGTTCCAAGGAATCACAAAAAAGGGGGTGTTCAGTCAGAAGCCATTTCAAACGGGGCCATTTCATTTGGTGAGCAACCGTCTCGAAGGTGCAGTAATCAGTCATTAGGCTGAGAAGCACTTTAACTCCAACACGTGTCTTTCGGGCTGATGGGGGTGTATTTGTGCCTTTACCATACAACATCAGCTTCACTTAAAAACATGTGGCTGTTGAAAAAAAGTGAATTATGCATTGTGATTAAATGAGAAAAATTACCCATCTCTCCACTCAGTAATTACAAGGCGCATGAATCACTATACTGCATTTTACTGTACTAGTTATGACATTTGAAATATGAATATAAAGTCTGAATTAGGAGAAGATATTCACTAAACTGATGAAAAATGAAATGCAACCCTGGGCTCTGATTTATGTATTTATGTATACCCTTGATATGAATTACAAATGCAGCAATACACAACAGGAAAATTCACTGAAAGCACAGATAATCAGACAGAAAGGAGGTTGCGTTGTTTCTGAGAAAATCCCTCCCAGACCTTTGGTGGTTTAATGATGGATTAACGTCAAGCTGACCACATTGAGCTGCCTCTGAAATTTCCTACATTTTTCACAATGAGACAAATGTGTAGTGATCAGTTTTAGACAGCAAAATGTGTTTCCAAAACTGTTAAATCGGTTCACTTCTTTCATCAGGTTCATGATTTGTGTGGATTACCTGAAAGTCTCCATATATTTAGCACATGGTTTTCAACGTTTAAATGCGTTACACATCATTCATTTTGATGCTCACCATCAATTTAAGGCCGGATTTGTGATCATTTCAGATGAAAATCCCCATAGTTAGCTTCATCTCTGAACAGTGCATGCCTTCAGCGAAAAGTGCTTTCCAGGAGTGCCTTTAGCGCTCCACTTTATTCCGATTAATAATTCAGGCCAGAATCTATGTATAGCACATCAAGCCCTTATCAATATTTTACAGGTGGTCATGACTGGTCGGAAAAAAAAACAACATTTGGGGAAGAGATGCTGCCATGCGCATTGGGGGGGAAATATAGTGGTCTTCTTCTAGAGGGCACCTTGGGGATCAGTGCAAGACTAAAAGTACAATGTATCATTTATGTGAAAGAGAAATCCAGGAAACTGTGGCAGAACAATCTCTGCTGGACCCAGACATTCCAGAGCATCCAGTCTCCTCCTCCACCATGTCCTTCATTTGTCACACATGGCCCAGGAAGCATGGGATGCAGCTGGGCTATACTGGTCTCCATCGTTAACGCAGTGATGGATGCTCCTGGGCATCACAAGCAGGGCCCCTCCATTCCTTTGCAGTACATTTTGACTTTGTACTATATCACAGTCACAGCTTCTCACACTGATTGCTTTGTATAATGGACTCACATATGAGCAGTGACTCGATTTCAAAAGGAAAAGACACAGAAAAATTGATGAACTGTCACATTATGAAAACTTATCTGAAGTGACTGATATGTACTACATTAGCTTGTACTACATTAGCTGGCCATTAAATGGAGCAGATAAGAGGAGTGCAGATTCTTAGTACATTTCTCATTAACTGTAGCCATGGAGTTCCTTTGTGTGTATTTGTTATTATGGTTCAGAAAGCCAGAAGGGCAGAACAGTGTGAGGCTCAGCTGGGGAGAAGCACTGCTTGCCTTCAACCACACTCAACTTCTGACCCCGTCCGAAAAAATGCCAGTTGCTCCGGCGATCAGCTGAGCCCCAATCTCTGTTCATAAAAGTGCCACAGTAGGACTATGAGTGATATGGGGCACTATGGGCTCTCTGTTAAGGTTGGTGAGAGAGGGGTACTGTTCTTTACTGCTTCTCAGCCACGGGTTTTTTGACTGTGAAGGCTACATCGATGCCATGACAGAGTCCACTCTTTCTTGGCTCTAAGCCACTGGGACACAGCAGTGCTATTTTAGCGACATAAGGCGACCTGCTTTCCTGTTATCCGAGCAAAGTCCCGAAGCCTCTCATCCCATCAACATCCAAACTCACTTTCAAAGCACAACCTAGTTGCAAACCCAGTTCGGTGGCAGCCAGGGTTTTCCCTGCAGTTTTGGTTGTGTCTCCCAGTTTAAACACTCTCCCCAGCATCCTGTCCCAGCAGGCTCACGCCTCCGAATGGCGCATCACGGAGTTATCGCACCTCAGCTAAACACAACATGTCGGGATATGAAATTTAAAATTCAGAGGGTACGCTCTGTTTGTTGACCGAGAAAGGCCCCCTCCCAGTAACCCCACCGCTTCTCTTGTCAGAAGCCATAAATGCACGCTGCCCCCCCCCCCACTCGCCGAAGTCCGGAGTTCACACACATCAAGATTCAGTCGTCTCCTGTAGAGGGGCGTGCCGGTGGCGGAGTACACTCATATTTCTCTTTCATTTTCTATTTTAATACCAACACACTTTTCAACATTTCTATATGTACCCTCATGAATTCCACACTCCTACATCCTGGACATACAAACAAACACCCCCCTCCATCCACCCCTGGAGGACGGGCTGCCCCGGTTGCCACGGTGATGCATTTACCTGGAAGGGGTCGCGCCAGTCGTGCTGGCAGTCACAGTCTGCCCAGAGGTCGCGCTCGACACCCCTCCCCCCGGTCCGTCTTCGGCCCGGGCTCCTCCACAAGCCGTCCAAGTGGACGGCGCTCAGGGTGCCACGCTGCCGACCCAGAGTGCCGCTGGCCGAGGAGAGCGCGGGCGAGCCGTAGCACTCAGCCTGCGGATGGTCCCAGGAGCAGGCACAGGGACCCTCATCCTCCGCATCCCGGGAGGAGCAGCTCTGCTGCTTGTTCAGGTAAGCAGTCATCCTGCCTGGACGGCGGCACCGGCTAGGCGCTCCCCCTCGATCCGCGTGGGCCCCCCCGCCAAAGCTAAGACTCCCCACACCGGTCAGAGCTACGAGCCGAATGCGAGGAAGGTCCCGTCGACAGGCACTCAGTAGGAGTGACTTGCCCCGACCTCCAGCAAGTCCCTGGGGCAGCGTTCAGAGTCTCAGCATGGTGGTACAGAGCAGGCAGCGGTGAGAGCAGAGCGGCAGCCAGAGTGAGAGCAGAGCGGCTGCCAGAGTGAGAGCAGAGTGGCAGCG
This sequence comes from Pollimyrus isidori, assembly GCA_019775955.2. Lineage (NCBI taxonomy): Eukaryota > Metazoa > Chordata > Actinopteri > Osteoglossiformes > Mormyridae > Pollimyrus > Pollimyrus isidori. The sequence goes on along the minus strand of JABFDZ020000109.1, from coordinate 18,485,883 downwards.
TGGCGCTGTTTGCTCGCCGCTCGCTCTTTGTCAATAGATTATTCAACTTGCAGCGCGACTTGACAGCATCCCCGGCTCCAGGCAGAAGCAATCTATGCTCCGCACAGCTGGGGGTTGGACACTGAAGCCTGCATTACAAGTCTGTCTATATGAAAACGGCAGGATGAGCACAGCAGGCAACAGCAGCCTTCGTATTAAACGATCGGCTATGTTTCCTGCACCTGGAAGCCGCAGCAGGATCTGTACATTGTAGCCCTTACAAAAGTCTGCACATCACAGGGTCACATCCTTACCTTTATGACCTACTGACAAATAAAGTCTATATTCAAAATGTGACATTCAGCACAGATACGTGTAATGAAATTATATCTTCAGTATGGATGGATACAAAACCAGTAAATTATCCTGTCAGAATGAACTATCCAGGACTATCAATTCTACTCAGTTTTAAACTCAACAGACAATCTTCACTGAACCTAATGTCTCAACCCAAGATATTATGGGTATTTAAAGTTTATTAACCGAGTAGAGAAAGAATAAATACTGCTTGACCTCTTCTTCCCCAATACTCCTGTTCTCTGCCAAATACAGTACACTAACTTACAGTCATTTCATCACTAGACTTTAAAGAGAAAACTCAAGCCATACTCCGGAGATAGAGGGTGAATCAGGAAGTGTTAAGACAGGCTCACCACACCGAGTGGAGTGGAGAAAGGCAGGCTGAGAACCTGCGACTAAGATCTAGGCTTTGGTGAACAACGGTGTATTAGATGCTGGAACTGAGCCAGAGCCTCATTCAAGGGTAGCCAGAGGGCACCACTAGCAACAAATCTGGAAAAAGACATAGCCTGATCCTGTAATGGGTGATAATTACCATCACAAGCAAGACAAAGAAAAGAGGCTGGGAACTGGTCAAACCCGGGATCATATAAATGCAGAGTGTTTCTGATGTTTCTACATGCTAGTATGCAACTACTAGTGTTGTAGTATGCCAGTTCTGCCACTGTTGCCGTCTTGGGCTAATCTCGGAGTCGACTTTATTTCGACTTGGTCTAGTCTCGGTCTCGGACATAGAGGATTCGAGATTTTATTTCAAGAATAATCAAGATCATTAAGATTATTAAAATGCCTCAATATTTATCACAACTGCTTAATATTCATCTGTTTGTTAACTGACAATTGGTTGATTCTGATTTTTGCATCCATTAATCTCATAACTTTGGATAGGTATAACGCACAGTTGCGAATCGCATATCTTCGCAATCGAGAGAACTTGCTCAACCCATTATCACTGTGTGCTAAAATATTTAAGAATAATCTTGTGCATAATTAGGCATATATTTGAAACAAATTTAACAGTTTAATACCTTTTTAATACCAATTTTAACCCTTAATAATCCATAAAAGACCAATAATATTCACATTAGACAGAAAACAAAGTACATACTGAATACATTTTCCGCGATCACCCTTCTGGGAAAAATATTGGTAACACTTTATTTAAAGCATGCAGTCATTATACTGAATGAGACATGCCTATAATGTGTTATCCCCTTTTCTATAAATATAGCCATGTCTATAATACTTTATGAAGGTTACAATGAATTACAAGAATGGCCATGAAGCTTTATGAATATGGGCTTCATGGGAAGTGTTACCAAAATATTTATTTTATAATTAAATTATCGTAAACTTATAAATAAAAAGTACACTCAAATATGGGCTGGAGTTCAACTAGAAATAACAACAAAACGCAGTATTCTATATATTATGGAGACAATTACTTGCCGTTTATTCACAAAAATTTGTATATGTATGTTTGATATCGCGCTCTGTCAAAACAGTTGGGAAAAACGCTCCCATCGTGTAACAGCTCCTACATTTAGTTAGAGTATGGAATAGTCTTCCTGATAACGTAGTGCAAGCTGAATCTTTGGGTTCCTTTAAATCAGAGCTAGCTAAGATTTTAACAACTCTGAGCTATTAGTTAAGTTCTCCCCAAGCGAGCTTGATGGGCCGAAT
>JABFDZ020000109.1:18446460-18456708 GCA_019775955.2 Pollimyrus isidori | reverse complement strand
AATAATCCATAGTTAGTAGATAATTCCCAATGAGACCTGCAATACTCAATAGTTCCTAATGAAGTAATAGTGAACTATTTTGAAGTATATAGTTTACTATTACCTATTGAGCAATTAAACATAATTACCTAGTAGTGAATAATACCAGTTTAGGTGTTAATGAAGCACTACTCCTTTGTTGCTTCTCACTTCCTGCATATTTACCTGTTAACTACGGAACAGTATTATAAAGTGTTACCAAATTTCCTCTGTTTTCAGGCACTGTGTAACTAATGAAGCTAGTGGGGATATTGTGATTGGGCAAAAAAAAACATTATTCCAGTTAATTAAATAGAAACTTAATTAGTAAAACTGTCACGTCCTGCTCCGAAACGATCCTCGTATGTGCCACACCCACCTTGTTACCCCGTGTTTCTACCCGATTGTTCTCACCTGTTCCTTGTTAGTGCCTGTTAGTCCTGTGCATTTATTCCTTGTCAGAGTCAGTCTTTCCCAGATCCTGGATTAATGTTCATTGATGTTCCTTGCTGTGAGTAGTGTTGCACGTCTCTGTCTGCCCTGAACCCTGAATAAACCCTCTTTGTTGGCACTACTGGCTGGACTTGCCTGTTTCCCCGCACGCCTGCCGCCGAAGCCTGACAAAAACCTGAGTGATCCATTTATTGCTGTTATTTTTTAATGATATTTTAAATTGTATTTATTTATATTCAGTGTATTCTATACTCTACACCAAGACTCTTCAAATCTGTACCTTGATTCCAAATCCAGGCCTTGTTTTCAGTTCTCCAAGGTAGTTTAATAATTACTGATTAGGCTTCACATCTGGCTAACAGGTAAAGGAAGGTTGCAAAACCAGGAGCCCTCAGACCTCAAGGACCGTGATTTGAATAATAGTGGTAATCTACATTCACAAATATTTTAAATATGAAATGGACCTGCTGGTCTAATGAGTAATGATGGGTTAGGATATTCAGAGATACATTCACTGCAGGGAAGAACATGGACATTTAAAGATTAATTATGACAATATGAAAGATAACTATATCTATATTTCTGTATCTTTAATAATGTCCCACCACCTTTAGCAAATGAATGAATCGGTACACCACTAAGGCATACATTTAAAAAATTATAAATTCATACACACACGTGTATGATTATGAATAATCGCCACACCCAAGTGCACTCCAAATGGAGCTTTCTCCATACTTCTCCATTCAAAAGAAGCAGCTAAGAAGCAGCCAAGGAATCCCAGCGGCCAAGGATGATTCAGTTATTTCAGCCTGATACAGGTGGCTCTCGTGTGCTAACCGCGCTCTCATGGAAGACATGAATACAGAAAGTAAATCCAACAAAACACCGTATCTACTACCCAATTAACACAATTACACTGATGAACCTTTTCAAACCTTTCCGGATAACACTTAAACGCGAAACAATAAAAAGCATAATTTCAGACAGCACTAAATAGCAGATCATACCAAACATTGGGTTGTGCAGCAATAGGAGGGAGCGATATTACTGTCTAAAATTATTTTCACAACCTGAAACATAAGAGCATTCCTCTTATTAGGCCACATGGCTGGTGCACTAATACTGTTACTGAGCAAGCAAATAATGGAATAAAGACTCCAACTGTAACTGTAAGTGCATGGATTAGGGCTGGGTGATGTCTTACAAAAATACAATCTTCTAATTTTTAAATATTGAGATAATATTGTCATACAACCCACCCAAATATTTGCCTTATATCAACAGTTATACCTCATTTATTAGTTTCGATTTTCTATTTATTTATTTTTTTAGATTCAACAGAACATGCAAACATGATTGGATGCCTGACATTAAAACTCATGAAGGGAGGGGCGAGGGTTCCCCCACAATAAAATATACCCAAAAGGGGGCTGCAGGAAATATGGGACAGATTGTGCATTTTGGTAGATCAATATGGGACAATCCTGTAATATACTGGACAGTGGTGATACCGTCAACAGAGGATAAACTGGAGAACGCATAAGTATGTAGCCAAATATGGCGCGCTGTGTTACGTCCAGCGTCGCCCGCTCCTCCCGTGTGCCACGCCCACCTCGTTTACCTCCCAGGATTACCCATTGTTTCCACCTGTGTGGCGTTGCCGCACGCCAGTCCGGTGCTTGTCTTGTGTACTTCAGTCTGCGTCTGCGTCTCTTCCGGCAGATGCGGCATTGAAGTCGTTCAATGTTTGTGTGCATTCCCAATAAACCCTCTTTTCCCCGGACTCCTGACTCGATCTCCCTCCTTCATCCCTTCACGCGCACCGCATTCACAACACATTGGTGGTGTGATTTTTAAAGGGCCAGTTCAATAAAGTGGACAGCAGGGCACATGATTGCCAAGCATGCTGACTTTAACAAATTCGGTCAGTGTCGATAAATTCTGGCCCAGTCCCACTATGAAGCAATGCAAATTCACCCCGATTGAGACTTAGAGCAAGAAACCAAAATTGCTATGCTTAGACTAATAAAAAGTAGATGGTTGCTACAGCACAATGGATAGGCTTTTAAAACTAATAGCCTAGCGTAATTCCTCTAAAACTGTCGATGCTCCTTGATTTTTTTATCTTAGGTTTTGGCTGTAGCCTGTGAAGACGGCTCCCTCCCATAAATGTAAGGAGCTACTCATAGCTAGCCTCTCAGCAATTTCTACATCTTGAAAGGGAATTAAAAATAAACACTTGTCTTTTCCCATCTACATAAGTTGGGAAGCTTGGCATTCCCAAAAAGAAGTTGCTTTTGAACATATGATATTCTATTTGCTGACTAGGGCTGGGTAATATGGCCAAAAATGTCACTGCAATAAAAATGTTCATATCTTTAATGATAATAATGATGATTATCAAGATAAATGTCAAGTCATTATTTCTTTCCAGTTAAATGGATTTTTGCTCCTGAGTGAAGGTTGAAGATACCAGATGGTTAATTGTGGTTTTAAAAAATTCTAATTGTCAGAATGTGGCAGATACATGCCAAACAACATCTCACAGGTAAAAGTTGAACAGTGTATTTCACTCAGTGCTGAAAAAATGCCATTGCTCGATTTCTTCCTAGTCTTTCTTTTCATCTCTGTGGATTACTACTGTGTGGATTTCTCATGCACTGAATTTTACGGAGGACTTTCATTTTGGATTTTGCTGGATTATCCCTTGTTTAACAGGTAGCTTTGGACTTGTGAGTTGCCCTGTTGTTTTGACTATGTTATCTTTCCTCTGCCTGCCTGCCCCATTGCATTCTTATTTGTTCAATAAATCCCCCTTTTGTGTTTTGTGGCTGTGTCTGTGCTCGTGCTTCATTTCCAGTCATGACAAGCAGTCACAGAGAAAGTGATGTTATTTGACTTTGATGCAAAACGTGTTGCCGGCAACATCCTGGGTGTAATTATATTGAACGTTTATCGAGAATTTGTCATATCGACAGAGGAAAATTATATCGAGATAATTGGTGTTATTGTTTTATCACCCAGCCCTATCGTTGAGTGGAAGTTGTGACAATATTGAGCTACCCAACTTACAAGAATGATGAACACACTATTATTGCACTATGATAAGCAATGCATTATAGTTTGTTTACCTGGGCAACACTGCACTATAATAGCCATGTTTAAAACTTAGGAAATGAAGGTTGCACTGAAATCCAAAAAAATCCTTGTTATTTTGTTTTCCGTACAGTCTAACCTTACTTCCCCAACTAGCCAATAATTGCCCATTAGTTACTGTCAATAACTGATATTGTCAATTACCAATAATATTGTCATATCACTCAGTTCTAGTATGGAAATAACACAATTATTTGGCCTTAAGACTGTCAGTTCCTTACTAAACAGAAAGTAGAACTTTTAGAGATTCGGGAAAATATATTTCTTGAAAGTAGGGTCTATTGTATGTTCTGTACAGTCTTTTGTCTGCAGCCTTCAAGACGTGTCCTAAATTCTACCTCCCCCATTGGTGAGATGTGCCTCCTTGCAACGGTTCTCAAAAGTGATGCTACACGCTGCGTAGTTGCTTGCTAAGCTAGCCCCATCTAACAAGCTAAAGTATTTATAGATCTGTGTATGACCGCGGCTTAACGACACAATGCATTTGCCTCAGCCTTATAACAAGGTCACAGGGTGTACCTCCAATTCGATTATTAAAATCATTCCGCCAGGGTATGACAGTTACTAGGCAACTGCTGTCTGCTTCCAAGAGTGCACTTTATTTCTTTGGTGGTAACCTTTTCAGGTGAAGTCACTTTCCATTTCAAAACAGTGGCAGGCCTAGACAGTCAGATGACAGTTTCAGATTTAATAGTATATTGCTCCAGAATGACCAGTGACAGCAAATGACAGTAGTTTTAACAATATATAAACATTTATGTTTTTCTTCACAGTAACTAAATATTTAAGGCCAATTACAAAAAGTCCATTTGACGTTGCATAGGATTGAAAGAAATAATAAACGGTGATATGAACATTGTACAGAATAATGAAAATGATATATGTAATCTGATTTTGGGTATGTGGTCACTGAGACTAACTCAGTAATATAGGTATTCATCACATTTTTTTTTCTAAATCTAATAAACTAGTTTTTTTGTTAAAAGACTTGGTGGTGAGGCACAGCTTCATTATCAGAGATGACAAAGAACATCCAAAGCCTTGGGTTGTATTGCTAAAACTGGCATTACTTTAATAATATGTATAAACCTCAGAGAACAGAACAAGAGAAAAACAACATTTAAAATTTGACAGGTTACTGAGAAATTTTCTTTCACAACTAAATGCAATAACAAATAAAAACAACAACAAAAAAAGATTAACACTCCAAAACATCCGGAGATATTTTTCTTTCATAATACATGCAAAAACTATGGTCTGTTTTAGTATTCATACCCCCATACTAGTAGTGGAGGTGACCTTGCAAGCATCTGTTGTTTTGAATAAAGAAAACGTTCCGCCGGAATAAAACTGTTCAAAAGCTCACTTTAATAATCAATTCTTAGTTAAACAAAGAAGTAAGAAGCAGCTCCTCAAAACTGGTTGAATTAACTGTGGCCAAAAAATGTTGTTGCTATCAATTCATAAGGCTTGACTGTCACACCCTTAAGGCAACATGATACCAATATAAACCATTCTGTTCTGCTAAATACAAAGCACCAATCCATATTAAAATATAAAATGCATTTCTATGATTGGCTGGCATGAAAGAAAAAGGGGTTTAACCGAAGTATATTTTCAGCTATAACTAACAAGGATGCAGCTCTCTAACACTCAGTAAGTGCATATTGCATAAAAATAAGCAAATTAAATAAATTTGCATTTTCTCAATGAGTAATTAAGATCCCATATAGTCACTATCGTCTGTACACCATAATTTGTATTGCAAATTCAGATGGAAAGTTTCAAACAGGAAATGGCACATGTTCACTATCAAAAAAAAGTCCTTCCAATTGTAATATAAGAGTCTGTCATTTTTAGAATAAGTAACTAGATGGTTGCTATTCATTTGAGCTTTAAATGCTCTGCTGTAATTATATTTCTATGATTATTATTTCCAAGATTTGCAGTCTAGTATTTAATACCTTACTAAAGCAATTTCAGTTCAAGAAAAGCACAAAACTACCCCAGCACACAGTCTATTGTCAGTAGTCTTCGGGCAGGTAAGGTCAGGTTGGGGAGCATACACTGGTACCGGGTGTTGCTACACCCACCACACAACAAAACATCTTGGGATCCCAGTTGGCGACCCCCCCCCCAGACCAACATGCGGTCCAGTCCCACTCTCCGAAAATGGCTGTCTGTCTAGCGCAGCCACATGCTATGAGCCAGGTCACCCTCAGGGAATTACGCCACATGGCCGCCGTGCCAGGTTTTCAGCAGCTTTTTATTAAATCCACACAAGAATAAAAGCTTACTAAATATGCCCACTTTTCAAATGATACATATGCGTGGTGCAAAAGTGTACTACACTTACAATCCACTATTTTTGGAGGGGTGAAAAGTAATGGAAGACTGAAACATGGAGAAGAGTGAAGGTGCCTACATTCCTCCTCAATGAGGTCCGAAGATGTCTACAGTATGGCTACTTCCAATAGCATAAACACTGATTTAAACACCTACTAAGAAATACAAGAGTCTGACGAAGCAGGGAGTTGCTTCTGCCACATGAGACAGCAGCATGCTGTGTCTTACCTTTGACACATTCTACTGTAGTATGTTGATAAAAATTAAATTCATCCCAGGCAGGAGAACACAGTGGAAAATTTGGTCAAACTGTCAAGAAAATAAGCAACCTGACCAAGATGCAAATTTATAAATGTGCTGCTCGAATGATTCTGTATATAATAAACTCAAGATGAGATTACTAGTTTACAGACAGATTTCTCGTACAAATGGCAGCATACGGATGTCTGTCCAATGCAGGCACGAAGTTAGCACCAGGAACAGATGGGATGGGTCCCCTTCAGAATTGCATAAGGAAAAAATATCCTTGGTCCCCCCAAATTCAAAAATCCTATGTGCGCCACTGGTTGAATGGTGAAGCAAGTACAAAAGACACACTATAAGGTCTGAATTGAAATTTATGCAATGATGCATTGCTGGATTATGTCAGAACAGTTCCAGTCCACAATCCATAAAGCCGGGGTCTCCAACTCCGATCCTGGAGAGCTACCATCCAGTAGGTTTTCTATCATACCCGGCTTCTGATGAGCCACACCTGTAGATAAATACCAGGAGCAGGTGTGGTTCATCAGAAGCTTACTGGATAGTAGCTCTCCAGGACCGGCGTTATAAAACCCTGCCATAGAGTATTCATGATCTTTGATGTACATGCGACTGATGCGTTCCTGATACACCTCACTTTCACTAAACTCATATGTTAAAATACACATATTCAATGGGAATAGTAGGATTTGGGGAATGCAACTTCATAACTTATTATGAATTAAATAATAAAAACAGTGATACCATGTTATATCATAAGCTACTCCTCTCTTGAACTGCCTAGTATCCGCTTCAATTGAACAAGCCGAACTTGTTGAAGGTTAACTTCAATTGCCAAGAGTTGGGAGGAGTGATGGCCGAAGCAAAGCTTCATGAACCATTGGCTGCATTTTCTGACCCCACTAGATGGTGCTCTTGGTTTATTTTGAGCCCTTTGTTGAACAGAGAGCACCATCTAGTGGGGTCAGAAAATACATGAGGCGTCATTTTAGCTATTATGAGTGGGGAGGAACTTGGCATGTAACCAGCACATATACAACGGATTACGGTATGCAAAGGGGCACTGAAGGTATCGCAGGGCACACTCACACACCAACCACTCACGCATGCACACCTATGGGCAATTTAGCAACTCCAATCAGCCTCAGCATGTCTTGGGACTGGGGGGGGAACCGGAGTACCCGGAGGAAACCCCACAACGACACGGGGAGAACATGCAAACTCCACACACAGAGCCCAGAGGTGTGAGGCAACAGTGCTAACCACGGCACCACTATGTCGCCCCCATGTTTTATATGATAATGCCAAATATTTAAAGATTTTAGAAGCTAAGACATTGACTTGTGCAATTCATGAATGGATAAGTTTGATTCTTTTAAATTTGAAGGCCAGTTTGATCAGTTAACTGAAAAGAACCAGTTCAAAAGAACATCAATATCCTTTACTTGGATATTTGTTTTTGTGTGCAAGTAATGTTTCCCACTAAATCAAATCAAATCAAATTTTATTTATATAGCGCCATACAACAGCCCAAAGGTGCCCAGGGCGCTTTCCAGTATAAAAGAGAAAACACAGTAAACAACAATTAAAAAAGCACATCTAAACATAAAATGACTACACATCAAAAGCTAGGCTAAAAAGATGTGTCTTTAGCTGTGATTTAAAAACACACAACTCAGTGATTTTTCGAAGCTGTCCTGGAAGTGCGTTCCACAGCTTTGGGCCCTGAACGGCAAATGACCATATCGTGTTGCGTAGTGCTTTTCTCCTCAACTGAAAGTCGTGCAAATAAAAGTGTGACACTGTGCTGCACATGACTCGTTGTAGCAGGACTGAGTATACGGTCAAACTAGCATCCCATGGAATCCTATCCATTCATCTACCAACTTATCTTGAGCAGAGTCACAGTGGAGCTTGGAGGCCATCCCAAGTAGAACAGAGCACAAGGAAAGCAATAATCCTTTCCACTCCTCTGACAATATTTGTCATCTTTTACAAATTTACCACATACACTTTATGTCTTTATTGATTCCTTCTGAATCAGGCCAAGGTAGCAAGTGATGGATGATTACTGTCCCCTGTTCTCAAGGATAGTCCCTGAAAGCATTTTATCAATCATTAGCAGCATGCAATAAGATGGCCCTAAGCAGCCTATCATTAACAGGGAAATTTCTCAAATTCATCACCCAATGCAGCATAAAGGCCACACGGCTCCATAATTTGTTACTAATGTGTGGGTACGGCAGTATGGCATTTTCAAATTACTGCCAAAAACCTAAATTACCAGCTTATTGATGGTATACATTAAACAGACACTTATGTTTACAGTTATATCCTGGGCATCTCAAAATAATTCAAATGTGCCCAATTTATAAAAGATGACAGAAAAAAAGAAATCAGTGTTGTCTCCCTCTGAAGATGAGTTCAGCATTCTCCAACAGATCAATTTGGTCAGAAAGTTGCCCAAACTTGGGTACATTGAGGCACACAGTCTCCCAAATTAGACTCGGGTGCACAAGACACTTGTAAAGAACAGCCAAGTGTGATAAAGTGTTTGGCATGAGATCTGAAACCTTTAAAAAATCCAAAGCATTTTTAATACAGTAATGACTTAATTTCTTTGAAAGCCCTTTGAGCTAATTTTATTAAGCTTTTACAGAAGAAAACAATTAGTATGGTAATTACGAAAACTAACATTCTTGAAGATTAACTTTACTTATGTTATTATTACCATTGTAATTCTCTTGTGTTTTACTTTTCTTTTATATTTTTTATTCTAACACATCACAATGCAAAGTGCTACATGGCCAGCAAATCTCACTGAGCTTCTTAAACCTGCGACATCGACATATTATGCTCAAGCCAGGGGTTTGATTCGCTTCCTGAGCTGGGATCCATTTTCTCGTGAATGTAGAAGGCAGCTCTCACAAATGCTTGTTCTGACCTACCTTGCAATCTTAGTCATTTCCTGTTATATTCTTTAACAGCCTCCAGCAGCCAAGAGAATGTGGAAGCCCCCCTTTGTTTACCTGGGCTTCCCCCAGCTTTCACAGTCTGTTCAGGTGACTTCACATGCCCTTGCTGTGGGACTGTGAATGCCCTACAATGGTCTGTTGCTCCATTTAAAACATTTCCTGCCCCACTCCCTGCTTTCTGCAGAACATGTTATGGATTCCTGGTACCCTAATTGGCTAAGAACAGCTGGCTATATGTATGCATGCATGAATGAATTATACTGTAAATTCCTTGGAATTCTCATAACTGCACAACAGCCAGTACCTGAGCCCACAACTTCTACACCATCACCCCCAGCCTACCCCTACACACACAAACACCTTCATTATGGCAACACCGAAAGTGTATTCAGGGAGCTGCTGCCCCTGCAAGAACTCCTGGTTTGTGTTTCTGGGGGCGGCAAACTAGGAGTGAAAACTACTTTTAAGTAACAGTATTGAGCTCTAGAGGGTGGGTATGAAAAGGGTCTTCAGCTGAGAAACAATTAAGACAAAGTGCAGTGGCTTCCACAACTTCCATCCCCCAGAAGGCTACCTGAATGAGAATAGCCACATGCACCCATTTCTAGAATAAACAATATACCCTCTGTTCACATCCCAAGCTCTGCCAGGGTTCATAATGCAAGACATACAGCAATAGTTAAAAGTGCTGGACTGATAGGGGATAACCGACTACAGGAAATGACACGCTCGTCATCTGTGGGCTCAATACCGAGCGCAGGAAGTGGATCGATGTTGCAGCACATTAGGCCCGTAATGCACTGTCTGAGCCTCGCACTCCCATTCTGTAAAACACAAAACGGTGCGCGGGGGGGGAAAGGGTGCATCTGTGGCGTCGGAGCTGAGTAATCTGGAGTGTATTAAAGCAATCCTTCAACGATACGCCAAGGCTAAGGCATGTATGGGAAATGCCAATTTGCACGCATTGACCAATATATGATTCATGTGTGAGAGAATCAGGGGGGGGGGGGGGGGGGGGGGGGGGGGGGGGCGGGGC
>JABFDZ020000109.1:18419594-18433620 GCA_019775955.2 Pollimyrus isidori | reverse complement strand
GCTCAGTCTCATCCACCCTCCCTATCAACACACCCATGCTGGCCAGCTCAGTCTCATCCACCCTCCCTATCAACACACCCATCCTGGCCAGCTCAGTCTCATCCACCCTCCCTATCAACACACCCATGCTGGCCAGCTCAGTCTCATCCACCCTCTCTATCAACACACCCATGCTGGCCAGCTCAGTCTCATCCACCCTCTCTATCAACACACCCATGCTGGGTGACCAGGTTGCATCCACCCTCCCTATCAACGTACCGATTCCAGGCGACCCAGTCCGATCCACTCTTCCTAATAACGCACCCATGCCAGGTGACGCAGTCCAATCTACTCTGAATATATATCCCAAGATGTCTGGAACAGCATTGCTAACCAGAGAGGAGATGCTTCTTCTACTGTGTTCCCTCTCATTCCACATGACCCTTTATCATGAACAGGTGTCGACAGGTCAGAGCTGCCTCCCGGCCATATAGACAGCACTCTTCCAGAATGTTCTGTCCTCTGTCTGGGTCTTTTGTCTTCACAATAGCATGTTTACTATTGCAATAATTAAGTCCATCCATCTTGTTGCTGGTTGTCCTCTTCCTTTCTGACCTTCAACTTTTCCCACACAGTATTGCTCTTTACCATAGCACAGGGTCTTCTCAAAAAATTCCCAGAATAAGATGCGTGTCAGCGTAAGTTATGGCTTCATTTATGACTTCATCAATAGTCCACTTGTTTCCCAAAGAATTTCCAGGCTTTCTCCAACACCAACGTTCGAAAGCATCAAAATCACTCATGTTCCACCTCTTCATTGGCCAGCTTTCACATCTACATAGACACAGGAATCACCATCTGCTTGAAACTTGTTTTACGGTGATCCCCTCACGATCCCTGTGCATTCATCCCTAGCTGTACTATTACAGAACACTTTGAATGCTCTTTTATTTTGTTGTAGGACAAGCGGAGCTCATAAAACGTTCACTCCTATGCGTGAATCATTATGAAACATCACATTTGATGGTTCAGTAGTATGAGGCCCTGGATGTGAGACACTTATCTCCACCAGAACAATTTATTCACGGCAGGCCTCAAACAGACTTCTTCTAATTTGAACTGAGGCATTTAATTGCATCGATAGTTTAAGTGATCCCTACTTCCTGCCTCCCACTGATTGCATTGTGGAAATGAGTGTGATCCTTCTACAACTCCAATCAGCGGCAAAGAGAGACGTTGCCATCAGAGCGCCGACAGTGGAGAACGTCAAAGGGATACTAATTTGACAGGATACCCAGAGTAAAACTCCACACTGTGTCTGGTGGCGAGGGCAGGAATTGCACCTGGGGGTAGCTCTACATCCCAAACTATTGGTCATGAATTGACTGAGTAAATGAAATATGAGTGATATACATTTCATCACCAGCAAGACACACTACTTGGAGGGCATGGGGGGTTGTGTCTGGCTCTGTGGGTTAGGACATTGTGTCTACGATCAGGTCACTGGTTCAAATCCCCTGATCAGCAGCATGATTTCACCATTGGATCCCGTAACCAAAGTTGCTCCCAGGACTGGCTGACCCTGCTATCTGGTATAAAAAAAATGTACACAGCGGATGAAAGCATCTACTAAATAAATAACAATGGAATGCCTTTTGCAATCCAGGTGCTGCAGGTTCAGATCCCTGGAGGGTAACTCTAGCTCCTTTATCTTCAGTAAACACTTAGCTTCACAGTGCTGTCTGTAAAGCTGAAGTACACTGTGCCTGAAACATCTGCCAGGCATGAACATTAATGATAACCACATATATAGTTTAGATTCTTTGTAATAGCTTCACCGCCCATTTAATCATAAGAAGCTCCAAGAACTGTTCTGACAAATATTAGCTACCTCCTGTCAGAATAGTTTTACTAGTTATTAGTTTTTAGTTAATGTCAGACAAACAGACCTAGAACTTAATTCCTCTGATGGATGGAAGGAGGATTCACTGCTATTTATAAATCCACATTTATACTCCCCTCTTCCAACAGATGGCATTCAAAAACGAGATGTCACCGATTACCAAACTGCGTTGAGTATTTAATGGCTAGAGATGTTAACATCTGTGATGAGGTGAGGCTGACATTTTTGAGAAAGTGAGTCTCTCCTCTTATTGAATGATTCATCACTAAGCTCTCTGATTCCATTTTCATTCAATTACAATGGGGAAACAGAAGCGCTATCTCCGGAATGTCTGTTCAAACAACCTCGCTGTACGTGCTGCGCTGGGGAAAGAGTCCGGTTCCCAGGCAGCTACACAATTGAGTCTGATAGAAACTTTGGGCCCCGGATGGGTTAGACTAAGTGCCCGAGGAGCAGGTTCTTCCAGCTGTGATCTGAGCCAAGACTGGTGAGACAAAAACGCAGAGCTGTCAGAGGTCACACAGCTTAAAGAAAAAACGATGGCTGCATAAATCCAGATTGCCAAGGGTGCCAGTATTATTCGATGGACTAGAAACTTCTCCCCAGGATGAGTCTCCTAAGCCAAGGAAAGGCCAAGTTCCATAAAATCGTCACCATGGATAACAGGAAACGTATTGCAACTGGAGCCTCAACGGTGTAGTTAAACCACGCCATACTGATGTCTACTTGAGGACACAAAACATTTTAAATGAATTGTGAACATCAGTCTCGCATGAACGATTCACATTCAATAAAGACTTAGAAGGTAAATAAAGCTAATACACGTGCAGAATTGAAGTCACAGCACACGTGAATTCCGCACAATTGCCACAGAAAAGAAATATTGATTCTTATTTTATGCAATAAGAAGATAGTACGCCAGAGATTATTATCTAGGGTCTGCAATTATTTTCAAGAAAAGTCTGACACAAAAGGAACAATCAAGGTAATTTTAAGGCAGCAGCAGGAGATACCTTTAGCCAAAGACTTTCTGTTCCTCCGCCGCCCATCTATCAGTAAATCAGATAATGTTCTCACGGGTGGAAAATTGCAGAGGAAGGATAAAAAGACTCTTACTGCTGATGTCTTGCCATAGAAACACTTAGTACATCTGCCAGGAACATTAGTTGTGGTTCCTCGGAGTGCCGCATGCCAGCAGAGAGAGTGATGCTGGCTTCTTGGGAGCTAGGAAACAATGGCGGACTGACACCTTCGCGACGGCCATGGTGCTGCAGAAGTGGGCAGGAGGGAGACACTTTCGGGCTTCCCCGGAGACTCTCTCCAGAACAGGATGTGCTCACGCAGCTTCCTGAACCACAAGCACAGTGCCAGTGGCAACAGTACCTGAAGGGCCCTGAATGGCCAAATGGCCACAGATTGCCAATCAGAAGGGTTCTGAACAGTGAGAATATTTCATTATATCAGTTTCGGAAGGTGTTGTTATTTCGTGCCAGAAAACAAACTGTTCATTTGTCATACAGTTAAATATGAATGTACGAGTTCAGCTCCCACATGATTAATTCCTTTGCAATTATGACTTGATAGTAGTTATGCCATTGGGCTATTGAGCATGGCCCTGAACCTCCCTGACAAATGCTCCGGGGGGCATCCAAGTGACAGCCAACCCTGTGCTCAGACCACAAACTCCACTCTCACTTATATGTGTAAGTGAGTTTTCTCACAGAAAACTAAGATGGGATATATGAAAGGCAGCATTCCAATGTACCTGAACTCATACTTAATATTATTATCAGGCACACGCCACAGGTTCACCCAGAGCCACCCTCTGCACACGGCACACGCTCACCCAGAGCCACCCTCTGCACACGCCACAGGTTCACCCAGAACCCTCTGCACACGCCACAGGCTCACCCAGAACCCTCTGCACACGCCACAGGCTCACCCAGAACCACCCTCTGCACACGCCACAGGTTCACCCAGAACCCTCTGCACACGCCACAGGTTCACCCAGAACCCTCTGCACACGCCACAGGCTCACCCAGAACCACCCTCTGCACACGCCACAGGCTCACCCAGAACCACCCTCTGCACACGCCACAGGTTCACCCAGAACCACCCTCTGCACACGCCACAGGTTCACCCAGAACCACCCTCAGCACACGCCACAGGTTCACCCAGAACCACCCTCTGCACACGCCACAGGTTCACCCAGAACCTTCTGCACACGCCACAGGCTCACCCAGAACCCTCTGCACACACCGCACACCAAAACCTTTCCGGACCTCTGCTTTCTTGCCCCGACAGTGCAACATAATCACCAGTTGGAAGGCTGTGGACAGGCAAATGAACACCTGTCCTTTAATGCCAACGTCTTCCAACTGGGGGCACCCCAAACTCGGCCCTTGTGGTCACCATGGGAGCAGCAGAAGGAAGGGCAGGGTAGGGGTCTCTGCTGGACTGGGAAAGGCTGAGAGATAAGCAGAATCATCGGAGTGTAGACATCCAGTATGTGGCCGATACAAGCCAACCTCCTTGTAATCCTTGTTGTGTTATTTCAATCACTCCATAACTGCTCCTACCTCATCCCTGCACCAGACACCATAAGACAACTGAAGCATGACCTCACTGTAGCTTGTTAGTAGAGCATCTTACAATCTGACAAATTAGTGTTAATGTGAGTTTATCCCAAGTTGCCTAAAGGAAACTGTACAGTCAGCTGGAAATGAAAACTTCACTACCGCAATATCCGTCTTATAGCCTTTAATACACATAACTGAAAGGCTTCATAGGTCAATCACAACATGCTTAGAAAGAATTTGACTGTAGCATTAAAGTCAGCACACTTACACAGCATGCAGGTTTCCTCTGTGAAGTAAATGTCCTGGAAAACTCTCTGATAGTAACAAGACTTTTTCGATTAGCAACATAAGCACTGCATGAGACAGACAATATGAAGCAGAAGAGAAAATCTTTTCTTTGATTCATCGACAGTAACATTTGAAGTCTCCTGCTGTTATCTTTGTCACGGCATGTGTACTCCAATACATACTTCTTCTGTGTGTCTCAAAATGAGAGAAATGACCGAATTAAAGTATCAAATAAGCAATAAGAGAGACAGTAGAGCTAAGTGCCCTTTAAAGTAAAGCCACAAAAACCAGTTAAAATCTCATTTAGGATGGACCTATCCCCCAAGGAGACAGCTTAAGGATTCTTTCAGAGTAAAAATCGTAAGTTGAGAAATGAAGTGCCCCCTCGTTTGAGATGGCCGAGAGCCAGACAGCCTGGCTGGCCGCACCTCCCTGAAAAGGCATTCACAGGCCCGGCGACGGAAACCACACACCGTGCAGCCGACGGGGGGCGCGGATGCAAGCGGTCGCCTACCTTGCACGCGAACATCAGCGACAGCGTGCTGCCGGCGCATGCGACGCTGCAGTGGCAGAGACCGGGAGAGAAGCGGCGGGGCTTCCTGACAACTGGAGACATGTCTTCCCTGGTGGCGTGAGGAGGACGGAGCAGGGCGGGGTGTCGGGGGAGCGAGGTATGGAGTCTGGCTGGCCGTTAGAGGGACATGGATGCGCTCGGGGTTTGGGGGGGTGCTACAGGAGGGGGGGGTCAGGGTGGCTGTGGAACTGCTTGCCTCCTGGATGTGCGGAGAGTGGCGTGTGCTCACTGCCGCAGCCATGCTGCTGCTCTCTCTCCCGCTCTTTCTCTCTCCACCTCCATCCTGCCTGGTGCACCTCCCTCACTTCTCTCCTTCCTCTCTCTCCCTGAGTTTCCCACTTCTCTGTTTGAACTTCTCTCAGCTGAAATCAAAGCCACTCCCCACCACTTCAACAATTTATACACGATCCAATGACATGTTTTAAATCAGTGAGTGAAGGGGGAGGGGCCCAATCAGTTTTCAGCTGGGGACAAGTATACACCCCTGCCCCCCACCAAAACACAACCACACACACACACACACACACACACACACACACAAACATCGCTATTCCGGGACCATGCCCGAACAGATGGATGAGGGAAATTGCCAGAGAGAACTCAGAAAGATGCCGGGTGATCATCATAATGTAAAACAGAACAAAGCCAATGAAGCGATGACTTCCAGTTAGAGGCCTGACGGGATCCGAAACACCCGGCAAACTTCACTTCTTGAATCCCACAATCCCATAGGCTGTGGCTTCCTGTCCAGCACCAGCCCTCCAGGCGACTTAATAAACTGAACAGGAAAAGGTGTTTATGTGTCAAAGATAAAGAGCTGCATTATGCACAAGTTAAAGGTCCAAGTGTAACGCATGCTTTCAGCATGTCTCAAACGATGGGGGAATCAACACCCATAAAAAGACATTGTTGGTTGCGTCTGGAGTCTGTGCTATGAAAGTCAATGACTCACATCAGTGAAAAATGTCACGTACAAATGGGCTTTGAGGTGGTATATGCTGTTTTTAATGAGGATGATTCCAGATATTCATCATTATGGTGTAAAAAAAAAAAGCTGAATTGCAAAATATGCATGAGGATCTGATAAATAAGATTGTCATTCTGGAGGGAATATTACGTGCCCAGCTGAAGGAACACCGTTTGCCTTCCTAGCCACATTTACCAGCAGAAGCTTAAGAAAAGGCAGAACCTCTAGCAGAGAATGACAAATCGCAAGGCACCTGAGCTCCATGGCTGATCAGGCAGAGCTACCAATGGAGTGACAACCCAGGGGCCTGAACATGGTCCAAACACCTACAGTAAAGTATCCAGGCGAGTTGTGCAAACCGAACAGAAGTGAAGCCAGCGGCCAGAAGGGGAGGTCCTGGGAGGCGAGAATTACAGATACCATTTGCACAGGAGGTGGGCTTTAGCGGTAAACAAGGAGGAATCTCCGTTAACCCTAGCAGTGCCATTCCAGAGGAGATCTCTTGCTTCCGCAAGAAGCCTAAAGACACCCAAGACAAATCCTCCTACTGAATTAGCCAGCAAGCTATCAAACCCACAACAAGGGCAGGGTGTTTATTCTACGCCGAGTCCAAATGTGGACATGCATCAGAACCCTATGCACACAAGAGCACAACACAGCGAGACCTCGGATCACCAAAGACTGATTCTTAGTTATACAGGTCAGACATAATGACCCAGCCCATGCATCACAACACAAACAACTGAATACAATAAAATGATTTATTTCCCTTTGCAGGTACACAAATATAGACTCACCAAAACAGGACCCTCAGCACAAGATGCTTTTACTACCTCAATATTAATACAATATTCATAAAAATTGTATTGAAATTTTCTTCCCAGTGGTCACAGTAATGGTATTTGCTTTTATACCATTTTAAGTTTTCCCCTAAATGAATACAGAGCTTTCAAAAACTGCTAGAAGTCTTGAACTCCTACTTTGGGGTAATGCGTGACTAAGTTTGTAGGACACATGAAAGCAACAAAAAATATATTATTAGACTTATGGTATTTCGTTTTTTGCCATCTTTCAGCCATAACCCTGAAAGTGAATGAACAAACATAGAGACAAATATGCTTGTATGCGCAGAGCACCATAGGCAAGACACAGCCACACTGAAGAGGGGCTTGACAGATTTGAACTGTAAATTGTTCATAGCTGGGATCGGGGTAGACATCAAGCAATCACAGTATGCCAAAATTGGAGAGGTACACCCGACTGATGTTGCCAGGTCAACAGAGGAAGAACAGACCAAATCGAGTATATTGTTCCAACTGTAACTTCAGGGGTGAACTAAATTACCTGAGAAAACCATTACTGGGTCCATCTTCTGAGGATCCCTCTGGCTTTATGCGCACACACACACACACAGACACCTGGGCACATGCACGTCCAGGAAAGAAAATAAATGCACCAGTGGTTTTTCTCCTCGTAAAAATATACTCATTGTCAATGACTAGAACAAAATGGCAGAGATAGTTGAAGATTTTCAGATGTTTATATCATACACAAATAAATACATTTATTTAAAAATATGTAATACTTATTCTGGGCTCCTGATTAATTCCTGGGTGACATCATATTTATAGTCATGATTACGTAACACCAGTAGATGGCGCAATAGCACTGATGTCACTACCCTGCTTGAAAAGTTGAGTACAAGTTCAAGAATACACAATTTTATACTGCTGATATTGGCCAACAGCATATTTCTTGGTCATTGTCAGTATATATCTATAAGATAGAAAGAGAACAAGAGAGAACAAGAACTGTTTTAAAAAACTGGCAAATGGCAGAGACAATGGCAGTATTATATTTTTACATTTTTCAACATCAGCTCTTGGTTAAATCTGATACTCATCTTCAACCTGCCTGTCTGACCTGTAGCAATATTGCGGGATAAAAAAATAAATAATTTAAACCAAGTCAATCGTAATTAAATCCTAACTGGTACCAACCAAAGGTACAAAACTTAAGGGAAAGTTTAGAAACATTTTTTCCCTCTCTTGCACATTACATATGTAAAAAAAATAACGGCTGACAATTTAAAAATACTTTATACACATAAAAACAAACATAGACATATATTTTGGATCCATGCATATACATGCATAGCGTGTGTGAGTGGTGAGTGGCTCAGTAGGTTGGGTCTATGTGCCTGTGGTTGGAAGGTTACTGGTTTGAATCCCACGCCTGGCAGCATAATCACATCCATGCTGGGCCCTTGAGCAAGGTTTTCAAACCCCCCTCCCCCCAAAAAAATGTCCCAGTAGTATTGAATGGACAGCTGACTTCGACCTCCAAGTGTATGTCTCCCAATTCCAGTGCATCTGTATTCACACATATGACAAATAAAGCTTCCTTTCATCATCATGTGTATATAAGCTCACATCCCTCTACTTGCGGTCCCGTAAGCCGACCGCAATCCCAGTCCGATGGGGCTCTGACTCCCTTCACATGCTGGTAAATGACACCCAGATTTAACGGCTTTAAAGGCCTCTGCTCCCAGGAGAGAGGCTGCCGCTGTACCGCGGAGCAGGCCACGACCTGTGAGCCGCTTCAGTAATTACCGATTATAGATGCCTTTTATGGGTAGGTAAAAGCCATATAGGTTACTTACACGAATGTGCCTGCTGAGATAACAAATAAAGCATATCATTAGGCACCAGCTAGGTAATGCAAACCTTTATTGTAGCCTAGCAGTGCGGAAAACGTTATAACAGGAAACCCATCATTTTTGACATCATATGGAATTGCTTTTCTCAGCGATGTCACAAAATAATGTGAAGCTGCTTTTTATTTTGAATTCACTTTGCCATGATTAACTTTTAATAAGTCCTGTGGTTAACATTATCTGCGGTTGACTTTGTGGCGACAGACTTAACATGTCCGTTTTTTGTTTCAGAAGAAAATCCACGCATTTTTCTGTGCAAATTTTAACTACATGACCCAAAAGACAGCCAGTATCCTCGGTAAATAACATGCCTGAATTTGTATTTTATGATGCGGGAAGTGGTTCCTGTCATACTACAGTTTAAGTGCTATTTATATATATATAAAAAATACCTTCCTCAGTATTCACTTCTCCTTAAAAGGACACAATTCTTTTTAAAAGGTTTGAAATGCGACTATAAATAGCAATTAAATGTTGAAAAGAAACTTCTTAAATGTTATAATGTCAACACAACCGGAAAAACCAGCTTCAGCTACTGTATCAACTCAATCAATATCAGTCCACTCTGCAGCAGAGAATTTAATCAATTTTTCATTTAAGCTTTCAGTGGAATTTGTTATGCTACACATTATGTAAAGTATAATAATGTAAGGTAAGCAACTTTGGCACTCTTCTCCAGACAGTGGGCACACTCATTGAAAAGCCTACTCCTTACAAGCTCAAATCGTTGACTCAGAGTTATTGCTGGGTTGACACTCTTCTCTCAATGCTGCTCATTTACACACGAGGCGACGTGGGTTATGTATCCTGCTCGTGAATATGACAGCTGGTCCCTCGTGGGCCAAGCAGCCTTCAGATCCTAATGCCCGCATCCTTAACAACCATGCTACCTGCAAATGAATCCCTGAAGCATGCAAGATAAATCACCTTGCCTTTACAAGCAAACAGCCTTTTGTTCCAGGTTATTAGCCCTGCTCTCCCCTTCGGAAGAGCACATATGATAGGCACACCCAAGTGGGTAATATTTCTGGTTAATCTTCATCATGATAACTGCCTTTAAAACCAACATACACCTGCTGGATTAGACTCAAGAGTGTTCTATTCTTAAATTTAAAAGGCGATTAACTTTAAATTCAGTCCTTACAATTTGATGCTTAGTGTGAGTGGCTAAATGAAAGTCTTCCAACACTGCCTTAAATTAAAGGAATGGATATAAAAATCACATTTCACCAAAAAAAAAAAAAATGAAAAGGTTATTACTGCCCTCAGGAGCAGCTCCTAAAACCCCAGACCCAACCTTGGCCCATGAAGTGGGGAAAATCCTGCCAAAATGCCAGGGACAAACTTGTAGTAGCATCCCAGCTACAGCTAAGGCTGCATGAGAGCACAGCCAACGATCACAGTCCAAATCTACAACAAGAACAAGAGGGCAGGAGTCAAACAGCAGGGAAAGGATGGTGAGAGACAGTCAGGAGAATGGGAATCTTTCACCTCTGTCAGACTTACTGCGGGTAAAAACATAGAAACACGCAGGACCTGAGTGTCGGAGTGGAATCTCTTCTTTTTAATGAGCTGATGGGTAAGTGAAGTAATGAGGAAGTCTGTAGATAAACTGCCGATCCGCAACATCCCTCCATGGGGTCGGGGGGGGTGTGTGGCATTTTCACATAAATTTATGGTGGCCATGATTAGCTGCTGTTGGCCACTAGAGATGTGTAATGACATATACAAGGTAGAGAACTCCTCATCTTCTTGAATAAAATTAAACCCAACAGCACTGCAGGACTATATAACATATGTAAAACCAAAACAAATCATTGCAGTTTCCCATACTTAATTTGTCTCCTTGAATAAAGGCTTCGCGAGTCTTTTGCTCCTCTACTTCAACCCAACTGGCTCCCCCCTCCCTTTAAGCAGTCTGATAAGGGCAACCTGAGCATCACAAAATGGAGCACTCGCATTGGCCCCTCATTGGCTGTAAATCCAGTATCACACTGAGGTTCCTCTTCAGTGCTTGTTGCACTCAAGCTCTATAATTTGGCAAAGAAGCAGCAATTGTCTTCTCAGTCCGATAGGACCATCTATCACCCACCCCACTACTTAACAACTGCGACGGTTATTTTAGCACGTGTTTAATACTGGCACTTTAACAGCGGAACACGGAGAACAAGAGATCTGCTTGAAACCCAGAATATAACATATCATTTTGCATCAATTTGTTCACAAATATTAAAATGTAGAATAATATTTAAGTAGAAACATGATTTGAAGTATGTTCATAATACTACTTGGCACTGACATTTAAGGTGGATTTTTATTTGGCATTGGGACTGTTTGCAGTAAGTGGAGACACGGATAGTCAGATTTAGGGGATCGATATCATCAGAGAATTTCTTTTTTGAAAGGGACACGGCCATTTTCTTACTGTGTTCTATGAATTTCATGCAATTAATTTGTTGTGTATTTCTAATTCATATTCCATATCCAACAGTTTTCTCCTCATTCAGATTCCAGCCCTGCTAACCTTGCCTTCCATAGCTCATTCCCAGAGGTCTTTTCCTCAGACCGATTTTGAGAATGGCAGAGCCAATTAGGTGTTCCTGAGTGCAACGCTACATTACAAGCAAAACTGTGCTGAGAGAATGGCTCCGATATTTAAAAAAAAAATAAAAATGAAAAAGATGAACAGCAGCTTCTAGCACTCTACTGGATCTTTATCAGCCGCCGCTCCCACGCTTCCCTATGCACTGGGTCACCGGTGCACTTTGCGGACATACGGACAAGAACAAGACGGAAATTAATTTGGGCCTTGATTACTTTAAGCAGTATTTAATTACAGCCGAAAGGCAATTAATTTGCGCCTCACTGTTGGGGATTAATGGCACCTCAGAGGTTTGGGGTTGAATGTGGTGGAGCACGACCGCTCCACTTCAATCCCCCTGCAAGCATGCATTTGGCATCCCAGCAAGCTTATCATCTGCCACATAACAGCGGGGGACTAATCGTCTCCAGCCACTCCTATATACTTTCGCAAACGGGCCTGTAGCACAGCCTCTTCTGTCAGCGGCTAACTAAAGATGTTAATCCAAAAAAATCCAACCGGGAAGGACCTGCAAACAAATGCCCTGCTATCACTGTGTGGAACTGGTGTGTTGCTGATGTCCTCTGTTGCTTTAAAGGTCTGCCACAGGATTTGAAGTTAATCTGTTCCGTGACAGAGTGATATCCATATACAGGAATATAATGCTAAAAAAGAGTCTCAGTAATATAAAGTTAAAATCCCTTCCTCGAGGCAAATATGATATTCTGTATACTCCCATAAAAGGTCCACAAAGAAAATATATACTGTTCAGAACTACAGAATGAAACAGAACATGTACCTCTATTGATAAAGTACAATATTTTCATTTCCCAATACACAATATTAATGTTGTGTCAGTTTAGTTATTTCCAGAAGAAAAATTTGCCAAAATTATTTAGTATTTAATGAAGGATCGAGCGACCAGCACATATAAGTTGGGGCGCAGTGTAGATAGACTTCCACAGCAATCCCTGCTAATAGCTTTTTGCCATGTGAGATCTGGACATGGTTGAACCAGTTCAAACGCAGAGAAAGGTGAGCATGACGGCATTCCACTCAGCACCATGAGATGTCGGCACACCTGTTATTGCTGACTGTATGCTCACCTACAGGGCACGCCAGGTAAGGCTCTAAAAGAGTAACTAGGCCAGGCCAGCTTCAAAACAGACTGACTGTGAGCAGAAGGGCACTCAGTGTGTACTGAGCAAGGTTAAACAACAACAAAAAAAAGTGTGATATTAACTTTCTAAATACAAACATGCTTCCGTGCAAAAAATCATTAGGTAACCGTGGATTGTTGTCTTTGGCAGATCATCAAGAAACGTACTCAGAGGACACCAGACTCTGTTTTTCTATTTGTGTGGAAGAGCACTTTTATTTCTTTGGGGGGGTGGGGGGGGTCTTCACATAGTCCATAGGAACTCCAAGTGGGTCAGGCCCACCTTGACAAGCAAGAGAATTAGTTTGTCCCTGGAGACATTTCAGTTTTGCTTTGTACAAGATAGATGTTGGTAGATGTTGTGTAGCTCTTACTCCAATACCGCTTACACTTGTAACTGGACATTCACTGCAAGCTCAGCCTAGCTGCACTTATGACTAGTTGATTCCTGACAGCATGCATGTTTATAATGTGCAATTTGCTGAACTTCCATGTCACTTTGAAAAAAAAGCGTCTGTTGAAAAAATGTAAAGGTTAGATGAAAACCTAACTATACCACGCATTATTGGCCTAACTACAAACTGAAATTACGTTATTGAGATAAGAGGTGATGATGTATGGCTCTGCGGATTAGGATGTTGTTCCTGTGATCTGGAGGTCACTGGCATGAGCCCTTAACCTCCAAGGACTGTCTGACCCTGCTCTTAAAAATGTGTTTCACTTTGGTTAAAAGTGTTTGCTAAATAAGGATAAATTTTAAAAATGTTAAAAACTATACTGATAAGTTACCCTAAGTGTTTA
Organism: Pollimyrus isidori; assembly: GCA_019775955.2. Lineage (NCBI taxonomy): Eukaryota > Metazoa > Chordata > Actinopteri > Osteoglossiformes > Mormyridae > Pollimyrus > Pollimyrus isidori. The sequence goes on along the minus strand of JABFDZ020000109.1, from coordinate 18,420,073 downwards.
ATGAAATAGGTATCTTATTGATTTATTGAGTTATCATTTATGGAACAGCAGTACAGTCGTGGCCAAAAGTTTTGAGAATGACAAGTATTGGTTTTCACAGTGTTTGCTGCCTCAGTCTTTGTAGATCTTTTCAGATGTTTCTATGGTTTACTGAAGTATAGCTGCAAGCCTTTCATAAATGCCAAAGGCTTTTATTAACATTACATTTATGCGAAGAGTAAATATTCATAGTTTTGGCCTTTTTCAAGACCTCTGCAGTTCGCTCTGGCATTCTGTAAATCAACTTCTGCACCAAATCCTGAATGATGGTAGCCCATTGTTTCATAATCAATCTTGGACTTATTTGACTTTGTACAAATAAACAGGACATACAGTTTCCCTTGCCCGGACGCGGGTCACCGGGGCCCCCCCCCTGGAGCCAGGCCTGGGGGTGGGGCTCGATGGCGAGCGCCTGGTGGCCAGGCCCACACCCATGGGGC
>JABFDZ020000109.1:18386196-18415958 GCA_019775955.2 Pollimyrus isidori | reverse complement strand
CACCCCCCCCCCCCCCCCCCCCCCCCCCCCCCCCCCCCCCCCCCCCCCCCCTCTCCGCCGGGGGGGGGGGGGGGGCGCCCCCCGAGAAAAGCGAGAAGTAAGTCACAGGGAGGAACAAGACCCATGTCTGTTAGAAAGTCATGTTTGCTTATCTCCTCGGCCAAAGAGGATGTAACACGAGACTTTGCTCCCGGTGTCTTACCACGAAGTGCATCAGGAGAGGCGGATATATGAGAGGGGCCCACTTGACAATGGTTGTATTCTGTAATCTGCCAGGACAGGGAGCCCGATTTCTGCGGACAATAGGTAGACCAGGTAGCACATGATGTGAACATATAAACCACCCCTTCTATCCACCGCACCCCCGCTTTTCTCTGAAACTTGGCACTGGTAAATGTAGCTGGAAGAGGTGGTCAAACTGGGCCTAACAGGTTTCTGAATGTAAACCCCTCCCCCCCAAACATTTGAATAAAAAAGATCGTAACCAGGAGAAGAATCCTTCAAGAAGTTTTGACCCCAGCTCAAAGCCGACCCCAGCACTGCCCTGCTCCAAATGAATCAGCCTCAGGCATACAGCTCCCTCCCTGGCGTCTGTGTGCGGTGTTCTACTGCCCCCGTGAACAGTCTGTGCTCTACTGCAGGAGACTTTCTTCTGAAACATATCAGGATGTATACGACAGTGGAGTGGCAGAAAGCAGAGAAAAGACATAGAGAGAAAGTGCCTAAGAGGCTGAGGGAGAGAAAGAGATAGAGAGAGAAAGTGGGTGAAGCACTTTCCTGCAGTTTTTTTTTTCTTAAGAGTTTAACGGGATGTTCTGGAAGAAGGTCCCTCAGAGAAAGGGACAGACCTGACGTCTTAAACAGCGGCTGGTGCGCACCGAACGGAACACTGTAAATCAAGGGTTAATCACTGCCTTTCCAAAGAACTTTCCAGAACTCCGCTTCACCCTGAAGTCAGAGGAGCTCCTGCAATTTACTGAGTGCCTCCTTACCTCCACGTTCTTCCCCTCCTCGCACTGCATTTCCATGCCACCGTCTCCCTTTATTTTTATCTCATACGGCCTACAGAGTTGTCAGCGTGGCCAAGTTACTCCTGTCCTCCTGCCGGTCCTCAGAGCGGGTGCTCATCGTCCCTGGGTCCGACGTGTGCCAGAATGCAGCCGGGATGTGGGACAGCTACGAATGGCTTCCCCATCGCTGCACCCTCCACTCTGCGGCAGAGAGATTCTCCCCTCCTCACACACCCCCCCCCCCCCACCCCCACTGCAGGGAATGCAGCCAAGCTGGAACTAAGATGCGTAAGATGCTGCGGCAACCCGGTCAGCTTTTGCCGCTGCAAATGAGTCCCTTTTTGAGGGGGGAGGGGGGACGAAGAACACTGTGGCTTGGACGACACAGCACTGATCCCTTCCATGCGAAAGACCCCGCCACCCCAAACAGGCTCTAGAGCGGTAAGGAGGCTCAGCCCCGATGGCACCATAACGGGAGCCCGATCTGAGGGCTGGACAACCACCGGGGAGGGATGAGAACAGAGAGCTGACAGGAACTGCTGCAGTGGCACCTAGGAGCTGCAGTTTGTCGGCAGGGAGCTTCCCACTTGGCGGTAGCACAGACCAGCTCTGTGGGTGTGGGCGGGGCCTGGGAGTCAGACATCTGAACATAAAACGACAAGAGAGGAGAAGGAGATAGGGCGCTGGAACAACTCAGTCCGATAGTCAGTATTGATCCACTTAATTCAGTCGCTGGTAAGAGGAGGAAAGCAGCGTAAGTTCTGGTCTATGGGGAGTGGGGCTCCACTTTCTCGATTGCTTACCAGCACAATAAATCTTTTGACCCTGTAAAGTGACTGAGGGGGATCTTCCCATCCCTCCCGCTCTGCTGTAGGTTTTTATTATGATGAAGTCAGCAAGTGGCCCTAAAGGGGGGTGACAGATTAACAGCTTGCGGATGAATGCAGTGGCTCAAAGCGGACACCCCCCCCACTCGGTGAGGCTGGGGCCGTGTACTACATTACAGGACTTCCACCGCATGCAGACGCCCGGAGACGACTTGACGGCTCCATTAGAAAGGCCCAAAGCTGAATCATTAAAACCGGCTTGCGTTTGGAGTCAGACACCAACGCTCAAGGCAGCCCCTGCTATTATCATCGCGCTACTGCCAGCCAAGGAACATTTTCTCCCTGCTGCACTTGCTGGAACAGTTAGGCGGCCGCCTCATACTGGGCAGGAACAGCGAGCACGAGGACATCGGTGGCGGCGTATCATGAGCGTTTTGCTTCCCCCGACTTCGAGGCTCAGCTCCACTCACAGTCGATCAGGAGATCATGGTACGATTTTAAAAGCTGCACGGCTCGGCTGGTTCTCGTTCGAAAATCCCCATACTGTGATTTCTAAAGGGGAAGAGGGACAACTGACAAAGGCCATTAAAAATCAATGCTTACACACACACAGCTCTGGAACGAGTGAAGAGATCACTCCATATGTTTGAACGCTGGTATAATCCTGGCTTTCCTGGCAGAAGCTACACTGAGCAGCAGGTTGCTTCTAAGACAGCAGTACCCAAGAACAAGATGAAGCAGGAGACACTGGGAACAACCAAAAACCAGTCAGGTAGAGGATCGAAGTAACTTGGTAATGCCAGAGATGATCATAAACTTATCCAAGAGTTGCTCATGAATCGGAGGACTCGAGTCGAAGCGACTATAAAAAGGAATGGAAGACATTTAGTGCAGGTGCGAAGTGCACTGCTAGGACAGTTTGTACCAGGCTCCAAAGCAAGAAGCCGATACAATGAGAAGCTTAACATCTAACTTTAACCATAAGTAACCAAACCAAATACAAAATGGTCACAGATTTGTAGAAAAAATATATCATATTGAGGGGACAATTGATCCCCACAATGGAATATTTGCATAACACACATTGTGCAGTAACCAGATAGAGAGATCAGTTATACTGCAGTATCATATTACTAGCCTAAGTATAAAATTACATGTTAGATACCCTGACACCAGTCTGCTTATAATCAAAGCAAAGAGTCAAGGTAAGTAAGAGGACATTAGAGACTAGGGGTCATTTTAAAAGCATATGGCCTTGTCCCATTAAATTAGCCTCCACTTTCAAATACTTAAGAACAATAATGAGGAACTGATTATGTGAATGCATGTGCAGATAGAACTATTCCACAAGAACCACGTGACTTCTTATTACAAATACTCCTGACCTAGAACCTCCATAACTCTGTACGGCACATGAGCTGGTCTCCTCTGCCCTACCATGGGTGGATGCTATTCACCAGGCTAACCTCTTCTCTCTCCAGGATGCTCCACTGCATGCTTTCCATTGCATTTAGTTGCTTGTTTGACACTTTAACCCAAGGTGACATGCAACCCGCCAGAGCTGCATGACCTTGCTCATGGATACGACAACAGAGCCCCTCCTGGCTAATACAATCCATCAAGTCAAGCTTATGTATATAAAAGCATGCAAAATAAACGTATGTATCGTATGGTGAAATACATACAAGATGGCCATAAAATTAAGTCTTGCACATAAAATGTGAATTGACAAGAAAATCTTTGATCTTGAAATTATGATGGATGATTTCAACTGTAGCAAAATTGGAAACTCAGGCTTTCACCTGTAAATCTGGACACATAACTGGAGTATTTTGCTGTCTAGAAGAAGTAAATATGAGAGACATTATGTATGTTATCTAAAGGAGTCTGAGACATGGCTTTTCATGCCGTATGGACAGGCAGTGATGCTGAATTCCAGTCTGCCAGATGGAATTCCTTGAGGGGCTGTGGAAGGCAGAATGCAAAACGTGCTAAATCTTGCCTGCTCCACTCTCATTACCATGTAGTGCCTTCTGACACGCCTCCAGTGTACTCACTGTAAAAGGACGTAGGAATTTCAGTCTGATCCTGTTAGTCTATAAATGCACCACAATGCCGAACCTAACATTTAGTACCACACACTTGAGGTTGCCTGATGGTAAAGGGTGTCATTGGTGCCTGGAGGTTCGTTCACCAACACCAACGTTTTTTCCCATCACTGTCACCTCGCACTGGGTGTCAGGGTGATGTGTGACTCTGCAGGTTAGGAGTCTGTGGTGTGACTGGAAGGTTGTTGCTTTGAATCCAGTGGACAGCAAAGTAACCACTACTGGACCCTCAGGGCAAGGCTTGTTACCTCAAAAGTGCTCTTGGGACACTGGAAAATGGTTGACCTTGCACTCTCACCTCACACTTTGCTCACGGAGGGAAGTAAGAATGGGTATGGAAACACTAAAGAATTCCAGTATAGTTGTGCAAATAAAAAATATAATGAACATTTTCACCCATTAACCACAAGAATGGCTATAGCCTGTCAAGCGTGATGTGGTTCAATGACAAGGAGCTATTTCCAGACATAACTCTTAGTCAGACCCAAACTCAGCTGTCTAAGTTGTCTAACTGAGGCAGGTAGTGTCTCTGCAGGAGGGTCAAGTGCACGATTACAAGGCTCGAGCTAACATGAACCGTGGGTTCATTGGCAGTTACGAGTCAAGTCTCTTGACACAAGTTCACACTCCTACCTCTGCCTGAAGTTTCCTTTACCCCAAAACTTGCAGCCCGTTCAACATCCCCAAATCCTCTTACCCTGCATGAGCTCCTTTCTGAGGCAGGCCAACGGCACCACAAGCTGCTTAGCTTTGATCACCACCCACACCAAAGCTTCACCCACCCTCGGGGGTGCGTGGGTGTGTGTGTGTATGTGGAGAGAAATGCAACCCCCCATAAATCTTCACACAGACATGATCAGTCATCATTCACAGCCTACATTATTTGAGTTTTTTATCAATTTATAGAGAAACATAAGGATCCTGCAACACTACCAGTACTAAATCTTTATTGTCCTTCACACTTGCAAACATCAGTGGAAACATCAAAAAGTATTACACAGCAGGTCACATATCAATATCTACAGACAATCTGTGCTCTGGGCAGATTTTCCTGAACACCGCAGAAACGTGCAGGACAGGGCAAAGCCACATGCCCGTGGGACAAGACAGAAGGCACCGCTCTCAATTTACATCCACGCCGGACTGTATTCGGGTTGATGAAACTGTCTACCGCGAATTTCCGCTTTTCACATCGCAGCGTACAGAAGCACCTATACTGAGCAGAACATTCTCATAGTTTGTCTTGTACAGTAGAATGCGACCCACCGTTAACATCCGGTGATGCCGGAAATGATTAAACCCTGTAGCCCACATTGAGCCCGTCTCTGGCACAGCACCCTCCACCCAGCCCCGTGGGGTTACACAGGGGGAAGATTCACAGTGGCAGTGGCAGGCAAATCTCTAGGACCTTCTCAAGATGCTCCAAAGCACCCTGAATGCCCACACCTTGGACAGAAAGACGTGCCAGACACACGCCCCCAAGCCCAGAGCTGATGCCACGCTTGGAGGGTTCACTGCAGGAGGTGAATTGCGTTGTGCAAGCTGCATGCACATTTTTCCCCAACTTCAAAGCACAGGTATGCGGCTGTGCATACTGACACCCTCCAGTGAACACTTGTACAGTTTCAGTGCCGCCGTCTGGCTGGAAACGGCCAGCCAAGCATCAGCACAAAGTGACCAGGCGCTGAAACGGAGAATTTTCACAACATTGCTGAGACAAGGAGCTATGAACAAGGTTAACAGGAATGGAATTCTTTGAGCTTGTTAGGAGTATATAAATGTACAGGCTAACAAAGTTTACTTTGACTTGATTATTACTAGATATCGTATCTTGAAACACATTCTTAAAAAATATGTTTTGTAAAAACTTGCTTGATCTTTTCGCAAAACCTCCACTCCAAAAAACTGTATATCACTCTAGGTCATTCTGGTCAGGGTCGTAGGGTGGCCTGGAGCCTTTCCCAGGCAGCACCAGGTCAGGGTACACCCTAGGTGGGATGTCAGTCCATCGCTCGGCACACACATGCATTATGACAAGACAATTAGCCAGACTGCATGTTTTTGGACTGTAGGAGGAATCCAAAGTACCCAGAAGAAAACCCACACAACACAGGGATAACATGTAAACTCAGAGTGGAGGCAGAATTAGAATCCCCGCCCCCTGCCTCCCCGAGGGTTTGAAGCAACAGTGCTACCAGTTGAGCCACCATGGCAACCCCTTATAAACTGTGCTATAATTGAATGCATATCAAATGCTTTGTCCTGTATCCCATCGCAAAGAAAGTAAATCAACGATGGGAATATTAACTGTGGCCAAATTACCCCTGTTGGACGAGGCAGTGAGCAGTTGAGCTGAGATTTGTAAAGTAGCTGCGCCCCCCCCCCCGTTCACATATACACACATTACACCCCTATAACCACAAAGTCACCAATCAAGCAGCATGTTCTGCTCCCTTTGCTTTGGACACACCTACAATGAGAAGATTCCCGCCCCCCACATCCCATTGGCCCCAGACGACCAGGCGAGCTCTCATGTGCTGTCGTCTCTGGGACAAAACAGAGGGTCAACTGGCAATGTAAGTGGGCGAGGGGGCCGGGCACCAGGGCGACCGAGTCACCACAAGCACGCTGCTTCCTTTGTGCAGCGAGACGGCATGGCTCTCGGTGAGCCTCTGCAGAATTCCCATCACCAGGGCAAAAGAGGCCGGAATTCACACACACACCACGCAAAAGCCTTTTGTTACCGAGACTGAATGGACGTGTACTCTGCTGCATACTTCCTCCTCACAACAGGAATGCATATATTACCTTGGTTGCCCGTCAAAGGTAAAAAAACATTTTTCACTAATCTTTTTTCAACGACTACATAAAAAAAAAAAAATCAAACCTTTGAGATGCCATTTATGTGAAACATCATTATTGCTTATGATCATTTTCAGATTTATTCGGCAGCAGCTCTAAGCAAACAGACGGGGGAGTCGTGAGCTTGCCCGTCACGGGGCACCGGGCACCGTCGCCACCATGCAAACCACCTGTGCACCCTGTACACCCCGCAAGTCAGGAAATACAGCACACAAAAGACCGGCTTTCTCCCTTGTCCTCGCTCACTCCCCCCCCAAAAAAAAAAAGAAAAAAAACCACGCACGCACGCGTGTGCGCCGCTATCAACGCTGTCGTTCTCTTACCTTAACGTTTGTCCTCAGTGCACAGTAACATGCAAAAAACATCGCAAGGGATAAAAAGGCATAAGGAGCACCGTAATGGTAGATCTTCTGGGAGGGGGGGGGAGGGGGGGTGGAGATAAAAAAGAAAAGATGACAATCACATTACATCCCTGGACATGTCCTTCCAGCGGCAGCGGGGCTGAGGCTCAGCGTGCTACTGATGCCCGGCTCTGTGACTTTCAGAGAGCAGCATGGTGAGGAGGCAGAGTGCTACGCTGGGCTTTATTGCTATGAGGAGCATCTCCACAAACAGTCAGGGAGTTCAGCTGCGGAGAAGGAAGAAATGCACGCCTGGGTCCTTATACTCGTGCGGGAGGAAGGAGGAGAAGCTGAGCGTGTGTGAGAGAGTGTGTGCGCGCATATGTGTGTGGGGGGGGGGGAATAGAATTAAAATGTAACTTGGTTCTGTGCATGATTGCAAAGAATGGAGCTTCTAAAATTCAGTTAGACGGCATGTGGGGAGGGGGGCAGCTTGCAGTCCGTTAACCATGATCTCATGTGCGGCATGCTGTCGAAAATGGAACAGCCTCTTTTCTGGAAGCTCAGAAGGCTGAAAGGTTATGTAATATTGCTGTCCATCGCTTTAATTGGGGTTGCAAGTGTGTTTCTACTGTGCTGGATTATCTAGTGTGTGAATAATCTACCTCATGCCTCTTATTTTTAAATACTGATGACCAATTACCAGCCTAAATTGGCATTACTAATGCAATTCGAGGCACTTCATATAGCAAGCTTCATATAGCAAGCATTGATGAAATTACAAGGCTCCCGTCTATCAGAGGATGTTTCAGAGGTTCCAGGGTGTCTGGCTTACACACCAAAAGGTAAAAATTGCCAGGATTGCAGGTTGCAGCATCGACACACAGTTAGAGAACGAAAAATGACTGGCAGGTCAGAGAGACAGCGCCGCTTCTCCAGGAGACCAAACCAGCCTTGGCAGGCCAACTTACACATGCCACTTTTTAGCATTAGCTACTGCAGCACAGAAGAAAATATACATTTCTACCGTCAGCAACAAATACAATGAAGCACATGTGTCACGAGTCTAACAGCAGCGGGGTGTGCGATCTGCCACACGGCGAGTCAGAGAGGGATTCAGCACAAAGATCAAAAAGACTCAAAAAGAAGATGAAGTGGGAGGTTTGGGATTGCTAGTCTCTAGGGAGTGGAGACTTGTAAAAAATTACCACCAGGGGGCACCGTGTGTGTGTGTGTCAATCCAAAGTAACGACACTCCTCCCACCAATAAAAAAAGATATAATTGAGCTGAAGATTAAGCCCCAGTTCAACTGATTTTAACCTGTAATACTAGCTGATATAACTAGACAGTTGAAGCAAAAAACAACTTAGTAATGAGCTTCCCCTCTCAAATGAACATTATCAATGGCCAGTGAGACTTTGACCATCTCAATGATACATTTACATTGATAAAATTCTGAAGAAAAGTTTGTCTCGTGCAATGGAAGGTTTGCATAAGTAAGGTGTATTAATAATGCTTGCATAACTTATTTTGATGTCTATCCATCCATCAATCCATCCATCCATCCATCTTCCATACCTGCGTGTCCTGTTTAGTGTAGTGGGGGTCCTGAGCCTAACCTGAAAGCTATTCGCACAAGCCAGGGAATAACCCAGGACGGGCCACCAGCCCATCACAGGGCACACACACCAATCTCACGTAAGCGTGATTTGGTAACTGCAATGCACCTTAACATGTTTTTGAACTGTGGGGGGAAAGCAAAGTCCCCAGAGGAAAGATGACACCATGACCATGTAAACCCCATACACCTAGAGACTCAAACCTCCACCGCCCCACTGTGCTGCCCCAGCTTTTGGATGTATGCAATATATTTGTTTTGAGTTACATAGAAATACAAAGTGCAAAACCATCAAGAGAATCCTTCTCAGAAGCATAATGAGTCCTTCCAAATTTATATTCATTTAACTGTTTCATAATTAGTCAGGATCCTAACCTTAAATGAGAAATGTACAGAATGTATGTATTCTCTCTTTTTTAAGTTTCCAAATCAGTGCCAGACAAAAATAAGAGAAGGACTGCATGGGTAGAAATTGCTGGAATCTAACAGTCTACAGTAACATGAAGGAAATGTAAACTCACCAAAGTAAGAAAAAAACCAACATGATCCTTTGGCTCATGAAGGGAGTGTATTATCTGCCTACACCACCCGCCATTTCTGGAAAGATGTGCACATCAGCCCCCTTACACGTTTTTACAAATTCAGATGTGTGCAGTTTAAGGCAGAATGCGGTGGGAGGTAGAAAAAGATGCTTTACAGAATATATTTTTGGTGAGAGCCTCCCTGTTACCGTGGTAACGAGTGGTTCGGCAGCTCTGCTGTACAGATGAGAAAGATCCTCTTTGGTTTCGCAGCGAAGGAGAGCAAACTAAAGCGAGTGGGAAGGGACAGTGTGGGAAGAAAAACATGGGGGGGAGAATGGCAGAAGTGAGAAAGCACTGCGAGGAGGAAGAGGTGGAGGAGGTGGTGGAGGAGTATGGGAAGCCACCGGAAAAAAAACAACTAAAACAAAAAAGTCAAGCACGGAAAATGGACCATGACGAGCTCAACGCTGAGTGCAGCTGGAAAATGCAAGAGCATCCTGGAAGCAACACCCCATTCTCATATTTCAACACTGGACTCTTCTCTGCAAGATCAATCCCCCCCCAACCGGATTACCAGTCAGGTAGAGCAATCCCATTGGCAAAGTGGATTCTCGGCCCAACATTAAAGTCCTTATGAAATCTACTGCAGCAGACACCACACAAGGCAAGCAAAGCTCCATATTTAGTAAGGCAGCACTGGCTGGGGGTGGGGTGGTGGTGTTAGGAAGTGGAGATGAGACCTTGGGAAGACGAACAACCACTCTGCTTGGCTGTTTAATTCCAGATACAACGAATAAGTAAATATAAGGATCGTAGGACAGTAAGATGATCCTAAATCAGTTATTAAGGGTGTAATTTGGCCAGATCTACGTAAAGCTTAGCCCGGGAGGGAGGCCAAATCCACACACTCAGAGGCAATCTGGTCGAGGTGACCTACATGCTTCAGTCATAGCAGCAAAAGAATCAGGGACAGATGTCAGGATGCTGCCTCGTCCTCCTGAGATTCACACAAAGGCGTCAGTGGATGGCCCGATACTGATTGGGAAAAGCACTGGATGGCCTGATACCGATTGGGAAAAGCACTGGCTGGCCCGATTCTGATTGGGGAAATCACTGCACGGCCCGATATTGATTTCCCCAATCACTGCATGGCCCGATACTGATTTCACCAGTCACTGCATGGCCCGATACTGATTTCCCCAATCACTGCATGGCCCGATACTGATTTCCCCAATCACTGCATGGCCCGATACTGATTGGGGAAATCGCTGGATGTGGCATCAGCTACAGTGATCTAACGATCAGCACCATCGCCACCTTCCAGTAAAACTAAAATACAATTGAACCAAGCACCGCATAATGTACCCCAAACAATATTAATGGTTCATGGATTGTAAAAATAAAATTAAATGCAGACTCAGAATGATGTCAAAACAGGAATCTGACATTGATGTACTTTCTGCAGACCCTGCTGTAACCAATATATAACAGGTACAAATATAATCTTCTCCCTGCAGCATCTCATGCCGTGTGGATGTGTCACGCTCACAGACAGACGCACAAATGCAGGAATATAGAACAACAGAAGAGAACACATGCGTCAGGAAATGGTTCCAGCAAATACCAGACCCAAGAGCTCAATTTGGCCATCATGACCATCAACCTTTGCAAATGGCCACCTATCCCCCCATTATTTACAGAGCTCCAGCCTCTGCATCCTTACCAGCTTGCTCTGCACAGCTACATTTGGGAGTTACAATCCTCGCCTTCCATATCCTGTCCTCCAGAACTCACTCATTCTGTCACCACAAACAGGAGGAAAAAGCTCCAAACATCTGCTAGACCAGCCGAGCAGCCTCTGCTTACCCGTGCAAATTAAACATTTAACTTCGGTCTCTATTTCAACCCCTAAAATTAGGATGCATTACTCAACTTACATACTACACCAGCTTAATACTAATTGTTCATACGCTAATTATGTAGCAGTTTTTCTACTTTAGCTATGATTGATGCTAAACACATTAATTGTACAGGCTTCATCAGGTATGGAGTCTTACCTATGTAATCAAATTTTGGGCATGTGGCTGTTTAGCAACAGTCATTTAAAGTACACAGAGTTGGAAAGCTATGCATTACATGCCTCATGACAATTATGGGGAGGAACAATGTAGAATCTTCTAGTAAAATTTTGATTGGTTTGCATAAGTGTCCCAATGCATAAGTTAATAAGTTCATAAGTTAATGTCAGCTCAGGTAATTATAAGCTCTTCACCCCAGAACCAGGAGATATTTCGGCCATTTAATAATAAAAAAATCACTGTAAGATCATGCAGTATTTTACAGTGAACTGGCAACAACTTCAAAAAGCCATGCAATTTTAAGAAAAGGTAGTTTTTCAGGATGTTCATGTACTGTTTAATGGTTTAATTGTTTAAATTGTTCCTCACATGATACATTCCTTACATGTTTACAGACTAACAGTTCGTTCACGATTGAAAATAGTACATTAATCAGCATTCATTCTCTTTGACCAAAATTTACCAATGTACTTGAAAGAAAATCATGGACCAGGTTCTATAAATTCCAAAAATACTGAGTGCATTCCACATTTACACCAGTGGTTGGCAGCAACACACTGGGCTGATGTTCTAGCATTGCACTCTGAGAATCAGTATTAGCTTGCAATAGAAGAAAACATCTTTTTTTTGAGAAATAAATGAGGAACATCCATCCTTCATACAAATGATCACTCCAAAATTACCCAATGAAGCAGCATGCAATAGCAACACTGCATCACACCCATCTGAGCTCATTCATTTATAAATCATCAAACATTTTTATGAAGAGCCTTTTACAGGATCATGTAATGGGCATTTTAATTCATTACCTATCCAGCAGATTATTACAAGAGCTTGTCTGAACTTCTTCAAAGAAAGCTTGTTTCGGAACCAAGGCGAGACGAAAAATAATGTTCAATTAGTTTCAGCATCTGAAAGGCAGGTGGGGGTATGTTGTCTGACCTCTGAGCAAACAGCTGAATCCTGGGCCATATTAAATTAAACTTATTAACTTATTAAATACAAATACAAAACTCCACATATTTTACAAGTCAAAGCTCAGTTTTTTTTCCCCCTTTCCCCAAACTCCCTTGATGACTCCATATTAAATAAGGCTCATTAAACAGACACGTATCTTTCTGCAGGTTTAAAAAGTATTAATGGGTCAAGAGAAATGGGCAAATGTGGTCATCATTCACAGGACAACGGCTAAGTAAATGCAGAGTTAGTGATGGAAGGTTGTTATCATCAGTCAGGTGAAACCTTTAATAGGCATAGAACTTGACATTGCCCAATGACCCTTAAACTGTTATTCTGAGTCAGAATGCTTCCAGGCAATGTGCCCAGGTTACCTGGCCTTACACACTTACAAGCTCTCACCTGGAATGGGACATCAAAGTCTCAGAGCCCTGCAGCACCAGAGATGGGTAATAATCCTTTGGTGAGCAGCCATTCCAGGAGGACACCAAGCTTCTGTATAGTACGAAAACAGAGGTGCTTTCGCTCCTATTAACCAGACAGCAGCTGATTCACACAAACCCTATCAATCAGCCTAACAAAGCAAATGTGTGTCTACAACTGCAGCCCTAAGAAAGTACCCTGAAGAAGGCGTTAATTTTATTTCACCAACACCGGAAATTTGAAAACGGGAAGGAATAGCCCTTACAGGCAAGTACTCACCTCCCCACTTTTCTAAAATTTTATTTATTTAGCACGCACTTTGGTCCAAAGCGACACACACGTGAGGCAGAGGTTACATCAAAGGCACACAGCTGTCAAAGATCCAGGTCATATAAGTGCAGCTAGGTTGAGCTTCTGATGAATGACCAGTAACAAGTGCAAGTTGGCATTGCAGCTGGAGCTACACAACACACTGCAGAACATTAAAAGGAGAGCTGTTCAGATCAAAGACGCCATGAGGACTAGGCTCTTATAAGACAAGTGCGAAATACAAGAGCATCAAGGATAGGCAAGAGATCGTATCCATGCAGGAGAGTAAGAATGAAAGTGGCCATCAAGCACGGTTATGAAAGAAGATAGAGCTGGCTGACGGTGAGCCTTGGTAGGGCAGCTCTGACATTCTGTTACAGGTCGCACATAGCATCCTTAAGGATTCCTTCTCTCACCAACCACAGTATGACAGCATTAATCCTCTTACTTTAATTTAGTCAGGATTCCTGGGAGCACCAAAACATTTCTGAAGGCTAATTTCAGAAAGTGCTGATGGCTTGTCATGAGGCAGGGCAGAGGAGTAACAAAGGGATTCTGCTAAACTGGTGTGCTGGTACGCTACTGTCAGACCTGCTTCCTAAAGTATATTCTTCAAAAATTAAAAGAAATGGGTTCCAAGAAATAGAACATATATTTTTAAGTGAAAAGTAGTCAATTTTTTCTAGATGTTACAATACTGTTACTTTTCTTATTACGCTTTTCATGCATATGAATAAAATTAGGTAAATATGGAGAAATGGCCAACGAAGACTAACATGAGAGGATCTTCAAGTCCAGAGAGAAATGAGAACATGTGTAACAGGAATCGTGACCTTAAGAATGAGGTTAATTACACTGCTCCTCCCAGGCATGGCCAATGAACCACTGAGCTTCCTCACCATTCACAGTTTGTATTTACATTCTCTGGTGTCACGTCCAGAGAAACAGGCAGGAAATGAGATATTTGCAGAGGCAAACACAATGTCATTTGCAGATGGCTCTCTCTGTACTCTGCTTTATAGAAGTATGGAATTGGCAATCACAGTCAAATCAAAGTGCCAGGTCCCCACGTGGCTAAGAAAACAGGCTATTAAACTCTTCCCTCACACTAGCTGAACTGGGTCTGAAAGAGGTGTTCTGTAGTGGCGTCATCAACTTCAAGGTATCCCACAAATGATTAAAAAGCAATACAAAAAAATCACAAATTACCTTCAGTCTCTCCATAATTGATTCCAATTACATATTGGAATCAATAAATGTTTGGCTACTGACAATAGCTGACTTGCTAAGATCCAACTTTTTACTAAAATTATATAGCTATGGTATTGTATTTCAATCTTTATCGCAAAAAAAAAAAACACGTGTTCAATGTTTTAATTCCAGTCTTGATTCTGCCAATAAATAACTATCATTGTTAACTATTAGCCTAGCGTTACAGTTTACCATGAATTTTGTCCTCAAATACCTCAAAATGCTCAATTATCTGCTAACTAGATTTAGCAGTACTATCACAGTATCATTAAACGCAACCTAAAAGCACCAATACAAGCCTTCAGTAATCTTTAACACAAATTTGTGCAAAATGTCTCAACCTCCCGCTTTGTTCTGATCAAGCAAGCAGGAAAAAAAAACAACCAAAGATGTTACTTTAGCTCATTACTGCCAAATGAGTCTTTCCACAGGCTGTGGGAACATTACAGCCGTAGCATTTAAGAAAACACACTAAGTGGCTTTTCTTCCCCACCAACTGGAACCAGTTATGCTCCAAAACAAGGCCCAGAGCAATTCTCAAACACTTACACGCCTTCAACGTTATTAGCAGTAAACTGCTCATGCCATCGGCTCCACACAGCTCTGATTATACCCTCTCGTCGCACTTGGGGAATCAGAGCTAGAGGCCGGGTTCCATGACACGTCGGCGCTGGAGGCAAAGGAAAATGACACATGTGCATTACAGTGTGGCGGCAGCATCTTCATCCAGAAATCTGAACCACTTTTGGTCAACGGACCACAAGAAGGTACTTTGGGGTTTGTAAGATCATAGAAGTGGTGGCAAGAGCACGGTCGAAGAATGGAGTGAGTCTCAAGGATCCCTCAGCCCTGGGGAGTCTATCTGAAGCCAGATCATAACGCTGCCTAGCAATTCTTCCTCTTGTAATCAAGAACACCTTTGTGTTATACCTTGTGGAAGTGACAGAGCCTCAGAAATCAGATTTCATTCCATGTGCAAATGCTACCATTTTTTTCTCCCAGACACAATTGGTCACAAATTCTGTTTTCTATACTCCGGTTTTCTAACCATTTCAACTCAAACCATAACCTAAACATATTTGCATTAATCTGTGACCGTAATAAATATGTTTAGTCTGGTTGCTCCAAGTGTAAAAATCCCTGATATTTGCACCAATAAAAATAACAGTGAGCCTTGGTGCTTCAATGGTCATCAGCCAAATTTATTTGTACCCTGGAAGATGCATTCTGATCCCCAGCTGCTTCTGCAAAAGACGGATGTATTGTACACGAACAGAGAAGCCTTCAGAGCGACCTCATCTGACCAGACAGCCAGCTGCTTGGAGAACAACCATAAAATACAGGCGCTCCTCTACTTACGAACAAGATACAGACATTTCACGTTATGAACGACCATGCGGAACGTGAGTCATTATTAAACACCATTTTAAGGGTATGTACTAAGAATTAGGATGCTGGGAGTACGTACACCAGGTTACTGCTAGGCGGGAGTAGCGACTAGAAGTCGTGCTAGGGGCAATTAACCTGCAGAAATAAAAATTGATTTTGCGGACAGGAAACGGGAGCCTAACGAACACAGTTTAGACTTACAGTCCTCTTCGTTTGTACTGTATGTCTGAAAAGTTGAAAGTTCATCTGTAAGTTGAAAGTTTGTCTATATATTTCCACAGAGGATCACAACTCTCAGACTATTACTGTCTGTTACTCCAGGCCTCTGTTCAGCAGTGTTGGGGAAGTTACAAAAGTAATCCATTACAGACAGAGGTGGAAAGTTCAGGTTCAGAAAGTACAGATACAGACAAAGGCTTTATTTGAACCAACCGGCTAAGTACTCTGTGACTGCGACTCTTCATGCTGGTTGGTTCACAATCCTTGGTCTGGGTCTGTACTTTCTGGACTTTCCACCTCTGTTTGTAATATTACTTTTGTGATTAACTTTCCCAACACTGATATTCAATACAACCACTGGCCCATATGGTGTGACCAAAGGTAACAAGCAAGGTATAGCACTGGATATCTTTAAGCGGTGCATCACTTAGCATCTTAATTCAGCAAGCCAGCATCTTATAACTTTGTTTTCATGCAGTAGGTGACACTGTGGTCCTGACTTAAATTTATTGTTGTAGTAATGCTGCTAATTTTTATATCTAACAATTTCACTGTGCAGGGCTGTAAAAGACCAGGCCACAATTTTTGAAGCAAACATTCACTCCAGACAACAATGAAAACAGATTGCATCTCACAACTGAAGACACAAAAAGGTAGTTGATGTAAAATCCTCATTTCAGGGGTAAAGAAAAATAGATAATATACAGGCAAGGGGCAATATTCAGAAACCATTTGACGCTTACCTACCACAAGAGCGATCACAGGGGATCACTGTCCATTTATATGGTTCATCCCTGATAAGGATTGAGACTATATGTTGTCTATATAGTGCCGTTACAATAGGCATTTAATAAATTATGTCACACCGGCTCAGCGGGCAGCATTGTTGCTTCATGCCTTTATGGTTGAGGGTTAAAATCTCTGTTCTTCATCTGTAGATCCTGCATGTTCTTCCTATGTCATGCTGGTTTCCTGCCACAGTCCAAAGACACACAGTTAGGCTAACTAGTGCATATAGTGTGTACTTATAGTGATCCGTGGAAGTTCACCGTTGATTCCTTGAGTAAAGCCAGTAACTCCCAGAGACTCTTGCGGTGCTTTCTCAAAAAATGTACACTGCTTTGGATAAAAGTGGCTGAAAAATAAAACTGATAATGCAAAATGATAATATGTATGATCTGTCATGGCCTCCCATCGAGGGTGAATATATTAATAATGCTACCAAATCCTCATCCTGCCTGACATAAACAGGTTTTCAAGGATGCCTACATATAATGGTGAACACTTACGTTAATGTGTATTACAAATGAAGCAAAACCGTATGAAGATTTATCTTCCTGAAGCACTCGGAAAATGTAATGGAGAGAATAAATTTGTGGTCAAAATAAGTTCTTGGAAGGGCTGTTGGGTGGGAGCTGAAGTGTCTGGTCTCCTTTCTTTCTGGAGAACCAGCCACCATGGAATGACTGAGTGGCTTGGAGGGAAAAGCAACATCCCTTCTCATTCCCAATCGGTTCCTAGAGCCAGCATTGATTTCATTGCAAGTCTGAGAAGGCAGCTATGTTTCACCACAGATATTAGTACGTTAATACTGGAGCAAATGATCTTTCCATATGCAGAGCAGCCTTTAATATCATTACAGCATTGCTATTGACAAAGCACAGTTCACAGTGTTTATAAAGAAAGAAAAACCATTGATGAGGTTAAGCAAAAGAAGTCTTGGCTGCAGGAAAACTGATATTACACTGCAAACACCTTTAACTTCGATAAAACACTCCTGTGGCTCAGGCTCTTAAAGGCTACTTCAAAGCATTAGTGCGTGTGTATGTATGAATCATGTAAATATTACATTGTGGGCATCAAATGTCCCCACAATGTGATTAAAACCTGTTACTTTGTTGTCGTGGGGGACCACCTTTTTGGTCCCCACAAGGGAAAACTATTTCATTAGAAAAAAAATCTTTGACAAACTAAACTAAAAATGCCTGAAGTCTTGTATTTTGTTTGGTTACTTATGGTTAAGGTTAGGACTGAGTAGCGGTTACGGTTATCAGAGTTGTGAGGAAATATTCCCATTGAAATAACTGGAGAGTCCCCACAAAGTTATGGATACAAACAGAATTGTCTGTGCGTGTATGTATCTACATTATACTCACACACACATTTTTTATGTACAACTTGTCTGTCACTTCCCCATCTACTCTGAGGCTTCTCAGCATTGCATAACCAACTGTCTGGCCAGAACAGCCACGGTCATCAGTGACAAAAACAGGTTATACAATATTGATATGTTCAGATTTATTGTTAGAAATGTTCTCAAATTTTAGATACTAAAAAAAATTCACCTACAGTCCAATGTACCTGAAATCCAGATACAAGCTAGACGCACCTGCAGCCTGGTCACAAGTTAAAATCTACAAACAGGAAGCAAGAAGAATTTACTTGCAATCCAGACACAGGCCAATTTAACCTAAATCCTGATGAAAGTGAAGAACAAATCAAAATAACCAACTGTTACAGCCCGGTCTGTGGTTTCACAAAGGGTTAGTGTCCTTTTTGTGGCAGGATTGGAGCCGAACCCTTCATCACCGTGACAAAAAAACACGTTTGGTGGTGTCGCCTCCGTCCCCATCCGAGAGAGAGAAAGGAGAATCAACGGACCCCCTCCACACACTGGAAGCCAGGAGCCCACGCCAGGAGCTGCCAGCCAGGTGACTCTGGTAACCCAGGGAGGGAGTGTATTTCTGCATTGCATCACCAGTGAGAGCCTCTCTAAAAACAGCAACAGCACAGAGATACTGGCATGGTGCACCGCGACGTGCAGTGAATTCCTTCCATGTGTAGGAGGTCGGCCTCTTGGCCTCGTGGGCCTCGCTGACGTTATGTAACCAGCCCGTGGCTTCATTAATGTTGCATCTATTACATTCAAAACATTCAAAGACTCGTATAGGCAGACAGCCCTGAGTATCTCAGCATATATACAGCTCTGGAAAAAATGAAGAGACTACAACACAATTTGTTGTTTAACTCATATCTCAATTTATGGGTAAGAGTGTGTGAATTATACAGACATACACACATTATATTATATAGACACACAAATACAAAAATTAATTTTATGTATACTTATACACACACACACACACACACACACATATTAGCAAACTGCAGCCTGCCTCTTCCCCCATTTCTTTTTAATGAAGGGCTCCTTCCTTGCTTTACAGCACCTCAGTCCTGCTTCTAGGAGCCTGATACAAACTGTCCTAGCAGTACACTTCACACCTGCACTTAATGTCTTCCATTCCTTTTGAAGGTCACTTGATGTAATCCTCTGATTCATGAGCAACTCTTGGATAAGTTCGTGATCATCTCTGGCATTACCAAGTCACTTCGATCCTCTACCTGACTGGTTTTTGGTGGTTCCCAGTGTCTCCTGCTTCATCTTGTTCTTGGGTACTGCTGTCTTAGAAGCAACCTGCTGCTCAATGTAGCTTCTGCCAGCAGAGCCAAGATTAGAAAATGCAGATTTAAAAGAAATATATATAGAGTGGTTTCTGAATTTGTTCCAGATTAATTTTAATTTATTTACAGTTCAGGTCTAATGGATTAAAGTGCCCTACCATCTTGTAACTGTTCTGCTTTTCAACTCTTCACACTGACAGCATTATGTGACACTCTAATTATGACAGCTATCTCCCTCCTGCATGGAGATCAACACTGTACTGTCCACCAGACCGCTCCTACTTCCTGTCACGTGATGACGTAATACCAACTTATGGGAACCAAACACACAGTGCTTCTTTAAATGTTCTATATGTGCATGGACCCAAAGCTGCATCAACTATACCTTAAAGGATGTTCTCAACAAATTTCACGTGAAGAACCATCTGCCGCACCTCATGATTCCAGTCCACAACAAAAAGAGCAGGACAGGAAAGACACAAGGCCTAATTATTTCCATTAAGCCACAGTAGATACTATCAGGCAACTGTTCTGTATAGTCCATTCCTAAACAGTCATAATGCACTAAAACGAGAGTGGAGTACACCGTAAGGCCAAAAGCAACAGGCCACGGGACTGTAGAAACATGAAACTTCTCTAGCGCAGACAGGATGGACGAGAAGATCGAAGTGGAGCGCCTGTTCTTTCCATTTCAGCCTTAGCGCTCCTGTCCCAGCCCCCCAAGACAAATACCCAGCTATTCCACACAGGATTTCAGACACAGGGGCCCCACCGCTGACCACGTGGTGAACGCAGCGCAAATCACAAATCATGGCCGATGCTGTCATCGCAGCCATTAAGCTAATGCCCTGGGAACAGGAAAGCGCGTTTTCCACTCTGAGCTGGGGCTATGCCACAAATCCATTTCTGCATTTAACCATTTATGGCATCTGGCACTTGCTGTTTGCCATAAAACCAAAGGGAAACTAAATCAAAGCTGGAAAGCATATAGAAAACAACAGTTTTGGCACTGATTACATTTATCAACAAATCAAGAACCAGAAATGAAATATAGAGAAACACTAAAACAGATATTTGCATATACATATTATTGAAAACACCATTAAAAACTAAGTGTTAAAATGATAAGAATATTAATGACACTAATAATAATGCTTCCAGGTATACTGTGATCTGGCAATAAGAATCCAAAAACAGTCTATGGAAATCCTAATTATTATCACATATTGCAGCATATTTGAGATGTGTATTTAAGCAACGTGTCCCCATGGAAAGAAAAAAAACATGGTTCTCTTATCCAGAAAATGGACTCATCAACCCGTCATCTCCATAAAGCAGTTCTTTCAGGCAAAGACACAAAAATAAAATATGCTGTTTCATCCACACCAAAAACATTTTTATTTTTCCCCCCAGTAAGAGTGAATAATCTCAATTGCATAAACTGAAACAAAATCATCCCATCAGCCTGCAAAACTGAAGAGAATACTGAAAGAACTTCAAAAAAAGGATGAGGACTAAAAAATGACTTGATCCACATTCTAGAATAAACCCCAGACAGGCCTTATAAGAATGCTGTCAGATTCTGGAACACAAAGTAAGCATTAGCTTTTATTTTACATGTCAATCAAATGTCATTAAAACTTTAAAAAGCATATTCCGGGGTAAAGAAAGAATCTACCCTACATTTTACAGAGGCACATGCTTTGTGAGAAACCCCTTCTCTGATGATGTCGGACACTGCAAGCATAAATGTTGGCGGAAAGGCAGCAGGTTGTCGATGAGCTGCATCCTGCACAAGCTTTTACAGTTAAGCCTTTTGACATTGTTAGACGCCAAAACCCCAAAGCAACCAAAAGGTCAAAGTAAAATGCATTCACACTAAATGAATTCAATGCACTGAGCTACAACTGGACATCGTTTGGGCTTTACAACAGAGCAGCTTGCTGACAAATATAGTCCATCACAGCTATTACTGAAGGCTTAAACTATAGTGCAAATTAGCCATGGATGAAAATGTCAAGGCATATCGAAGAAAGTAAATTTCACTAAAAAAACGGGAGGCGAAAAAGTAGTGAGAGAAAAGTACATCAAATTTCTTTAAAGTGTGTTGGATGACAACAGTGATGTGTCATATTAAGTCATAAATTGTCTTTTATAATGCAGACCGAGTTTTGCTCCGACTGCCGCTGTTCGCTGACACTCAATTCATTTGTGACAGGCCCAAAAAACACTATAATTAGAGACAGTTGTAATGAATACAAAAAGAGTATTATCATTAAAACACCTAGTCAGAGTGTTTCAGTGGAATGGAATTCTTGCTTATTAATCAAAAGGTCGACTGGAAATGTGGAGACATTCAAAAACATGGAGAAGCAGGAGCAGGAGACTGCAGAGATTTTGGATGTGTGTGTAAATTAACTGTACACAGAATGGATGGCAAAATTGGTGGTGCAGAAGGCAGTGCTATCGTTTGGCAACCCGAGGATTGCTGGAGCGAGCCCTGCTTCCTCCTGACCCCATCAAAGTGTCCTTGAGTAAGACACTGAACCCCAAATTCCTCCCAGTGTGCAGGTTGGCACCTTGCATGGCAGCCTCCGCCACCGGTGTGTGATTGCGTGTGTGGATGAGTGAATGTGAGGCATGTATTGTAAAGCACTTTGTAGAAAAGCGCTATATAAATGCTGTCCATTTACCAAAATGCCACGATCTTAACAGAACACCATTCCAAGACTTATAAACAATAAATCTGCCACTTACTAATTTTGTGCTGACTTTGGTCAGAGACATTTTGAAGCTAGTTAAAGCTAACCATTATGTAGAATGCAGCTGGTAAATATCTGGTGGGAAAACTAGAAAATCTATACATCTCAAAATAAAAGACCCTTAAAACTGCAAGCTGGTTTGAAATGATGCAACTCTCATCATTGCTATAGCAACCATCAAGGAGGAAAAAAAGCTACCATATCTACAGCGATGTATGCAGTGATCCTTACCCAGGTGTGAGGCTCGAGGCACAGGAGCTGACCTAATGTTAAACTCAGAACACGTTAAAAACAGATACTTCAATAATCCAGCAGTGTTCTCAGGAGATGGACCAGGGAACCACAGACACCATGACCTACAATAAACACTCACCTAACGGTGAGGTTTTCTAATATCAGTGCTCAAAAAGGAGGCAGCAAAGAACACTGAATGTGGAAGGTCACACTGATCTAAGGAGCGTGTACAGTTTCATATACATTTTTAAATAATATATAAACATGAAGAATGCAATTTTACGTGGTATTTGTACATTGGAATTCTTTGGTTTTTGCATACCCGGTCTTACTCTGCATAAGAGAGACAGTTTTGGTGTCAGAGTGCAGGAGGAGCCAGTGTCCAGCCCCTCTGGAGCAGCCGGGGTTAAGGGCCTTGCTGAATGCCCCAACAGTGATGCCATTACTCTGCAGATCAGGGGGATTCAAGCCCACAAACCTCCAGACATGGGAAAGAAATCCATCACCTGCTGAGCTATACACCTGCCTATAAATATGGTCTTAATTAATTCTTTCAGTAGGAAGAAAGGAAAAATCACAGATATGATGAATTTACAGCCAGGGCCATCAGGATACAAGGCAGGGAATCACACATGCAGTCTTGTGAAGTTAGTAGAGTCAGCAGAAAGAACAGACGCCCCATGCTCTTTGATAAGCAGGACTTCCAGCCAAAGCAGGAGGCCACTGATGTGGTCCAATGCAGTCAGTGCTTTACAGAGACCTCATTTGATTTTTCTTCACATCTGAGTCTGCCCAGAATTCTTCAATGTTCACATCCCTCCACTCTCCATTGTTGTTTTATCCAGAGTAGTATCTTCATGGCAAATCTCCAAAGCTTACACTCTCCAATGGTCTAGTGCTGGAGATGACCGCTTAGTATGTGTTAAAAAAATTTAAAAAAAAAACTATTGGAGATTTGCAACTTTAGCCTGCAACCTTTACTTGAACTGAGACCCTCGTAAAACTGACAAAAAAAAAACAAGAAAATCTCAAGTGACTTTGCCAGAATAGACACATCACTTTCACCTTGAGTCAATACATTTGCACATATAGTGATGCAAGTAATTCACTTTGGCAAATTTATCATACCCTGGGTGACATCATGCACCATTGAAACTGGAGCCCTACAGACTACACAAAAAGCTCTGCAGAAACATACATGGCAGTATGACCGGCCAAGAATAAAACTATGTGGAGACCAACTTTACCAGGCAAACTCTGACACATTTCCACTACCTATTTGAAAAATGGCAAGGAGGTGTTAAAGAGTGAGTGAACAGGTTCCTGGTAGACGGTACCTCTTTACAGACTGCACCTCTAACTCCCCAATGTGGTATTTCACAAATGCTACCACCGCTGGATTAGAATCCCAGCGCTGATGTCACAGGGACCTGGCCCACCCCTCTCCTGCTACAAGCAGGATAGGAGCCCTAGGAGAATATTTTGTTGGGGGCTTTCCTACTATTGTAGGCGTGCTTCACGCATCTGTTCATCAGGCTCATCAGGCCAAAACAAATTCATGTGCAAAGTAGACTGTCATCACAACAGTACAAAACTGGGTTTAATGACATTTCCAGAATTATGGGTAGCTTTTTTAACCTTACGTAGCAGATTTAAAGCAATTAGAAAAAAAATCACCATCAGACATTGCAATCGGTGATTTAATACAGTAGAATGGTTTCAGAAGGACAACTGCCCATCAAATCAACAGCACACAAAAAATAAAATACGACACTATCCTGTCTAAACAAAGCCATAACAGTAAATCCAATTCAGCAGCGTTATTAATACACGATTCACGGTAATGCAGTTACCAAAAACGGTGACTTCTCAATTCCTAGTGAGTGTAGTAACAATCTTTCCACAGGAGATTACATAGGGTACAATGTGAATTTGTGTAGGAAGTATGGTGGCTGATTGTGAATCTTGCATTTCATTTAGTTTTCGTACAAGACACAAGACATGCATCAAACCTAAACAAAAATTAAAACACCTGCATTCAGAATAGCCATAGAGTAACAATTGTAACACTGTAATAGCAAAAAATCTATTGGGTATGTGATGCACCTTCACGTAAAAACAAAAAAAAATGCTGAGATCGGTTCCAGTGGCAATTGTTTCGCTACGACATAATTAGTGCAGTCCAGAGCGACCGGTTCTCAAACCCATGCATTATTTTTCCACCCCGGCAACAGGGGCTGCCTGAAGTTTCCGACAAGTTGCGACATGACACTTCAACGGAGGTGGTCCCAGCGGGGCTAATCCTTTTCGCAATTCAAAAGATCACCAGCGAAGCTAACTGGTGTCAAAAGGGGAAAGCACGGAACTTGGAAAAGGAGGAGAGGAAAAAACAGACAAGTAGGATAAATAATATAGCGTGGAGATGATGCAGGGCATGACCACTCCGGATGAAGCGGTATCCCCGCTCAGCATGCTAAAACGGGAAGCCAAATACGGGCGCTAAATGAGAACAGCCGGCGACTGACCGGCACATGCCGCTAGCCAAGGGAGCACATTAGGCGGGGGTAACGCGGTGGCTTCGTCCCCCCACCCCCTCCTCATCCGCAACACTCTCCCATTCTCGTGCAGCAAACTGCACACTCTCGACCGCTTGGGGTTTCTTACCTTTGTCGTGACGATACAGAGACAGTCCATCCTGGAGAGCGAGGGCTTTAACCTCTGCCCGCATTCATTCCCACCAAATTACCACGATAAAAAGGGGGGGTCGGGTAGGGGGTGACGGTCGTGGGGTTTGAGGGTGTGTGAGAGAGGGGAAGGGGGTGGGTGGTGAGAATGAGCCACCACCGCAGAAAAAAAGGCACAGACAGCTACTGGGAACGAGCCCCCTCAGAACAGGAGTCCCCCTCCACGGCGATCATGCTCCAGGCGCGATCTCAAAGCCCACCAAACATCCTCCTGCTTCAGACTCTCTCTGGTTTCTCTGGGCAGAGAGCCACTGACTTGGACGCGTCCAACCTCCTCGCAGGCATTCCTCCCCGTCAGGCTGACGGCCGCTCGGGGCAGCTGCCGGCACCAGCGACGCGATGCTTGGCTGAACGGGAGAGACTCCGCTTTCCACCACACCAGCCTCACTACCGACAGCCTGGTTCACAGCCTCGGAAATATCCTCCGTCTCTCTTTGCCAACTTTCTCTCTCTCCCCGCGACCTCCCCCCTCCCCGTTTCCCACCGTTGCCGGGCGTGCAAGCGTGTCCGTCTGTGTTCGGTCAGAAACGGTCAGAGCGGCGGTGGCGAGTCAGTGGCATCTCAGCTGGGCAGGAATCACTTCTGAAGAGCTGCTTATCATATGAATGAGTCCTGCGGATTTCACGGCGGGGGGAAGGAGGTGCAAGACGGACGAACGAGATACGGAAACCCGCCGCACATCTGTGCTGAGTTGTCAGCGTTATAAATGCACAGTTTCCTTAAATAATAATAAAAAAAATGCTACGTAAAGCCCCTATCTTCTGTTAGCTGGCAGAAATGCGAGGGAGCCCACATTACCATAATAACAGCAAAGGGTATTCAGAGCCGTAGGTTATCGCCAATTAGAAGTCGTACTCAGGTGGCGTATCCGTGAGCAAGATCAGAAATTACTATGCATTCAATAACCATCCCCGAGCTATAGATGACTAAGTTTGTGACCGAATGCAAATGCAATGGTCATTGTATCAACACCTCCTGCATGACTAAATTAGTAAAAAGACAACAAAAATGCTTTTCTTGAATAGGAGCCTACAATTTTACCCAAGTTAAATTATACAAATTATATTGTATATATACACTTAGTAATAAATGCTCATTGTAGCTCTGACAGAAAGACAGCACGACTCCTTGATATTGAAAATGTGGCGTTATCGTCCTCACCTTAAATTATTACTAGCATATGCTCACTTTTCGCATTGAGATGGAGAGCTGGTAGTACCTACAGGGATTAAAGTATGAAAATCATTTCCAATAGGGGCCAGTGGTCCCCCGCACCGGCCGGTTATATGTGTGGTGAGTAAAGCTGGACACTGTCAGTCTAAATCATGAATCACACAAAGGTGAGAAAACCAGCTCCTTACTCCCACCCACAGCAAACACTCACCCCAAGCAGCGGAACACGGGTACATACAGAGAAAGGGGGCTGGGTCGCTAGCGGCAACAAGCTCAAAAAAAGTATTAAATAAATGGAGAGAGGAAGATAATGTGGTTTGTGGGGAATAGGGAAGAAAAATCAATGCTGGCTATTCACCATAGCACAGCAGCCAGGCAGCTGCAGCTCTGACAGAAGCACTGGGAATCGCATTCAAACACCGGCCATACATATCCTCTTCGAAATATGCCAGGCAACTGGGACCGGTACAAACCCGGCTGGGCCAGAGCCGAAGCCTTCCGCCTTCTCGCTCAGGCCCCCATCCCTTTTTCAGAACCACCAGAACGGCGCCTTCTTCGAAGCTACAAAAGGGATTGATGGGTTTAAAAAAAAAAAACGGTCATGTGACTCTGCTCATGAATAATTAATCAATCCTTTCCTCCCACTGGCCTCCCATCCACCGAGAGCCAACGATTTGAATAGAGATTCGGCTCGTTAACTGGCTTCCCGACGAGGATAAATAATTGCATTTCCGAAAAGCCACTACAGCCCAAACAAGAAGGTCACCAACTTCCATTAGAAATGGAATCAAGTCAAAAGCTTGATTGATCAACAACATTTTGCAAAAAATACACTGCGGGCCTTCATCCGTGCGGTCTTCTGCAGTAACGGACAGCTCCCTCTCACATCAAACGCACATCCGAGGCAGCCGGTGACAGACGGTGTCCTGCTTATATAATGCTCCGTCTAATACATATGTACCCTCATAATAGAATATGTGAATCCAGGAAACCTGGAGGCTGTACATCACTTACATGATATACTTTTATTTATCTAGCAACCAATACAGCTGTGGAAGGACAATAAACGGGTCTTACACAACACATGCTTAAAAATGCAGTAAAAAAAAAATTGTGAGACATTTCTGTATGAACCACACCGCAGACATGTTTAATAACAGATGCAAATGACCACAAATTCATAAAAGGGAAAAAAATCGGTACATCTAAGAGTCGCAAAATTAAAGGGACAGCACACACTATCCAAAACACACTACAATATGTAAATGTGTAAATACTAGTGCTGTTTTCTTTGTGAAATTCTAAACTGTGGATCGTGAGATCACTGCCACTGACACCACCCATCCCAACAGATGCCTCTAGCAGGCAGTGAAGGTTTACCTGCCCCGTCTAGATCGGTCAGGCTATAACTGACCCCCCCACACACACAGCAGCACCCTCCCTACATGTTACGATTTCATCCGGGAGACACGTCACCCCCCCCCCCCCCCGGTCTGACGTTTCTCTCGTCAGCATTACAGACAGTTCTCGGTATCATCGATATCCGAGGATGATTAAGGATTCTGGTGAGCAGCCATGACGAGAGACACAGAGAAACCGGACGGCCCAGTCAGCACAGGCGCTTTGCCCTTCATGTAACCTTCAGCACAGAGGCTTCCCCACAATCAGATGATACAGGAAGACAAAGGGTCATTTAAAATGTCCCATTTACAGTCCCATAATGCTCCCATCCTCCATAACCACCTATCCAATACAGGGCTGCGGTGAAGCAGCAGCCAATCCTAGGAAGCACAGGGCACAACCAAGCACAGGAGAGGCAAAACAAATGGCAGAGATCCATATAGCCATAAGTTTCAGGACTGCACAAAGGAATTAGAATACAGAGGAAAGCTGTGCATACAGGGAGAGCACACAAGGTTCAAACACAGATTTAGGGGTGGGATTAGATCTAACAACCACGGACAAATGATGACACATGCTGCCCATCAAACCTCCATGCCAGTGGTGGGTTAGGACTCTGTGTGACCCCCAGGCCGCTATCCCCACCTCCTGCCCAGACTGGCTGACCCTGCTCTTTGCTCCCCACTTGTATGTCGCTTTGGACAAAAGCATCTGTTAGATAAATATGTTTAAACGTGAACCAATCTGACAAGATGCCAGTCCAATTTCCAAACTCCCTCGATCTTAATTCTTTGGTTAATTTCCAAAAAATAACAACATCTTATTTACTTGCAGTCAAAATCAGTACAGAAAAATCTTCGACCTGTTAAAACACCTGAGCGCCCGTCCACCATGTAGTTGTGATATCAGCGGGGTTTGTTTAATTAAACGAGTAAGACACATGCAAGAATGTGCTGTGGGAACAATAAGCAGCGTGTATTAATAGGGATCATCTGGTTCATTTAATTCTGAAAATTGCTCCTGCAATCAAATTCTCCAGCAGGGTTATACCCCAGCAAGGTTGCTAAAGGAAAGATGACATCAGTCTTACTGCGCGCCCTCTGGAAGAGCCTAAATCTCAGTTTGTGCTCTCCACTGACCATCATCCACGGTAACCCCCTCCACACACACACGCATAGAATATCAGCTACCAAACACCAAAGACATCAGGTTAATGATTAAAAAAAAAAAACTGCTCTGCCCGCCCACTTCTTCTGATAAGCCTCGGGATGCCTGCCAGGGCTCCGCAGCGGCTGGGATACAGCTAAGTCACGGCAGCCAGCTACCAGCGTAGCTATGGGAAAGGGTGTGGCACCCGGGCATTACGCAGGCGTTTCGTATAAAGTGGCTTCCCGGAGGGCGGGGGCCCACGGGGGCCGCTCACCCATCAAGGCTCTTAAAAAGGCCTTTAGCGATAGTACCGCATTCTGTTCAAAACGTTACGTAACAAAATGTTAGGGGGGGGGGGGGGTTGTTTATTAAACATACTGTCCCCCAAACTGTTTTTGCCCAGAGGCAAAATGGGACTTTAGAGGGTGGATGCTTTTCTAAATAAATAAAATAGCAAGTAAAAACATTGGTGCAAGTGTGATGGTGATTTTCGACTGGCTACAAGTCTGGGAGGAGGGGGGGCTGTACTGTGAGGAGTGCAAAAATTAAAAAGGAATAAAAAGAAAAAAAAAAAAAAAAACAATGAGTGACCTGTTGAGAGAGTAACTGCATGGCAGCCAGGCGAGGGAGAGCGAGGGAGAAGAGCTGGGCGAGCTTGCCGTGGCGGTAAGCGTGTGCATGTGTATCCGCATGTACGGGGGGGGGCGCTTTCTAAGACTCTGCCTTGCATGCAGGTAGATTCCTGGGCAAAGATACAGAGATGCGCATCCTCTGCCTACGCCATCAGTCTGGCATATTGACGTCCTTGTGACCGATTCGCTGCGTCAACTGCATCAGTCGTGACCCACACCGGGGGGGGGGGGGGGGGGGGGGGGGGGGGGGGGGGGGGGGGGGGGGGGGGGGGGGGGGGGGGGGGGGGG
>JABFDZ020000109.1:18360642-18372736 GCA_019775955.2 Pollimyrus isidori | reverse complement strand
CCGGGGTTTGGCGGGGGGTGGCCCCGGCCCCCCCCGGCCACCCCCTGCCTCTGCGCCTGGCCCCCCCCGGCCACCCCCTGCCTCCGCGCCTGGCCCTAGGCTTCACCCTCAGTGACCCAGCCCCCCCATCTGAGATGAAGTGAAACTGGCCTGCTGACGACTCGATTAGTCGATGCCTTCAAAAGATGGCACCATAGGTGGCCGCCTTCGTCACCTGATGTAATTCAGTGTTCTTGAGTGAGCAAAAATGTGGACTATCTGGGGGCCCCAAGTACTGGAGTGAGAAACACTGGCCTAATGGATTAACTGGCAAACCCCACTGTCATTAACAAATCATTATGTCAGAATTAACAGAACTGATACAAATGATGTCATGAGCAGATCCTGGTAATCCTCTGGCCACAAACACAACATGTGCTAACTCACTAAGGCTCAAGTCGAATGCTCATGTCCCAGTACGACTTGCACCTGCCATCTGTTTGGCCAAATGATTTACTTTTCAGCAGTCTGCCCCATGGACTTCCAAATGAAACAGCCCACTCGTGTCACCAAGGATCTGTCTCTGTTTCCCAAACCTGTCGGAATGACTTAATCCACCATCGACTTAATCCACTTGAAAACTTTGTTTATCCGTGCACCCAGGTCAAACGGAATGATGGGAAATTCCTCCCCAAGATGGACGGAACCTCCAAACTGCCCACCATCTGCATTCTCCGACAGCTCTTAAATTGGTCATGGTGAGCTTCTAGCTCTCACTCAGTCGCATCTCGCAAGACGGGAGCTTGTCATTTCATTAAACAAAAATGAGACAGTTATACAAGTAACCTCTAGCACTGGAGGAAGCACAAAATTAGAAATTTTCATTTTCTTTTGAGACAAGCAGATATATCCTCTCTCATCACAATTCCATCAGATGCACAAAACAGACACATTAAGCACCACATCTTGTAAACGTCATTCAAAGAAAATCCCCCTAGTAGGCAAACAGATTGTTGACTATTTGTGTCTAGTTCTTTTCTTGAAACCCACCCTTTACCGTCAAACTCGGCTCTGCCCCTCTGCACTGAACCTTCATTAGTGAAGCAAAATGGCTTTCTGTGACAGTTAGTTCCATAGCCACCATCCGTCAGCCACTAGGTAGGGGACAGCACTCTGCCGCCCCGCTGTGGCCGGATGATTAACGTCTGTCACTGCACCATAACACAAGAGCACTGCAAAACCTCCAGGCCTGCTCTGGGACCATGGCCATGGTGAGTAAGCCTCGTCACGGATTTAGTACCCTTGAGTAAAGCGGGAATTCCACACATCGAAGAGATGCAAAAGGCGCATGGTTGGACAACATCGAAGCTGGAGGAGGCTGACAGCTTAACAGGTTGCTGCAGAATGCCGGCAGAAGTCAATGTTCGTTTGGCACATCCAGAACTCAAATGGGAATTCAGATAATTAGGGGGCTGTGAATGAGGACATCAGAGAGACTCAGCTGAGGGTTCGTGGATTTGATCGCTAGCGCTCCTAAAGACTGGTATTACAGCAGGAGGCGAGACGCAACCCAGCTAACAGATGCTCCTTCCTCCTTCTCTAGAACATTCTTCTCGTGTTTCAAAGAATTGACACATTCCCCCCCCCACACCCCCAACTCCCAATATTTCTATTTGCTTCCAGGTATATAACAGCAGATGTTTGTGTGAGGATTCGCCAAGTGTGTTTCCAAGGCAACCGAGCAGTGGATCCGGGAAGATTTGTATCCAGGCGGACGCACAAACCCGCCGGCGCATATGCGCACACACTCTAGCGTGCATATAAATGTAGATGAAGATTCACCCTGGTTTATGTAACCGGTGGGTGGGACAGGCCCCGTCCCCGCAATCTCTCTGCTCCTCCGGCAGACGATTCCCCCAGATTCCTCTCCCTCTCGCTCCTACCCTCTGTCCTATGGCCACGCCCCCCTAGTCCACATGTCAGCTAACTGGTAGATTTCCAAATCCGATAGGATGCTATGATATCCGCCACGGAGGTGTTACAATCGCGCGCTGTGCCGCTCCTTTGCGTCGCTCTGGATCTACAGGAGGCATGCGGCAGGCGCGGGCAGGAGGTGCAGCGTGCACAGAATTCCTGAACTTTGTATGGTCAGTTTGGGCATGACTGTATAGCACACTGCTGTAGTTAAAGATATTAATCATGAGGGTGAGATGTTCCTGATGCATCACTTGGAAGTTTCTTCCCAACGTGAACTTTGGTAATTAAATTTTAGCTTCAAATAGGGCTACTGCAGTCTACAATCATAAGGGAGTGGTGCTTAACAATTAATGGCAATCTTAAGGGAGGGGCTACCAGCAAGGCTAGGAGTGCCATCCCATATCAATCCAAGCATCTTTCTCTCATGACCCAAAAAGCTCAAATCTGGAGTGGGGGGGGGTTGTTATGGAAGGATCTTCCATCCACCTGAAGTCCTGCAAATCTGCTCTGAAAAGAAGGAAAGCTAGATGCCGAGGGACCGATTTTTCAAGTATAGACAAAGTGATTCCCTGCCCTTTAATATCTGTTCCTCAGCCTGCAACTGGCTAAGCCGCACAGCATTCTGGGATGCGGTGCAAAAATGTCGGAAGAGCAAGTGTGAATGCAACGCAGACAGAAATAATCAACCTCTCACTCATAGAACTATAAAATGGTGAACGTTAAGATCTAACAGGATCTTCTTAAGGGCGTTGCAGTCCACTCGCAAAGTAAAGGCAAAAGCGCTCAGCAGTCGAAAGCCATCGGCACATTAAACAAACTCCACAAACGCTATTTCAGTTTCTTTGTAGGTCTACAAGCTTCGTAAGAGCAGCTTCAGGTGTTTGGCTGGTGTTTCTGACCTTCAGATAGGGTTGAGTGGAAGGGAAGCTGAACTAACTCATGGAAGAAAAAGGAAATCCTTGAAAGCAACTGACCCGCTCATTAGTGTTACTGATCCATGGTGCGTTTTGATCAAGGTCTCTTGACAGTGCTGCAGCTGACATATTGTGGGCTTTCCCAGCTTGGTTTTTCTGCTATTATTTCAGAGGACAGAGGCAGCTGAATCTGAAGGCACACAATCCAGAATTAAACAAACCCCAAGTGGGGGGAGGGGCTCATATCGATCTATGGACCAGATTTGATAAGTCTGACTCTTAGATTTTTTCCTGCGGCAAGGCAGGTGGACTTAAGACAAGGTGAGCCAAGCTTATGAGTGGAACCAGGCCTGGTCCTCAGAGAGGAAGCTGGAAGGTGATGTTCCTGAGATACCCCTCAGGTGCCCCAAGGCTTTCCCTAAGTGACAGGGCACCTCTTTGCACCTCATGTCCCCGTTCCCATGGAAACTAGTTAGGCTGCACTTCTTCCATCTGTTTCCAAGGACTGGGCTGGATCTTTTCTCTCCAGCTCAAGACTGCATACTACTAAAAAATGATCACAAAAATGTCCTTCTTGTAGACATGCACAGAATTATACTTACTATAGAATCTCAGCACTGCTCTAAGATCAACCTACTACTTTTTCAGTAAATTATGAAAATAACGTAAATTACTCTTCCTTTTATTCATCGTTCAACCAGTATTCCTTCAGGTTAATGCAGAATTTTTCAAGGTTAACCTTCAGTAGCATCCTGAGCATCAGTTATAGATTTTTTTAATTATTAAGGTCAGGTAATGATGACTGCGGATGGGGAAGCTTGCACCAGCTATCAAGAGCACCCAGGACACAATGAGACCTGCGTGACAAGCCCTGAGGTTATACCTGTGGCAAGGCACTTGGGGAAATCCCCATATGCTCTGGGTAAAACGGGTGCATGATGTCCTTAAATAACAAGGATGTGTCAGGGAAAAAATGGGGGAAAACGACAGGGCTATCAGACCAATGCTTTCCCGGTGTCTCCAGAAAAGCCAAAAACACTTTCTGTAATCATCCAAATGTTATGAGCTCAACCGTGTGGCGTCTTCAAATTAATTACGGTTTTATTTAGGTGCTTTGGGAACAGCATGTATAGCCACATTATAATCTGCACTGAACGCTACTTTCGCAAATGAAAACAGGCATTAGAGAGACCTCACTTTCCCGTCAAAACAACAAATGCGACGACCTACGCCCAAAATCGGTTTTTAGGACTATCGAGATCAAGGGGAAAATGCATAATTTTAATCAAGTTCCGTGCTATTAAATGTCAAAAAGGTAAGGCTAAATTCTAAATACAGGCCCATAAAATCAGAGTGCACATAAGCGATGTGATATAAATACGACAAGGTTGTTAGAATTGACGCCGTAGCGAACAAGAAAATATTTACTATTGCGTACATATCACCCCGGAAAATATATGTTATGAAGACTGCCATAATCTTATATTGCCCGGCAAGCACTACGACATGCCACGAAAAGCAATAGCCACAAGATGGCGCCGTTACCCTTAGGAATTAAAAATATTGCCGCATTAAACCTCAACACGGGAATAAGTGATAAGATTTCTCTGATTCCATCATCACAGAGCAGCTTCGATGCAATCACAGAGAAGTGAATGGTACCGGTTTTTTTTCATCAGTATTCAGTTGAGGATCATTTTCTTATTTTGCAGATGGACTTGCTTTTTTATGTATCATGTTTTATAAGACAACTGTGTAACAAATACAGAATGCAAAATAAGACTTTAGATATGCTAGGCCCATTAAGTAGAAGTCGTTTTATTACACTCTCTGTATATTACACTGCTGTCTGTCACATTCTTCAAAATGTATACAATAGGCCTAACTCTGTGCAGACAAAAAGAGTTTACTGAGGCACAGAAGCTGAGATTCATCAAACTCCGGCCGGCTCATCCCACGCTACACTCCGGGTAAGTCAGCTCCCCAGACATCATGTCCAAACCGCCACTGCATCGAGAGCCAAAAAGAAAAAACATGGAGGGAAAGTGCAAACAAAGAAACTAGCGTCCGGCTGCTAGGGTCAGCTCCAGAAAGCAAGCGCAGACCTGGCAATTCAGTGGGATTTATGAAATAAATAAATACAATGAAGGACATCAGGGATGCAGAAGGCTGAGTCATGCCCAACCAGAGATGGCAATGTCTGCTGAGTTAGACCATGCCAGGTGTGCGGCGCAAACGACCCTGCAGGAAAACAAACCAAGCTGGCCGCTGCACACCTTCTGCGCTGTAAACACCTCAGAATTAAACAAATTCTCTCAATACAATGACTCCTAATGATCCGCTGGCCGCCACCCCCTGCCCAGTGCAAACCAAAAGCCCCGCGAGAGCGTTAATTACTGTAGAAATAACACGTAGGATGGGATCTCCATCAAGCAGGAGAGCATCAAAATACCTTCCATATCGTGGCAGAGATACCCCTGTCATTGCCAAGTCAACTCTACATTAAGAGGAGGATTCACACCCATTCTGTAATTCTGTAGGAAACATCCATTCATCACAACTATCCATGACATGTTCAGTCAAGTTCCAACAATAGAAAAATATTTTAAAAAACTATTAACCTCATGTAAACTTATAGGATAAAATTAGAACAAAAATATTGGTCATTTGTACATCTAATATTTAGTAGTGCTTACCTCCTTTTAAACATACAACAAATTAATTGCATTGTAATTGGGTTGACCAGAATATTTTTTTTTTCCATCCATTAGATTTGTACTGAAACTGTGCAAAGTTGGTCACTCATAATGCACTATAGTCAATTAAACACTCACCACAAGCTGTTTAACTTGCAGTTTATTTTTTTATTACTTCTATAAATTAATCACATGTTTGTTTGTTTTTTTCCTTTGTCGTGGTTGGGGGGGAACTAACCGTTATATATCTCCTTGAAATCCAAAGCCAAATTTTGTCAAAGAAAAAGCAAAAAAAAAAAAAAAAAATCTAAAATTGAATCCTCTTAATCCAGCCAGCCCCCCCCCCAATCCATTAACCACCTATGCTGCTCTGTGACAAGGTCACCCCTCTAACCCAGGCAGCACATGGGACAAAGCTGAGGTATACCCTGGAAGGGATACCAGCAACTGATAAAACCTTGTACCTGCTCCTTTCTTTTTGTTATTGAATATTTTAGCGGCAAATTCAGAACAGGAATGGATATAAAAACAGCAAGGGCTCCACACGGGGCCTTGTGCCACCCGCTCCACACGGGGCCTTGTGCCACCCGCTCCACACGGGGCCTTGTGCCACCCGCTCCACACGGGGCCTTGTCCCACAAGCTACGAGAAGACTGGTGCCAAGACCTGCATAGTTTCCGAGCTGCCTCACAAGCCATTGCATCTACCCGTGCACTTGGACTCATATCTGCGCCATACTGCCCCAGCCTATTGCTGAAAGGGTTAAGTAGCAGAAATATGGGTCTATCCCCATACATGGACTTTATGAGTGAGAGCTGATCTCGCCAGATTAGATTGCTCCTAATGCTTGATAAGATGATTACATCTATTTCTGGAGGCATTAGTTCCACAGTACAGTTAAAAATGGCGTTTTATTTACAATTCATAAACAAACACATTAGGAGTGGGGGAAAATGGGCAGACGATGCAACTCATCAAATTCTAAAGAAGCCTAGCACTTCCTTTGATGAACTCACAGCCGTAGAGCGAAGCAACCTCATCAGTGTAGCGCGCACCTGCGGACAAGCACAGCGGCACAGGACACATTAATAAAAATCAGGCAGCCATGTGTGATAATACAGCTGACACTGAGTATTGCATTCTAGGTTCCCGTGAGTAACATTACCTTAGTTTGAAGCTGAATCTCTGGGAAGAGTCCAGTGAATTTTAAAGCAAGGTTATTATAATATCAGCACAACTCATAAAAGTCATCATTACCCAAAAGAGCAGGTTACACTGCTTGGCCAGTTCAATTACTGCTACTGCTGAGCAAAGTTCAGAACAATGTTTCTCAACCATGTACTCAGGGACTCCCAGAGAGTCCACGCTTTACCGGG
Source organism: Pollimyrus isidori (assembly GCA_019775955.2). Classification (NCBI taxonomy): domain Eukaryota; kingdom Metazoa; phylum Chordata; class Actinopteri; order Osteoglossiformes; family Mormyridae; genus Pollimyrus; species Pollimyrus isidori. The sequence goes on along the minus strand of JABFDZ020000109.1, from coordinate 18,365,794 downwards.
AGCTGGGAGGGAGCAAAAAATGTGGACTGTCTAGGGGTCTTGAGGAGTGGGTTTCAGAAACACTGGCTTAGAACAGCGTCTCAATCCAGACCGCAGAGAACCCCAGACAGGCCACGTTTATGCTCCCTCCAAGATCCAAGCATTTAAACAATCAAGACTGCCTGGAAGAGGTGTGCTAGGAGCTGGGAGGGAGCAAAAATGTGGACTGTCTGGGGGTCCCCATGGACTGAGTGGAGAAAAACTGGTCAAGACTATATGAGGGAAGTGAATATATGAATATATATGGCTCAAGTCTGAGGACTGTGTTTACATAATATGTTAAAGTGGCTTCCAGATGACTAATCCTATGAATTCGTCTAGGTAAATCATCAAAGCTGCCTAGCTGCATTTCAGCAGTTGTGCCCTAAGGCCTATCTGTAGACAGCTCGCACCTAGCATTCATTTGTAGCAGTATGACAGGCTAACTGAAGCATATGCTTACATCGCTTGCCTGTTATACATAGCAGAGGATGTGGCCAAGCTATAATATAACAGAAACACATAAGTATTCTCTGCCCAAATCCCACAAACATCAATAGGGAAACCAGATAGCTGCACACATGGCGGCTTGTGAATCCACAGATCAAAATATACTAAACCCCAGCAACTCATGTATGAATATCAAGCACTGGCCAAGCTCCTCCACTGACAAAACAAAAAATCTTTGAAAAGAAACAGTATTTGTAGACAGAAGAGACTGGCTCACCACTTATTTGAATCCTGAACTGTACAAAGTAAATTGGACACAAGTCTTTACGATTATTCAACCAAATCTGCAGTCTTGATACAGACAGCTTGCCTTTCGAGTCTGTTCCAAGTTTTGATGACTACTGTCAGCTCAAACAGAACACCAAGAAAAGCACCATAATTCCTTCGGATCAGTCATGGGGCACAGTGATAAATACATTTCCATGTTTAGAACAAAAAGGCCAGTGCTACTTGTGACGTGTCACAGATCCTGTGAATGCTAAGAAAGCGTGTGCATCTTCACAGCTCACAGTCCACGAGTGAAGAGACCCTCGGTTCACGGTCATATCATTTATATTTAATGACAAGACTGAGAGGCCTTTTTAATGTTTCTACATTCAGTTTTTCCGTTCGTCATCCCCTTCCTCACGTCACACAATCCCGTGCCGATGACACCCACACGATCACGGGGAGAGCAGGCGAACTCCACGCCGCAAGGAGAAGTGGGATGGAAATGGGCCGCATAACCCTGGAGGCGTGAGCACACTGAACCTCTAGCCGTGGAGCTGTGCTACCCGAGAATCAATGAAACCAGAAACTGAGCTTCACATTATTGGAGGTGTGCCTCACTATTCCACATCACCAGTGGCAGTAACTGCCACTCCTACAGCGCAGTTATGTGGGGCTCTTGAGGTTTGTTGGTCACAAACGCTACACTAATCTAAACAAGTTCCTTATTTAGGTGGAGCTGGAGCAGCATGTTGTGCTAACCAGCTTCTACTCACATGCTTTTTTTTAGTTTTGGGGGGTTTTGGGGTTGCAAAGTTTGCAAAGAATATCTAAATATTGCTTCAGCCTGTGTTAAGCTTTTAATGTCAAATTGTCCCAGAAACAACAAATTACAAATTACCTATTATTGACGATTTTTTTTTTTTACAATGCATACTTGCATGCACAATGTACTGCCATATCGGATGACGACTGGCCAGAAAAATAGAAACTGCAGTGTCACAGTTTTTCTAGCGTTACTAAAATTAATAGCTGATGCATCCCCTTTGTCAACAGCTTTGCCAGGCTATAAATTTAACATTTGAACGTAACAGTCTCTACTGAGTTTTTACTGTTATTGGATAGAGAAATTATGAAAAAAATTGCAATAGGTATGGAACCAATTTTAATATTTCTGTTGATGTCAAGGTAAGAATTCGTATCATTTTATGTCAAAGGGTAATGTGTCAAAGTGATTTCAGTCACGGTGGTTTGTCGTTCCTTCATCAACGTGCACAAAACCAGAGAAGAACTTTTGGTTTGTTAGTTGGAGTTCTCACGTTTCTCTTAATAAAACTGATGCTGCTTGTGTGGGTGGAAAAGGGTGACGTTTGGGCTGACATGGAGACTTATCTCCATGTGAGCAAAGGCTTCAGCCCCCGGAAGACCAATTTAACGCAATGTGACGTTAGTTTAATTTTAAGTGGGAATTCATTCACAAACTCTACATGGCCACCACCCCTAATGATATGGACATGGACACCAGTTATAGATGTAGTTGATTTAAAGGTTTAACAGCTCTAATTAGAAGACCTTTAGTTACACATCCATACCCTCCCACCACGAGGTGATTAAAAGGAACAGGCCAGGCTATCAGATGAGCCCTAATGCCCCCCCTCCCCCTCTGTCATATATACACTTGGGCTATTCTTAGACACCGCATACTCACACAACCCCCGCCATATGCAGTTACTCGCATAATTCTGACATTTGCACCTGCAAGGGAGACAAATTCAGATGCAGCGGACGGTGACGTAGCCGCTTACAGGCTAGCGAATGGGGTTTTTTTTGTTGCCAAATTCCTTACTCCTCAGGAGGCCGCGTGTGCCACCACAGATGGAGTGTAAGGTGTCCTAGCATCCTGCATTACCTTAACAACGGGCATCTAAAAACAAGCTGGGTGATCAACTCCAACCGAGCAACTACAAAATTCATAGTAGGATTAATTTTTCCAAGTGAAACGAGGAATGCTACCTGGGATTCCCTAACTGGCTTTAGTGCAGTCTTCACTCATCAGAAACATGTAGTAAAATGAAATTGCACTTTTATTTGCCATTTCTACAAGTAGAGATATATCTGGAAGGTATTTCTTTCTGCATAAGCCATCTTGCTCTTCTTTCTGAAGCATATACACACATCTAAAGTGCAGAATGTAGTTTGGGGTCTAAAACCAGCCCTACATTTGGCACCCCAGGAACATTTTTCAGGTTAAGGCCCTTGCTCAAGAGCCCAACGGAGGTGCGGCCAAGAGACTGAGCTTTCCACTGCTCTGGAAGCAGGGGCCAGTCTTCTGTAAGTGTCCTATAGCTCTGTAATATGGTATTCTACAAACTCCATGGTATTCTACAGTTTGTTTCAGGCCCCTTACAGTCTTCAGAAGACACAAATTTCGAGTGATGTGTGGCGCATGAAGTTACGAGTACTTATGATCAAATGGTCATTTGTTCAAATCCCAGACTCACAGCAGGCAGAGCGTCTGCAGATAGGCCAGAGGGCACAACTGCTGAAATGCAGCTAGGCAGCCTTGATGATGTCACCGTCGGGCCCTTGAGCGAGGCCCTTAACCCCCAATTACTCCAAGCAGGGTCTGACCATGATTTCTCTCAAAGATTTTGGAAGGGAGAGGTGTGATATGTTTGGGAAAGCCTTTACACGTTAAGGTGTCAGATCTCACTACGACTCATGACATCCTGGCAGTGGAATGAGATGGGAGCATGAGCCAGATCTCGGCAAGTGAAGTCTCAATGAGCCTCTGGGCGTGGCAAGCAGAAAAACTGGGGCAGACCTTTCAAAACCACAGGCATAAGACTTTCATATTGCCAGTACAGAAGGTCTGAAGAGCACCAGTTAAGAGTGAGTTCCTGCCTGTACACAAATCCCAAGATCTTTGACTTTTAAAATGCTCCTTGTACTTGATCATGGACCACAATTCATAAATATGGCTGTGTACTCAAAGTCATCCAGCCCTTTGACTGCTAGGTGCCATGTTCAGACAACATGGTTCACCACAGGCAGTCTTCTCAAAGGTCTTGACCATGCCCCCCCCCCCCAATCAGGAAAATCTCCATCCTCCATCATACTTTTTTCCCTATATTACTGATAAATGGGAACGTGGGCAGCTCTGTGGGTTACCAGTCTGTGCTGTGATCAGGAGGTCACCAGGTGAAATCCCTGGGCTCACAGATTCATGTCACCGTTGGGCCCTTAACCCCAATTTCTCCAGAGACACAATCTGACCCTCCTCTCTGGAGGTGTAACGATACGCGTATTCGTATTGAACCGTTCGGTACGAGGCTTTCGGTTCGGTACGCACTGCAAACTGAACGATTCAGAAAATACTTTTATATTTAAAAAAATAAAAAAGAATGAAGTGTGTAAAATATGTTTCCAATGCTACTAGGCCCAACAAGGCAGCCCAAACGACATGAGGGGTGCCGTGCTGACTGCCCCTCCCATCCCCAAACACTACTCCAGTCAGTCAGGCATTTGCTGCACTAGTTTGTTGCAAACTGGCTAGTAACTTTAATGTAGTTATTTTACCAGAAATAGAGGATCCTCCTATAACCAACATGTCTAGAGTTTCGGAGCACTTTCCCTGTACGTTATGAGGGAGATGGCAAGACAGTGGTGGATTAAAAAAACAATGGTATGTCACATCTGCTACACGACCGTAAGCTACATCAGCAGCAATACATCAAACATGTCAACTCATTTACGCCGACATCACCCCAGTGTGTCAATAACTGGAACTAGACGAACACTAGAAACACACATACTACAAACTATCCCCGCGGCATTCAGGCAGGCACTTCCATCAGATTCGAACGGGACAAAACAAATCACCGAGGCGGGTTTTAAGAAAATGCTAAGTGTAATTGAGCCCCGTTACATTATTCCTTCACGAGCCCATATCAGTATATCAGTCAGACAGTAATTTCTGCTTTGTACAGAAAAACAAAAGCCCAATTGGAGAACCAGTTGGCCGAAGCACCAGCGATTGCTCTGACAATAGACAGCTGGACGTCAAGGGCTACACAAAGCTACCTGACTGTAACAGCACATTACATTAACACTGAATGGGAGATGAAAAACATCCCCTTGAGAGTCACACGAGTGAGGACACCTGCAACAGACAGAGACACGCCAACGGGCCCAGGGACACCACGCAGCCGTGGCAGACAGAGACACGCCAATGGGCCCAGGGACACCACGCAGCCGCGGCAGACAGAGACACGCCAATGGGCCCAGGGACACCACACAGCCGCGACAGACAGAGACACGCCAACGGGCCCAGGGACACCACACAGCCGCGACAGACAGAGACACGCCAACGGACCCAGGGACACCACGCAGCCACGACAGACAGAGATACGCCAAC
>JABFDZ020000109.1:18338345-18360542 GCA_019775955.2 Pollimyrus isidori | reverse complement strand
CCAGGGACACCACACAGCCGTGGCAGACAGAGACACGCCAACAGGCCCAGGGACACCACGCAGCCGCGGCAGACAGACACGCCAACGGGCCCAGGGACACCACACAGCCGCGGCAGAGAGACACGCCAACGGGCCCAGGGACACCACGCAGCCGCGGCAGACAGAGACACGCCAAGGGGCCCAGGGACACCACGCAGCCGCGGCAGACAGAGACACGCCAAGGGGCCCAGGGACACCACACAGCTGTGGCAGACAGAGACACGCCAACGGGCCCAGGGACACCACACAGCCGCGGCAGACAGAGACACGCCAAGGGGCCCAGGGACACCACACAGCTGTGGCAGATAGAGACACGCCAACGGGCCCAGGGACACCCCGCAACTATGACAGACAGAGACACGCCAACAGAGGACAAAGCGAAACACCTGCCATGACAGCAGATATATACAGTAATCCATGTCACAGGCCTTCAGCATTAAAAGGAGTATTGAAAATTACAAGAACAAACCACGTTAGCAGAGGAAGGACACCTTGACCACCTGCTCCAATGGAGGTCCTGTCCTATCAGTGACATCAGTGCTGTTCAAGTTCATCTGATCTAAATCTGTTCAGGAAAGCCTCAAATGAATCTGGCAAGCACTGAAATAATGGTCAAGTCTTAGAATGGTAATAATCTCATTACAGGAAGTCATTCATCACTTCAACAACACAAATTATGGACTTAATATGAGGAAGAAAAAATTCATTTAAAAAGTGTGTCTTTATGGCTGTACATTATTCAATGTTGAGGGTACTATTGGGTAATATTACATCCGCTTCCTTAATTTTAAAAAATCTATTCACATACACCATTATACAATTGCAGACTTAATCACAACGGTCTAATTTTGCAAATTAAACAAATCCATACATGCAATTTGAAAACAAACTGTGTTAGGTTTATATGGTAGATGATAGTGGAAAGGAGACTCAGCTAAAGCACTAATGCCGCTGTTTTACTCTTCCGATCTCTTCATGTGAGATTTCCAGGTGCCACATGAGTTAACATCCAAATTCACCCAAGCATTAATCTCAGTAACATTTTACATCTATTTAGCAGACTCTTTTATCAAAAGCTACGTACACCTGAGAAAGTGGGGTTAGCCAGTGTCTCTGGGGCCATTAGGGAAGGGTTAAGGGCCTTGCTCAAGAGGCCCAACCTGCAGGGCCACGCAAAGTAAAACTAATTTCCGGGATGTTCTTTGATACAAAATACATTGCATATGAATATATATAATTTATAAAGGTTTGCATAAGAAAAAAATAAAATTGGAGGATGCAGCATGCAGGATAAGCAGTATTTCCCATACTGTGGGGGCATATTTCCACAAAGAGCTTCACTGTACTGTTAACTCAGCACACACATAAAATCAGCAACACCCTGATTTATTATATTTCTTAGTAACGCTACATTTGGCCTAAGCAGGAAAAACTTCATTAACTAAATCTCTTACAATACAGCACAAAAAAGCAGCTCAAATCCAATTAAACAAGCCGTCTGCCACTTAACTCAAAGACAGCAATAAGTCTGCCGTCTGTTGATGTTGTGCATAGATTACACATATTTTAGTGCTATGCTATATGCTAGAGCTTTTTCATATATTTGGGTTCATGACTCAATAGCTCAATAGCTGAAAGCATGCCGAAAGTCAGTTGCGTTACAAAACTGACCCAACTAGCTTCCCGTACCGAACTTGGCACCGTTCTCTGTAATCTACATGTCAGTTAGATTTTGCATTATGAGTATAATCACATGCTGAACCTCAGTCACTCAAATTATTAAACGATCAAGCTGAGTAATTGGTGAGCAACAACTTAACCTACCATCCCTATATACTAGATAACTACAGCTGATAACCGGCTCAATTTTAAAAGATGAATCCTGTCCCTTAAACACTCAGTTCCAGCTTCCCTCAGGACAAAGGTTCATAGTTCCAAAGTGCAGAACTAAGGGGTATAAAAAATTGCTTTGTTCCAGCAGCAGTTATTCAGTTGAACAAGACATTATAATTGGGAAAGGGATAGTGTTTACTTCCTCTTTAACCTCTTATATGTATAAATTTGATATATGTGATCAAAGTGTTATACTGCTTATGTCATGCGTTTATATTTATTTATTTGCTATGTGGATGTTGACTCATCTTGTAAAGAAAATTATTTGAAAAAGTGTACAAATAAAATAACCTGAACCTTACTGGTACACTGAATATGAATCTACTTCTTTATACAGTGCTACCTCAGAACTCTAACTTAATCCGTTCAGAACTCCGGATCAAATCCTAAAAAGTTCGAATTCTGATCGAATTTCCCCTATAAGAAAGAATGGAAAACCCAAAAACTGGTTCCAGGCCCCTAAAAATTACACCTAAATATGCTTTTTTTAGCATTTAAACACAAAATGAACCGGATAAAACAAAAAGAGCATCTACTGTACTAAACACATATAAGGACATTTATCAAAACAGTAATTATAAAAAGTAAGAAAATAAATGTATCCAAACAATGTGTAAAGTTAAAAAAAACAATGTATCTTGCCTTGATCGTCCGCTCCTTTCGTGTGCCACGCCCCCTAGTTAACCCTGTCTGAAATTTGCGTGTGATCAGGTGTTTCTGGTTGTTGTCATTAGTCCTCTGTATTTCGTCTGTGTTTCAGTTTGTTTCCCCAGTCCGGTCATTGTATTGTCCGTCTGCCTTTTGCCTGCCTTACCTGTAATTAAACCCCGTATTGCCCAATACCCTGACGTCCGCGCCTTTGTCTCCGTTTCGTCTGTTTGGCTCAACAATATTATTATAATTAAATGTTTTAATGGTTTAGTATTATTAATATTAAATTATTTTAAGAAATCTTTATTCTTAAATGTATTTTATTATGTAATTACTGTTACTGTCTATCATTCTATAAATGTATTTTTACTGTCTAAATATATGTATTTAGTTAGTGTAAACATGCACGGTGCTGTCACAGCGAATGCGAGACTGAAGCGTTACCCTTTTGTTTCCGCTGAGAGACGTGCCACGTGACTCATTTCCCAGCGCGTACAAGTTATCTTAGGTCGGCATTCACGGTTTGACTTCTGAGATTCAGATCGAGTACTACATGATTTTTCTCCAAACTGGTGTGAAAAAAACTGATGTACCACTGTACTTCAGTTTGCATCTGGAAGAACAACATAACATTAAATCAAATACAACATATCTGTCTTCTGTCATGATAAACTACTTACTTAACATTGTTTCCAATATTACAGAGAGTGTTGTTTAAGCCTCTCACACAGGAAGCCAGCACAAGACTTCCAGGACAAGCTGATTATGCTTCTGCTTTCATGCTCTTTGTTGCTTAATGCACTAATTATTTGCATCAACTTGTGAATGGCTTAAGAGAAAAGCACCCATTTAATAAAACAGCAGCAGCCACCAAATTAACAGCAGATATAAGGTGAACCATGTGCCAAAAGGAGGCATCCAGAAACAAAAGACTCAGAGGTTATTGTTCAGAAAGACATGCACTGCGGTTTAGAGTGCAGGGTGAGCAGGTCATGCCTAAAGGCCCGGCACTGACGTCACTCTGTCAGCCGTAGGATTTGAACCAGTGACCTTCTGTTGATGAGCATAGACCCATACTCATACAGCCCACATACGTAGATGCGGGTGGTGCAGCATGCTCATTGCTATGGTTGTTCGGGGGGGGTTCAATGAGGGCCTTCAGAGAGGCTTGGGAATCTGAAGAAGAATGGGACTGTCTCCCTGCAGTATTGCAATGAAGAATTAAATTCTCTGTGCTGTTTTATCCATGGGCAGGCATGCTGCATCAGAGGATACACGCTTAATTCCTTTTAACCTTATTAATACAATGTATAATAAGATTTCATCCATCCACCCAACCATCCATCTTCCAACCACTTATCCATCTTATTCTGTACAAGGTCAGAGAATCATGAGATTGCAATAAGTTAAAATGGTTTTAAAAGCATTTTCATATTTCTAATGGAAGACTATACCTTATCGCTATTGTATTACTTATACTAAAGCTTCCTCTTTCATTCTACAGTAGAAAAAAAATGAAAAGTAACCATCATGGTGTCACCAGACTTTCTCACGGTCAGTAGAAAAACAGTGAAATATGCTAGTAAGACCAGAACAAGAGGTTAAGAACAAGAAGAACATTTTCTAAAAATGAAATGAGAGATCCTTCCTCAACTCATGACCCAATTTTCCATTTGAAATTCCTAAATAGGAGGAATATGGTCTGTTTCCACTTTTAAAACTGCTTATTATGGCCTACTTTTATGCTGGTTGTGTATTTATTGTAAAATAAATACAGATTCCTAAAATGAATGGCCACACCTTAGAGGGCTCTGTGTACAAGACAGAATGTGTCCAAAAGACACTACTTGGTAACTTAGTAGATTAAACCTCAATTCTTAAAATCTAAAAACATAAACTGACAATGTTTGTCATATTTCCCTTTTAAAATTACCCAAAAGACACAATCCTGCAAAGCACATTCACAGACATCATTAACAAAAGAAACCGTTTTACATCTATCAGAATTGGTTTATTTTCCTCCAAAGGTTATTATTATAAGTCAATCTTTTAAGTTATATACTAATTATACAGCCCCCACAAAATATACCCAAAATTTCAAACCACATCCATAGCAAATCAGGACCTGGGTTGCGATTCCCAAAAGTATAGCTACTAACTGCTAATTACATTAGCAACATACAGTTGAACCCATTCAGTTGCATGGTTCCAACTACATAACTTGCTAATGAGAGCTTTTGGGAAATGCAACCCTGAGTGTTTTTATATGTACTCAACATAACTGCTGGTCCCAATGCACCTTTTGCTAGAACATCAAGGTCTACAGTACATAAATGTCAGAGTATAAGGATTTAAAGGAAAATAATGGACTATACTATTGTACATAAAAATGCAAATACGGGGATGACTATATCCACACTAAAATAATTACCAGTAAATATTAAGTTAGAAGAATGCATACAGGTACCCAAAACATTCTATTTTTTACTATTTATATCATGCAACTCTGTTGTTCCTTTGCATAACAAATAACAAAGAGACTGATAATATACTGTAAGCTATCTGAATTTATACAAATACAAACAGAAACAGAGACACTTTTATGTAACTCATTATAAAAATTACTCCATAGAAATACCTGACAGACAACACACATTATGACAGTAGAACCACACAGGGAACAATCCTCATTGGCAGGTGAAAGTAGCTTCAAAAGAATGCCACACAAAGAGAGCGATTCACAGGTAGAGTCACCATCAGAACCAATGACGCTACAAGCATCCTAGTTGATACAAGTCCGCTAAAGGAAGCTCAGTGGTTCGGATCTTGAGATGAACCTGAACATCTCTGGCCTTCAGGCATGTGTCACATGTCATGTCCACAGCAATTTGATTATGAGTACATGAAACCAATGTTTCTCAAACCAGCCTCTGGGGAGCCCCAGACAATTGCGTGTTTTTGGGAGAGCACAAAAACGTGGACCGGCTGAGGGTCCCTGAGAACTGGTTTGGGAAACACAGCATTAAACTAGACTTCAACATCCTCCTCTCCCCGCCGCTCACCCACCCCCCCAAATTGGTTTTACTTACAAAAATAGGTACAACCAAGATGACCCCGTAAACTGAAGACTTATCCTGTGAACTCACCTTGAATTTTTTCTACCCAACCTTCTACCTATATGCATCAAGGTCAGAATAACATCTCACAAAAAAACCTGGGTTATGGGGACTGGGCGCCTATACTGACACACTTTGGCCATCCCTGAGTGCAAGAGAGTAAATATTTTTCTCAGAAAGACCCAGGCACTTCATCTTTGGTGTGACATCAGCCTCCCACTGTGACCTACCTAGCAGTGCTTGAAAAAGGCTGCTTCTGAAGATCCCCATAACTCTTAGAATGGCAGTTTTTAGCTGTTGTTCCTCTGGTGTCTTCAGTTTGGAGCAGTAGTCTTCCAACAGCCCTAAGGCCAGAGCTGTATCTACATAAAGGGTTAGGGAAACACACACATTAATGGACCATCGCACATCACAACCACAAGCACTAACAGGGCATGTTGAACACAGAACACTGGCAAAATTAAGTGGAAAGTAGCTCTAAATAAAATAACTTCAAGAAGGTGTTTGATATTTAAAGAACATTTTTATTTAATATTTAGTATTTTAGCATCATCAGCCATAAATAAATGCAAGCCATTCTCCTGGCATCGATTGGAAGAGCATCTATCCTGAAGGGCCACAGACACAAAGACGTTTATGTTCAGTGGAGGAATAAAATCAGCAGTTATTCCCACTGATTGTCAGAGAGACACTGTGTCACTGCTGTGAAGCAAAGATTTACGCCTGGATCAAGTATCTGCTCTGCACAGAAGCCAGGCAGGGGATGTCACTCTGTCACACGAGCCAGTAAATGGGAGACAGGGCCGCGCTTGGCCAGTCACCAGTGAAGTGTCAAGACACTGGGCAGCCTTGTTCTAAAGGGCCAGTGCAATTAAAACAAACAGAGGAACAAACAAGAGGCACTTGTTGAAATCCCTTTCAACAACCCCATATAAATAAAAATCACTTTTCAAATCTGTCAAAATTAATACAAAACACTATTTTAAAAAGATTTCACATAATAAAGGATTTCATCTAGTGAAGCTCCAGACTATCCTCAAAACAGATCTGATTTACTTACAAAGTTGAAGATGATGTATTTGATTCAGAATTCTTTTTAAATATGTTTATTGTAGTTTAACAAAATATTCACCTAACTACCAAACAAGCAGCCTAATATAAGCTTATAATAAATTTTTATACATTTATAAATAGGCCTACAAATCACAGCGTTTCAAAGCACAAGCCAGTTGTCAATCGTTACAATGAAACCAGTTTTAAATCTGTGCGGTTTAACACAGACACAAAACATTCCAATGACACTACTTAAACCCAAACAGTTAAAACAGAAATTAGACACATTACGCGACACATACAAACACCAACCTAAGCACAGGAGAAACAATAAAACTATTTTCCTTCTATCGCAGGGGTTATGAAATTCTAATTGTTTGTGTTACGAGTCCTAAACTGCACCTGCCTGTAAATTAACCAGCAGCCTGGGAAAAGTTAAGCCTGTGATCACGAATTAATACTCTTGATTGCACACACACACCTTCCTTTCTTTCATACGTACTTTCCCTTGCATCTTTCCTGGAGCTCTACCTATAACCTATAGAAACTGCCACACTAAAATACAGATAACGATGCTGTGCCTATTTGTACTGTATAAGGTGTATACAGATAAAATCAGAGGATCGACTGGCGCCTGACTCATGCACTCACCTTTTTTTCTTACAGGCATCCTTGCTTCTTGGCAATCCTCAGTTTATTCTAGTGCTAAACAACATAAAAAGTTCCCTCTCGTCCTCTGCTGCAAACTAGGAAACTTAGAGATGTATAAAATTCTCAGGCAATTATGTAAACCGTTCCTAAAACGTTATTTTTATTGGCGAGTTTGTCGTATTAAAAACGTGCAGGCACAAAGAGAGGCAACCGGAACTTCATATATCTTCTCGACATGTACATATATAGCTAGCTATATTCTCAAGACTTCAGTCAGACAGGATGAATGACAGGTTCCAGATCCTCGGTTGTTGGCAATGAGACACAAAATGCGACATTTACAAAAACAAAGATTGCCGGAATACAACGTTTGGCTTTGCATGTTTATTTTGTTTGAAGTACACGGACATACGGAGGATCCCCTCGACACAAAGTCTCATATGACTCCACTCTGTTGTCTTTCATTTTTTTTTTTCCATTCCCGAGTGAAGCCACGTGGAGTAAAAAAACAGTTAGGAGTTGAAACGGTCACACAGGTAATACGAGGTTCCCATCTGGTCCAGCTGAAAGTAAAGCATTACTGCAGATGAGCAGCTGTGCTGCATGTATTTTCCAAATTAGACTGGCAGACACAGGTGGCACCGGGCAGACACGCCAGGCGCAAAAAGCGAAATTCCTCCGTCGGCAAACAGTGAAGGGGACGCAGTTTCAGGAAAACTTCCCCATCTTTATCGGACTTCCCGGCCTCAGCGATATATCCCCCCCCAGGGGATTCTTAGGCGTTGCTTCTTCACGATCTCAAGCTGCTTGCTGGCATAGTGTCCGTGACCCTCCCCATGTGATGAGCCAGGGATTTAAAAAAGGAAAACCCGATCCGCAATCCCGACCAACATTAAAGGCACAGTGATGCACAGTAATAATTCTGGCAACGTAAACTATACATTCCAGGAAACACTGAATTATACGAATAATTCAGGCTGCTGTTTATTGGCGGCAGAGAACCCTACTTCCTTGTCAGTAAAGTGTTAACCTGCTAAGCTTTTACATTTATAGAACCGGCTGACAAATATTCACTTTTAATATCGGAATAAATGTGCGTAAACCCTATTCATTTCAGTATATGCAAGACACGGAAACTACAGATGTAGCTACCCTACGATACAACATAAACATTTTAAAATGTGAAAATACCTGAAAAAAAATAATGTTCAGCACGCAATGAAGCTACAGACCTGCATGTTTCCGATTAATAGTGTTTTGCTGCTAGTTTGCTGATCCGGGCAGCATATTCATTTTTCTTTGCTAGATAACGGACTACTGACATTATCCGCTCCTGACACTGTCAGTTATCAAAATAGAGATTGACTACTAAATACAGTTAATTAGCCGGTGTAAGCAGAGTCAAGTAGGACGCTACCTGATTAAACATTGCTTAAAATTAGCAGCTCGCTAAGTAGCTATTCTATTTCCCAGCATGAGCATTTAATCCGGTCGGTGCGCCACCTACCGGTAAAGCCGCGCAAGTTTCTTCCGAAAAGCGTGGCTCTATATTTACCCACAGCATTTTAAACACTTCAAGTAATTTCCTTGTAAGATATTTTCTGCGAGGCTTCCGTTAGAAAAAAAGGCGTTTACTTTGTTCTTGTCCCATCGTCACAGCACTTCATGCTATTTCTTGCGCCTTGCCAACGAAACGGGAGGAGCAGCAACAGCAGCAGCCCATTCACCTTAGCAACGAAGAGGCGGTGCTTACCACCCATTGAGATTGACGTAACAACACCCAATCGCATAGCGTGATTTTACCCCGCCGCTGCTTTGCTTGCATCAACCAATAGCAAGCCGCAAAATACTTCCTTGGTTTTGGGTTGAGAGTTGAAACGCGTGTCCCACATGACACATGTAAGATGGCTCTGCTCGTCAGCTTTTGAGTTATAGCAGCAGAAAAGGCTGTATAATCCTTTCCTTTTCAGGGATGGACATTATGCAGCGGATATAACATAAGAGAGTAAATTACAGTGGAGCTTCGGTTTGTTTTTCTAGCTATTACCTGCCTCGATTGGTTTCCCCACAAGGTCATTGCATGTTTTTGTCGTCGGCATGCCTAGCACTCAGAGATTCCTCACGTTTATCTTTTTCTTTTGCTCGTGTTCATTATTTTAAATATTAGCACATCGTGACATGTAACAGGTGTGTGGCGAACAAATCACCGGTTTATTTCTTATCGTTAAATTGTAGGTCCGTTACTAAGGTTTATACGTTGAAGTAGCCTATTTCGTGTTTGCCTCAGTGTATTACAAATTTTAATTCAAATATTTTATTTCTGTTGTTCGTCAGGTGCAGTCAACTTGAATATTTCTATGCATAACAAGATGTCACACGATGCCATATCCGTAAGGGAATCGGGAGATAAACTCCCCAGATCTTTGATCATAGAACTACTATTGAAAAAGTACGAACGACTTCCAGACGCAGACAAGTACGTAGCTATACCCTGCGCCGTTCATTAATCACGTACATAAGTTTACGATATCTAACGTGTTTAATCTTTATACAGGAAGCTGTTTGCTTTTGGTCCCGTCTACCTTGGAGCGAACGGAGCGTTCGCTGGACTGATTGCCAATAGTTTATTTCGGCGGGTCCTGAATATCACTCAGGGCCGAATCACGTCATGCTTACCCATGGCCGTGCTGCCTTTCCTCACAACGGTGGCATTGTACAACGGTGTTGTGTCTAATTCATTGATGTCCGGTAAGTATTTCCAACTGGATTTTTGAAACATAAATCCGTAATAATGAATTTTCCCAGCTAACTGTTGGTTACTATGTTGTACCAAGGGGAGCTGAATTGTCCAACCTGCGCACTGATCAGAGGCGGTGTTGTAGGAGCCGTGAGCGGTGGCCTGTATCCAATCTTGTTGGCCTTACCTGTCAACGCAGGTCTTGCAACCAGGTAGGTAGAGAACACGCCCAAATCCTCCAGTCACATTTATATACCTATCATACTACAGGCACTGGAATAAATTCAAGGAAAATGCTACCCAGACCTAAAGTATCAACTTATTAATTGTAGAATTTCACCAAAAGTTACCATCTAATGTGCACGTAATTTAACAGGTATAATACAGCACCTATGCCTGAAAAAGGAAACGTCCTCCGCTTTTGGATGGCCGTGACCCAGCCCATTGTGAGGAAGATGTCCTTCGTGGTGATCCTGCAGGCCCTTTTTGGGGTTTTCTTGAGTTCTAAGCACTATGGCATCTATGTTAAAATGCTGAAGTTACCTGAAACAGATAGTGAAGAGCTGAAGGAATAAATGCAAAGCTTTAGCTGTCGGATTGTCTCATGTCTGAACAGAGGTTAAGTCGACCCTCCCATAGAATTGAGGTAAGGAAAAAAAAAAGATTATTGATCCCAGACGGAAAAATGCAACTTACTCTAGTTTCATTGTGAAACTAGAAATTGACAGAGCACATAACAGCTGGCAGTTCTGCATAGAAATTTTAAAAAGGGATACTATACCTAATTCAAATTCAAAGAACTTTATTTATCCCCGAGGGGCAATTAAGAAGGCATAGAGGAGCAACACACACAATAGACATGCACATCACCCCACTAGCCCGCCGGTCGACCACACGAGCAGTGACCCGATACCTAAGGGAGAGACCAAGAAATTTAGCCTCATTCTATTCATTATTATTTTTATAAACTGCATACAAAGCAATGCTATTACCAAATGAGTCCATACGTTTTCCGTGAACGGCTGGCCCTGTTTACTTAATCTTGTTTAAACCCACACAAAGCATAAAAAAGTCATGTACAAGACTTGCAGTACATTAAATGGGAAGTTCAGCATCCTCTGTCACATTTAACAGTATATTAAATATTTGGAATTGATATTTAAATATTGCCATTTCTTGGTCAAAATAACTGGTTCAACAGTGTTGACTTGATAAAGATACAGCAGCGCTAACTGCTATGCTTTTTGTTTGCTGAAGTCTTCAAGGAATAAACATTTTGGGCCAAGGGAATGATTAATCTCCATTGTCAAACTATCAAATTTGAATTTCATACAAAAAAGATTTGCATTTTAATGCAGAAAAGTGATGTTCTCAAACACTTTGCATAGAAAAGCTAGCAAATTCCATGTTAAAAGGAGCAGGATTTGGTTTTCCATCTAGGTAAATGCACCCTATCACTCGTCATATCAATTTTATTTCAGTTTCAAATTTCAGTACAGACATGTTTACCTGTGTACACATCTATAGAAACCACATTTAAACTTGAGTGTTGTAGTTAAAGGCTCAGAACCACGGTTCATAATCACTGTCCTGGAACAGAGTTTCCCAGTCCAGGGAGTCCACTCAGAATATTCTGATTAAAATTCTGCCTCATAATTAAACTTGACTGAGCTGATGTTTAAAATTTTCCATGTCATTAAAACGTGAAAAGCTACACAGGTTGACATAAATCGAGCCTTCAGTCATATATTAAATATTTTCCCTTTTACCACTTTCCAATATTGGCAAAAAGTCCACCTGCCGGCCATCTCCAAAGAAACACACAGCTGTATACTATGTTTCTAGGTTTCCAGGAGTCAAATAGTAAGTGCAGCTTAGTTGAACGTCTTATCAATGTCTAATTAAAAATTGTACAGGAGCAAGCTATACAACCATCCAGGAAGCAAAAGACACCAGCTAAGGGATCACAGTGTAGGTCTCGCAGAGATGCGTGATAGCATTCACTTTCTGCCATAAGTTATCGAAAAAAAGGCAAATTTCATATACGAAAAAGATCTTTGCATATATTCAGTTTAGCTTGATCTGAATTCAAGGATCCATCCAAAAAACTGCTCAGTCAAGATTAATTATCAAACTAAGTGCCAACAGAGATGCAGTGGAGCATCAGGACTGCAAAAATCTGTCCCACAGACAGCAAACCATTACCACGCTTTATCCATTTTGATGAAGAAAAAGATTAGAGGATGCTTTGCAGATATCAAATTTGCTGTTTAAAAAGAGAGAGAGACAAACATTAATTCCAATTTCTCTGAACAAACCGTCCAAATCTGGTGAGAGCAAAATCTAAATAAAATCACTAAAAACTCAGAAATAAGTGTATGTTAAAATGGGATTTATTGTGAAATCATTCTGTTTTAACGCAAAGTAATTGAAACATGGCTTACATTTTAAACATTTGAACAGAAACAAAAGAAACTCAGGACAAAGGCTTTGGCTGCCACAAAATATTGCTGTGACAATCTTAGGAACCCCACCTATATATGCAAACCAGCGACATCTTAATAAAGCCTGTATAACATCACCTAAATATTTCCAGAAAATCATGCATTTGTGCTTTAAAATGATTTTCTCTGCATTGTACCACTTCAAAATTACCTGGCCATTTCTGTACAACTGCAACTGTACATTAAAAAGAAAACTGCCTCAGTATATACCAATGAATCCAAGGCATGATGGGTTAACTTTGATATTTTAAAAGTTGTGGTGCTGTGAGATGCCAGTAAAACCCACAAACTTACACCATCTCTTATACTACCTTTTAACAAATATCAGGCCAAGATGCCAGCAGGTGGTCCCGTTTCTTCAGCATTCCCCAGAGCAGAATCCACTTTAGCATAAAGAAAGATAAGGATGCTAAATGAACACATTCTTCAGAGAAAAAGTGATGTTTCACAAAGAGAGCTCAATCAATTCTGGTTATGTAGGTGAATTTAGGAGAATTTTGATGTCTCACTTATGTAAATCAAGTAGCCGGGTCATTATTGTGGATAACGCAGGATAAACTCTTTGTGAAACCTCACCATATTTACAATATTTTACAACAGAAGATTCATCGTGAGCTCTGTCTGTTTACAGTTTTTTCCGAGTGCAGTTTTCACAATCGCCTTTTATAGGAGGGACTGAAATTAACAATAGTCCAAGATTATGAGAATGAATAGAAAATATGAAGCCCAAAGCTTCTCATGTCCTACACCAAACCTTTACCGTTGCAAATTTACATTTCACAATTACATGGAACCTGATAATTTCTGTCCCTGCTTAACATTGTTAATTTTACATAGTCTTAACATGGCTCCAACATGGGCCTCCAGAAATAAAAATCTATGCAGCATGAGGTGTTTCAAAGCTTTATCTTTCAGTATATGATCCTTACCATGGTGTCATGAAGTCGTGGATGTGCAGTCACCCACCAATCCCCCATGGCAGATCACCTAGAAGAAAACTAATCGACAGGTTTAGCAGTAACTTGTACGGAAAGCTGGTGAGCAATATTGTCTCAAAACATGCGCCACCTTGGATACCATCTGTTATCTTTACAATGAACTAAAACAAAAACATTTTGCTCATTCTCATTTAAAAGTTCATACATCTGTCCCCTGAATGTTCATTTTTAACTTTTTTCCTCCAAGTTCAGTCTCGCGACGGGGGGGATAAAGAGAAGAATTAAAGTTACTTGACCCTACATTTTAAGTGAGGAGCTTGCGCTCTCCGCACATTTACTGCAGAATTCCACTGAGACGTGATTCGTATCGACGTGCAGGCAGATGCCACCCGCCGTCTCCTTCTCGTCCACCTTTACCCTCTTTCTAGGTAGGGCATAGTCGTGGTCATTCTTGTTGGACTCCTGGAAAAGCGAGGTAGACAATTTCATGCCATTCACACCGCTCAGTCTGGATAACAGCTGGGCTAACATGCTTTCGTTGGCCAGCACGGCCCTCAGATACCTTGTCTCGTCTTCCAGTTCCTCCACTCTTTTGTTCAGTTTTGAGTTTTCCTGCCTAAGGCTACAGTTTTCAGTTACCAAAGTGCCAACTTTTTTCTCCAATCCATTCACGTATTCTTTCTTCTTAAGGCGGTTCATTCTCGCAGCAATCGCGTTCTTGTTGATCCGCCCGGGGAAGCTCTCTTCTAGCTTCTGGGTCATCTGAGCAGGACCTCTGATCTTCAGGGGGGCGGAAAGCTCCTCTACCCGCAAGGGCGAAGCTCCGATTTCCGCCGGATCGTCTCCGTCGGCATTCGTGGTGGTGGTCCCTGTTATGTCGAGAAGCGGTGACAGCGCGTCATCGTCCAAGGTCCAGTTCAGGCCATCCAAGCCCAGGAAATCCTCCAGGTCCAAGCCGGATGCGTCTTCGCTTTCTGACGAAAACTGCTGACAGACAGATGCTTGCTGGCTGTCAGTCGTCTCTGCGGGCTCCCGGAATGCTGCAGTCGCGGGACTCCTTGCTCCATTTCTCCCATTTTCGCCGATGCGTCCCCGTTTCCTCGTGATCATACTTATCTTCGGGGTACTTCCGCCAAACGGTCCCCGACGTCCCCTTTAACCACAATAAAAATACAATTTTAACGTCGTTACATAGCTCATAATACGTAACATAATATACACTACCTAAATATATATAAAATGACCACTGTTTGAATAAACATTTGTACTACAATATAGTTAAAGTTGAGCCCAGTTGAGTTATTTTCAAGCCGGGCCCAAAGCAAAATGGCTAACAAACTAACTCGGCTACGTACCTGGAAAGACCGCCTCGATTCTCACCGTTAGTCGCCACAGCTAAGTGCATAATAAGCAAAATATACAAAAGAGCAAACGTTAGATACATAGACTTAATACTGGGATTGAAGAAGCGTTTTACTTCGGTACGTAAAATAAGCAACTAGTTTGACACCGAAGATGACACAGCATTTTTTAAAGCTAGCTAACAGCGCACGAACTTACCAATATATTCTTCACCACGTAACAAGAATTTGCGATGTATTACCATCTGATTTAATGCAGTTCACATGAATTTTGTGTCTTTCGGATGAAGAAAAATGAAAATATAAAGTATTCTTCACGCTGTCTGGTGACCTACCACACTGGAACAAAGCAAACTCATACGAAGGGCTGACGTTGGGAACATGGCTCCAGCTCGAGATGATGACAATCTCGCGATATCTTGAATGAATTATCTCGTGGGCGTAACCGAGGACCTATGTCAATTACAGTTGGCATGAGAGTGCTCGTCGCTTAAATGGCTTTAACTATAGACGTTAATTTACAGCTAGCTCTCTGGTTTTAAATACTTAACATCGGTTGAGGGATTACGTAACACGTTTTTAAAAGTGTGCCTCTTTATTGTACACTAGAATAGCATATAACAACAGTTAAATTCCTCCAAGATGAACATTTGCTGTCTATACATGAACTCATTAATTAGCATACATTTTGAAAATTCCCATGAGTCTGTACCAGATAAATGGTTTAATGATGACTGGATCATTAAAACTGTCAATAAAATTCAAGTGACAACGTCAACACTGTAAGACAAGAACCACACTTTTTATATAAAGAACATGTAAAACATATTTGACTTTATCAATGTGTCAAGGCTTTTAGAAATCAGTGAAGACACATTTTAGATGTACAATATTCATATTAAAAAAAGAATGTTGTAATACATGACACAATGTTAAAAATATTTAAAAAAATGTCATCATTAAAAATAACAGCTCTACCAGTATACCATACTTAATTAAGGTATAAATTAAAATAAAGAAATCTAAAAGACTGTCAGTTTTATTTAAGCCACCACAAATTGTCCTCTTATTTCGACATACTTTTGGCCATCAGGAGCATTCGCAAATGAATCACATCTTCCACCCATTCATTATGATGATTCATCATCCTTTCCCACAGATTTGCTTCATCTGATTTGGAATCCATCCACTCTACAGCTGTTCCATAACTTGTACCTGCAAGCAAGAGTGACATAAATTTCATTAATAATGTACAAATCTAGATGTATTTTAACTAAAATAGTTATTTTGCATAAAGTAATACATACCCAGTTGAAGTGAATTGTATACTCTAATTCTTGGTTATGAGCACAGATCTCTCATGCATAAAAATCGCATGTGGGAATTTTACTTGCACAAAAAATGTTCTGAGGGTAGGATGAAAAATTATTGGTTTAACCAATCAGATTGGAGAGGTGGTGGGTCCAAGCAACTAGAGGAGTTGTGATTGGTTATCCTTCTGAACCAATCATATTTCATTCTGCCCTGAGAACATTTTTGTGCAAGTAAACCTCCCATGAGCATAAAAACCACACAAGCTTTGCATTACAAACTTGAATATGCAAGTCTTATGGGAGCATAGAGGGAGGTTCAAGAGGACTAGCTGCCAGTCCAAGCCAATGTGGGGCCCTAAGTGACGCTTCCTGAGAAGTTGGCACCCTAGACGGCCTCCTATGGCACCTATAAGATTGACCAGCCCTGCTTTCACAGATTAAACATGGCTCTCACCTTTACCAAGGCCAAGCCTCAGCCCCCCTAGGAAGCTGTTTGAGAGGCGTTCATGGTCCCACACTGTAATCTCCACGCAGACCTCCCCTAAGTCTTCAGGCCGGAGACTATTGTACATCATGGTGTGGTTAAACTCTGGGTTGGACATCCCCTTTAAAACCCGTGTCTTCTGACAACTCTTCTTGCTAGTGTCAGGCAGCATCGTGCTGCAGGAGTACAAATGCAGACAGAGTGAAATTTGGGGCACTGGTAATTTTTCACCCCACATTGGTATTAATTATTAATTTCTTTCCCATTATAGTAAAAGAAAAAAAGGTGACAAAGAGAAAAACGAACAGTGGCCCCTAGTGGACATATCTATATTTCATGTAATGGAAAAGGTCTGGAGCCGCAGTTTTTAGCCAAAGCTACTTAATAATTTAGTTGTGTGAGCTATTGAAAAATACTTTTCTGTCACACTTATATTAATGAGGCTGTGTGCCCTTCAAGAAGTGCTGCCTGCATGTCTGTAATGACTGTAAATTTTATGTCGTAAATGGTGAATATGTTCAACTGTTTTGCTTATTAGTTTCTGTGCAAGCAAATAAGTACGATTTCAGGTACTCACAAAGAATTATAACCTGACGACAATTAAACATAGCTTTATATTAATTTAGCATACCTAACAAAATAATAATAAAAAACTAAGTAAAATGTAAGCATGTAATTCTTAGTATGTCGGTTAGTATGTAGTATGTCTAAGAAATTTCCCGATTGTGGGATTAATAAAGTCAATCAATTAATCATTGTGTACAGACACATGTCCTGTGATGGACTGGTATCCTGCCCAGGGTCTCCCCTGTACCTTCTACCTTGTACCTTATGCTACCTGGGATAGACTCCAGGACTGCCTGTAATCTTGTACATTATAAGTGATTGGAAGGTGGATAGTTTTTTTATGAATATACATTTAATGATGTTCAGAATTCTTTTCATAAGTTATTATTAGTTTTGTACACACAGTGGTCTCATAGATTATAGTGCCAGATATTGAGAATCAACTGGTTAAACTTTTCCAGAAAGTGCATATTCCAGTTATTCTGGTACTAGATTAGTGGATCGTGTTGCCGTTCAAAAACACAAAACAGAAAGAAAAGTTGTTTGTTTACATACCATTTAACAAAGGGGTCAATAGCAGCTCCCCTGATCATAGGCAAATCCTTGCAATCCTTCACCCAGATCTGAACGTCGCCCATTTCAGCCGGCTGCTTATCTAGAGGAGGTCATATTTAAATGTTAATAGCAGATCTGTAAGAACCACCAGGAAACACCAAGGCTATGCTGAGTTTAAAATACCCCTATTACCCTACAGCCCTCCATGCTTCCTAAATGTTAATGCTGCACTTTCGGCTGATTTGAACAGTTGCCTTATTGGGTTCTTGCTTTGTTTCAAAGATGTTGTGTCGCGTTCTCATGTCAGTGTAAATGGACCCAAGCATTAGCTTACTGTGAGAGACATGTGGCAGGTAACGAAGGGCCAATCTTATCTCTCCTCTGTAGTCTAGGGGCTGCTGACTTGAGCTACTCTGTGGAGAGACATCGACAAGTACAATTAACTACCATACTCAGGGTGTCAGATCTTTTACTGCAGAGAACGCCCACAGCACAAGTGAACTAAGCAGCTGCTTCACACCCAGCAGCCACCAGGGGGTGCCCTCCATCTCATCAGCCTGTCAGAATGTGAAGGAAGATGACAAATGACAGCTAAATTAATCACATTTTGTTTAGGGCCTCAAGAATGGTTGGTCTGGCCCTGGGTGGGTCATTCTTCAAAGTAGGTCTATGCATAAAAAATTAATGAAGTACATAAATGTGAAGTGCCCAGTTTAAGTCTTTAACGGACTGTTTGATCATTTGGTACAGAAGGCTAAACAGTCAAAGATTGTTAGTTCAATGGCACTGATGCTTTGTTAAGATATTACCCTCGGTTTCAGGAGAAAGTCGTTCATCTTCATGTTGCTGAAGTCCCACCTGGACAAATCCACATCCACCTCGCCCAGGAAACTATTCCGCCCAAAGGTGTCATTGTGCCACACAGAAACGTTCAGGGTCTGTGTCTTGAGGGTTTCCATATCCACTTTGTACTGTGAAAGACAGATATTCTGCTTTGTTCTCTGGCTGGTCTCAGGGGTAATTAAGGGGATGGGGGGCCTCTGGTCTAATCTGAACCCCAGCTCCACACCTAGCTGTAAATTTACTTTAATGCTTAATTGTTTTAAAGTGCTAAACACATCTCTTACCCTAAGTATTTCATTGTATGTTGGATTAATAGTCTTCTTCTTCACAGAAGTTTTCCTTTTTCCCATCCTGGACTTGTCTGGTAACAGGTAACTCTTAACATAACTGGAATTACAAATATATCATAAGCAATAAAACACTGACATAACTGCCGTCGTTGCTGTAGGTCAGTATGCAGACATAAAGTGAATGTTTGCAGCCTAAAAATTAAGTGATTTGTGTTCCTAATACTGGAATCACTGAGAGGAAATGGAACATCCATGTTGGAGTACATTTGCATAATCAGCTACTCATCTAATGCTTTAAAAAGAAAAGGTGGTTAGCCTCCTAATATAAATATATACTTTTTTAAACAACTGTACAGGAAGCCTTAGCTCATCATTTAACTCTGCAGGCAAGGTGTGACTCTGCAGTTTAGACCGTTGTGCATGTGATTGGAAGGTTACTGGATCAAATTGTGTGCAGTGTGATTTCACAGTTTGACACTTCAGCACTTGTAAGTGTTTATATTAAAATAATGCAAACGTGTAAAATGTACAAAAAGTATAAATACTTTGTTGAGGATTTTAGTCAGGTCATTCACCACTTATAAGAGGTCTACAAGTACCTGCTCATGAAATGTTTATGATTCATTACTAAATCTGCCCAGTATATTGATTTTTCATTTCCCATGGAAAAAAATATTATTTTGCTAATCTACACCAGCAATGTCAGTGTCACAACATACCGGACGAAGGACTCGAGGGCAGGCATTGTGACAAAACAAAAAATGGGGTTTACTGAAATCAATGAACAAAGACTGGAAAAAACAGAATCATAAGGGTTCGAAACAGGAGGACTGGAACAAGAGAGAACACTGGCAATAAGAAGGTTCAATATCCATGACTAGATTGAGGATGACAAAACTTAAGGTACTTAAGTATAAAAGACTAGCAAGGGGTTAACAACAGGCAACTGGGAATGCTCAGTTCAACATGATAGTTAGAAACAAGATGCAAGTAATAGATATGGCTATGACAGGGAGGAGACGGGCAGGGATATGACATTAGACTGCTTTTTCTGAATAACAAGAAAATCATCACACTTTGTTCTTGTATAAAGCCGTTGATGACAATAATGTAACTTTAACCTTAATGTGCAACTTAACTTAGTCTTCTTGTGTTGCACTGAAACTTCCAATGCTACATTCAAACCTGTCCTGAGTGAATTCAATAGGATAGATTGGCTTTTGTTTCAATAGATTTGAATATATCCTCCTGAGACCCCACCCATTCATTTATGTCCATTGTAGTTGGCATTTTATTTTTGCATTTATCTTTTCACTGATGTTAGGAAACATTTATTCCTGTTGTGCACTAAAGAGGACATGCTGTGAAATTAAAAATAAATTTGGAAAAAAAAATAAATTGTAAGATGTCTTATTTCTTCCAAAGACAAATAACCTAAAATTGAAGGACAGTTTTTCCCTTGGGTCTCAGGTACTCTAAAATTATGTACTTTTACTCGAATAGTACTTTACCATATTACTTTTATTTTTACTTGAGTAGCATTTTGGTGTGGTATTTGTACTTGCACTTAAGTATAAAAGCTGAGTACTCTTTCCACCACTGAAAGAATATAATTTAAAATAATGAACAGTGCCAATATCTGATGTTGCACTTTATGTCCTTATGTTAAATCCAGATGCATATAAACACTTACGGGTCGGACCGGTTCTTCTTGGTGTCGCCAACAGCCAGGTCCTGGCACTGGACCACAAAGATGTGGAACTCGCCCAGCTTCGGTACATAGCTGATGGCGAACTTGATGGTCCCCTTGACGTCCACACTACCAAAGTCCCCGCTGTAGATGCTCATCACACTGCCAGTGACCTGCCATTCACAGGGGTCATGCAGAAGTTTTAAAGAGGTCAAATTGGGTCACATAAAGCTTTTCTGTGCACAACAACCCTGATTACATTCTTAATATCCCACATTAGGAATGTATCATCAAATGCTTTATGTCAGGTATCATTACTCTTTACATAGGTCTACTGTTGTTTCCGGAAATACTTTCAGAAAGACATTAAGACCGATTTACTTTTTGTTAGCTTACATGTGAACTCGGAAACATGCAATATCCTTTCCTTACAATTAAGAAGATTATTTTTGAAACATTGTGACATAACATATTAATTAAAACAGAACTGTCATGATAGCCCAACACAAACAAAGCCTCGATACACATTTCTGCATGGTTACACATGGGTGCCTGTCATCTTTGTCAACATACAGAGGAGACTGACGTCACACCAGAGGTGCCGCTACGCATAGTGAAGTTGCTGTCCCTCCTGTACGGGCCAGGACTCTGGGCGCCATTCTAGAAGAGAGTGCGGGAACGAACATGTATGAGTGGTGGAATGTGGGCCCCTGTGACGGCCCCACATGCCCAGAAAAGCCGCGGCTGCGTTAGGGTCAGAAACAGAAACCTTTTCCATGGTTACCAATCATCCTGAGGCTGACAAGACACCAGCAAAATGCGATGAAACCCATAACTATACATTCATAAGAGCACACTGAAGGTAACTAGGAGGAATTAAGAACATAGTCTAACCATAATAATAATAACAATAATATATTTCTAGATCAAACTGAATCATTTAATTTATACTGATAATTCATACTGACTGACAAGAGTGATGTCTTCACACTCATTCAGAATCCTAAGGTCATAGCTCCTATATAAAATATTTATCTTTACAGTGCATTTACAAAAATGATTCATGTAAATTAATATACTTCAATATTCATTCATTCACACTGAAAGCTGCCCACAGCATAAAGCACATTGTGATTCTACCAAAATCTCATTATGTTACTGCTGTCAGTCTGACCTGCATCTAAGACAGAGTATCTAATTATCTTCCAATACTGAGTTTACACTCACCTAAAGAATGATTAGGAACACCATACTAATACGATGTTTGACCCCCTTTCGCTTTCAGAACTGCCATTTTAGTACAGTGAACTCATTGTCATGTTCAAGAAACTAATTTGAAATGATTTGAGCTTTGTGATATGGTGCTTTATCCTGCTGGAAGTAGCCATCAGAGGATGGGTACATGGTGGTCATAAAGGGATGGGCATGGTCAGAGACAATGGTCAGGTAGCCCGTGGCATTTAAACGATGCCCAATTGGCACTAAGGGGCCTAAAGTGTGCCAAGAAAACAT
>JABFDZ020000109.1:18305400-18324187 GCA_019775955.2 Pollimyrus isidori | reverse complement strand
ATGAGCCAATGGGGTGAGCTGCAGTGCTGGGGCTATTCATGAGCCAATGGGGTGAGCTGCAGTGCTGGGGCTATTCATGGGCCAGTGGGGTGAGCTGCAGTGCTGGGGCTATTCAAGGGCCAGTGGGGTGAGCTGCAGTACTGGGGCTATTCAAGGGCCAGTGGGGTGAGCTGCAGTGGTATCGGATGTTGCAGTATAAATAGGTCGGTGTTGTGCTTGGTGTTTATGTCTGATCCTTTTAAGGGCTGCAAATAAAGACTGCTCACATGAGCATGACGCTACCTCATCTGCTTGGCGATGCCAGGGTCTGCCAGTTATTACACTGGTGTCAGAAATGGGGAGCACTGGAGAGAAGCATTGGAGAGCCAACCAAAGTGGCACAGAAAGCTTGATGAGACCTCCAAGAGCCCAGCACTATGATGCTAGTGCCCCCCTGCCCGCTATAGCGGGAGCGGTACCACACGGGGACACCGAGAAGAAGAACACCCACCTGAAGTTGCCCCGTTACAAAAAAAAATGCCCCTGGAACCCTAACTGGCCCAGTTCTGGCTAGTGGCGCGGTACAACAACTGCTCCGCCAATGAAGCAGTGGACCGCCTGGCCGTGGCCCTGGAAGGGGAGGTGCTGAGAGCCCCCCTAAGCCTCTCTCCTGGGGAGCAGGATGATTGTGTCACCCTGACTACCACGCTGGAGGGGTGGTCTGTCCAGTCTGCCAGTCCACTGGGAAGATGAGGGAGCAACTGGTGAACCGTTGGCAGCACACCAGTGAAAGTCTGGAGGTGTTCATGACCTTACTGGAAGACGGCGCCCGGTGAAGCTACCTCACTTCCCCGGGCGGCGCAGGACCACCCAGCCCTCCATGCTCTACTGCAACCACTTTCCCTAGATCAAGTGCGCTAGCATGTGTGTCTGAAGAAGCCAGATATTCTGGAGATGACCAGCGCTGAGTCCACCTTGGGGCCGATCCTGCGCTACAGAGAACACTGAGTAAGGGGAGGTGTGGAGAGCAGGAACACATCGCTCGCAACTACCCTGCCCCAGCATCTTGAACTCACCCCGCCCCAAACCACATGTGGGACACAGAGAGCAGGTGGCACCACCCACAACGCATGCCAGTCCAACCCCTGCGGGTGCACACAGAGTGGGCCAGTTCAGCAAAGCTAGTGGTCTATACATCAACGCCCTGCCAAGCCCTGGTGGACACAGGGTCCACCATCACCCTAGTCCGTCCGGGCATGCTGCCAGGCACCGAAAGGGCTATGCCAGCTGGCTGGGAGCCCACAAGCATCCAGCTGGCATCAGTGACTGGTGTGCGGAAGGCCACGAGGGGGGAAGAGGCAGCTGTGAATCACACTGGCAGGACACACAATGACACAGGACGTCTGGTTTCAACCACTGCGTCATTGGGTTGAACCTGTTAGTTCACCTGGGAGCCGGCATTGATGTACCATGGGTAGCAACAAGTGGTAGGATAACAGATTTGAGAGATGGGGGGGGTCACTGAGCCATCCAAGAGCCTGTGGGCAGCTCCAGCGATCCTCATCACCAAGACGGAGGGTCGTGGGGCTTTTGCATTGTTTATGATGGCTGAATGCGGTAATGAAGAAGGCTTCCGCACATCGACAGCATGCCTCAAGTATCAGGAAGGCCCTAGGAAGTCTGCAGAGCTGCTCCTATCCCAAATACTATCTGATGAATCACCAGCCAAGCCTATAAGATGCATGAAGGGGTTACCTCACCCTTTTTGGGTGTTGAAATGTGCTGATGCATTTCTGGTAATCATTCCTATTTTTACCCTCAAAATCTCTTTACTGTTACTTTATATGACATCTCTAAGTGTAATTAGCCGGGTGAGGTTGGGTTTGCCACACAAGGAGGCCCTGTGACCTCTCTCTGCCCACAACTGGACACACCAGCAGAATCCCTTCTGACTAATCAGAAATATAACGAAATGAAACATGCCTGTTCATCCATCTGTCCAGACACAGCATTAAAGAGTCAATACTTCAGGTGAAAAGCCCACGTAGACAGAGAACACAGAACCGGGACCAGAATCAGGTCAAAAATCTACATGAAAAAAATGCTTTTAAATACTATTTAAAATAAGCACCGGACTGTGCAGAGTTTATATCTTGCATATCTTGATGTGGCATTTTTTGGGTCCTTCACCTGATTTCCAAAGGCATGCAGTCCTGAATGGATGGATATAATATTTTACATGCTGTCACCACCTTATTGCTCAGTATTTCATATAGTTGCTTCATCACTGGCCCCAAATTTTACCTGCAAGTTTTATGTGTGTGTTTAAATTAATCACAGGTGCTGTCGGCAGCTTAGCCGCTCACTAAGCACCCTTACTACTGCATTTTACTACCAAACAATGCCAGCTTGTGTTCTACTTCCTGCTTGCGTTCTGCATAGCCTCCTTCCAACAGTCATTTGCTTATTTTCCCCTCAGCTTTGAGCGGATGAAGGAGAGCTAACAGAGGACATAACTGGCAGTGCATCTGTGAGGGCCACAGAGGTTTGCGGGACCCCAGTCAACAACCTCCACACTAAGTGTAACATGTTGCTGTAACCAGTAAACTAGCTACAATCTTCAAACTCTACCTGCTAGCTATTTATTTAGCTTTCCTAACATGTGAGGTTGAGTGGTGGCCAGTAACGACAATCCTGCCCAGACCATAACACAGGCTCAGCCTGCCTGGAGGTTCCAGGCCCACCTGACGCGTTGATCCTCTGCCTGTTTCAGCTCTGTGTCCCTCTTGAGCACAGCCATGATCATCTCCTGCTCCTCCGCCGTCAGATAGCTCAGGTCAAGCATGGTGAAGGCGTGCCGTTCCAGCCGGGTCCAGGCGTATTTAGTCGATCGGTATCAGGTCCAATTGTCTTCTGCTGACGCTGATGGAGCTTGAACACCAAAGTTCTACGCCTGGAAAGGCTGCATCTCTGAGATCTCTCTGATGGCTACTCATCCGGGTGCCAGGTGTTGACCGTCACATCGCCGCCATCTCAACTGGACGCCCAGACTTGAAGAGAGACAGGGCGGGTCCACAGCAGACGACTGATAATCTGCAAAAGGTGATAAAATACTGCACCATGACCAGGTGTGTCCACCAGTAGAAGTAACATAGTGAATTGTATTCCTTAAGGACAATCATAAGGAATTAAATTAACAACTGTTTTATTTATTATTATTATTAATGTATCATTCATATAAGGGACACCTTCTTACTTTGGCTCTCAGCGGAGGCGGACACACTTCACTCCCTTCCCTTATCTTCCCTGCTTACTACTCTCGTCTCATCCAGTCTACTGTCTTCTATACTTGAGAGACTCTCTCAGCCTAAGAAACTAAGAAAATTATGGATTTAATCAACTGGTCTCTTAACGCGATTGACACGATCTTCTCGACGAGAAGCACAGGCTCGGGGGAACCTGACTGTCCTGCAGGGACGTACGCAGCTGGCTACACGATGGACGAATGGGAGAAGTGGAGGGTCGGGTGTCTGGCAGCTCTGTCCGTGGAGGACATGGAAGACATTTACCTATTCGGAACCAGGATTACAGGTGTGATGCTGATTGGATTAGGCATTGCCCTGGTTTATCGGAAATTTAAGAAGACGGTGACAGCCGCTCAAAGCCCCACCAGGCTGGCCGGGATGATTGACGGAGTTGGCAGAGCTGTTGGGACTCAGACTATGGCGACAGATCGCAAATTTGACAACATCACTGTGACTATTGTCCACAGACTTGATAACATCACGGAGAAGCTCACGGCTCTGCAGAGGATTTTAATGGTGGAGACCAGCATGGACATTGAGGAGCTGCGAAATTATAGCTTCTCACCCGAAAACCCAAACAACTCTATTCTATCTGCTTTTGGCTGCCCCCTAATCAGCACTGGCCTTGGCCAAGGCCGCTGCTGCATTGAACGACTCCCCCAGAAGAACAAGGCAGTGAGACTCTCTTGCATTCCTCTCCCCCAAACCCAAGGACACCCTCGCCCAATCCAACGCCTTCGCCACTTCATACCCTCAGCATGAACAGGCGGCTCTGTGACCAGCGTCTCTATGGCTGCAGGACCGGATGGCTGTCTGTCTATGCTGGATTACCTCCACATCCCCATTTCCCTCCCCTGTCGCAAGTCACGACTTTTTATGTTGCAAGGTGTAGTGCCCATGTGCTTATGTTGCTGAGGTGTTTTTTCTGTTCCTACATTATACTCCCTACAGGGGTACAGTCCTCCTCCTCTCTCCTCATGTAATTCTGTTTTCTCTGTTCTTCCTATATCCTCTGTCTTCCTGACCTGTCTACCCCTATAATGTGATGTTTGTATATGTATGGTCAGGTTGATGGCCAGCTTTTCGCTGGTACTTGTGACCAGTGACATGGTATTACAATAACAACAGCAATAAAGGGTCATTCAATACCAATACCAATCAATTCAATATAAATATCACAAACAAGTAAATAGTACTATTATAAAAATATATGTGGGTAGCTGGTATGGTGAAATAAAACTAGGTCAGAAACTGAAAATAAGCAATAAAGTGAATGACTAAACTAACAATTATAAAAGTACATTCATTATGAAATGAATAATTTCTGGCATTTGGTGTCAGGAATTTGGTGTCTGGGAGCTGTGGAATTTTTTACAAATGAGATTGCATCCACATTCCAGAATCAAGAACAATGGAGCAGTTTAGCTTAATACCATAGTAGCAATTTGAAGCATAATATGATGGGTCCCAAAATCTCTGGTTGTACAGTAAGTGAACCTATATGCCTATGCTGACCATATTTGTCAGAATGCAAATGACCATAAACCATCTTTCTCAAGCATAATAAGACATTTTTGATTTAAAGTATATTTAACAAAAACCAATTTGCTAATTTATTGGTTGCTTTGGAGGAAAAATATTATAATATTTTATAATATAATATAAAATATAATATATTTTTATAATATATTTTTTTTTAACTTGTGCTATATCAAATCTATAAAGATGAATGTCCCACTTAGGTCATTTATAAAGATTATGGTGTCTGTCAGATAGGTTACACTATGGTCAGGTACTCATTACTCTCGCCAGTTCAAGAATCACAGGAATAATCATCAACGCTATAGTTCTCAGATTCCTAAATATGCACAGACATGCAAACGCTCTCATGCAGATTAATCATTCGGGTGAAAAAGCAAACAGCAAAGCAGGCCAGGGCTCAGCAAATGCATGCAGGACTCAGCAGCAGTCATGAGACTTATAAGCGTATGAACTGTCATGCACATGGGGCTGTAAGGCGTGCCTCGGTGAACACTTCAAAGGCACCCACAAGATTATCCACCCTCCCACCCCACCAAAAACAGACCAATAAGGGACATTCCTACAAAGAATTCATTGCACATAGCAAAAACATATACAGACAAGCAAATTAAACGTACAGACTAAACTCAGAAAATAATCAATGCTACAAACCGCCAGAAAAAGCAAATCTCTCTCACATAACTCTTCACAAAAATTATCTGCTCTCCATGCTATTGCCCTGGCAAATGTTTTTGATAATATATTCTTTTTTATACCCAATATTTGTTTTCAGTTTTTATTTATGCTCAAGAGCATAGTGCTTGTTATGACTGCGGAAACAGAAATGCTACAAAGACTGCACCCAGTACACAGGCGAAGAAAATGTCCATTATGGACAACCCTTCAACCTAGATTCACTGCAATAACTGCAACAATAAAATAATACTAAAACAAGCACAACCCTGCAATACTGAAAAGGATAAGCGGTTAGAAGATGGATTTAAGGATGGATAGATGGATAGTAAAAAAGCACCTATTTGCCATTCAAAAGTAAACTGGATTACATAATAATGCACTACTTACTGTAAGTTTCACTGAGTAACCAAAAGGCACAGTTTTTCTACTAAAAATACACTCATTTGTAGTGCAGTGGACATGCAGTAATAACATACTGCAAAATGTAAATATTGTAATACAAGATGTTGTGTGGATCATTGTATTTGACTGCGTAATGTAATCAGCAAAGGATATCAGCTGCACAATCATTTGCTGATTATCTCTCCAGTCTGCATGACATAAACACAGCAACAGCTCTCTGGTTCCTTAATGACTTCCCAGCAAGGTTCCAAATAGAGTTAGTTTGCAGTGGAAAACACACCCCCATAGAAACTTTGTTGTGAAACAAGGTTTAGTTCCAATAGGCTACAAATCACTGGAAAAATTACAGTCCTTCCCAACAATCCTCCAGAAAGCATGGAAATCCTTCACTTACCTGATAGGTGCACATCTAACCTAATTTACTTTATCAATACAGCTTTCCCAAATTAGTGAGTCTTTTCTGTACTTCAGCACCCTTTCTTGGTGATTTTACAATCTGACTTTTCAGTAAAGTTAAGCTGGTTAAAAAAAAACCTGAGTAATATCTTTCTCTTTCAAAAGGACAGGAGGTTCTTCTCTTGTAGGTTACAGCTTGTGCACAAACTTGCACGGAAATAAGTCATTTTTGCAGATCACATGGTCTTACGATACCAAAGAGATTGTGGGGAACTTGGCAAAGCAAACGCATTAAAAGACATGCATCTCTTTATCAAAAACCAAATCAAAAAGTACAAGTCAATTTAACAGGGAATGTTTGTGTATTTATTTACTTTTAAAGGGGGCCAAATGTCTTTAACATTACTTTTGCTAAACATCACATTCCCCTCAAAAAGCTCTGAATGTCTTATCTTTCCTGGGTAGACTGTGCATGTTTCCGCAGGTCTGCATTCCTGTGCTAAACAGCACCACACCTACCAAAGCAGGAAAAGAACGGGCCTTTCATTTTAAAATCTTGAAATATCATATTTGCTCTGCCACTATGGATTTGATGGTAAGAGATGTTTTCCACCTGTTCTGAAATCACAGTGAATTCCAAGTAGACCTTTTGCATTTATGTTAAAAGCAGAACTTATTTGTAAGAAAGATACATAAGTTCTATGCCCACAAATATATGAACTGCTTGGTTTAAGTCTGTTTAAGAGTGCTTAAGTGTAGTAATTATACTTCATAAGTTCCTGGCCTGGTTAAAGGAAGACCCAGTAGAGAATACTTTTGAAAACATCTGAGCAAATTACGTCTCAAATTTGCATTCACATTTGCAACTCTGGATCCCCCATCGCCTGTATGTGTCACAAGCATGAAATACTCTGGCTGCTTGCTTTAAGTTAAGTCGTATATGTCCAGCACCCAAGAAAATATATCCCCTGACTATCCGGCTGCGCAGCGGCGTCACCTAGCCCTACAAGAGAAGCAAAACTTCACACAGTGGTACAGTCTTCATTTCTAAGACGACAAGAATAGCTGAAAAGTTTCAATCGATCGCGTTCTTGATAGAACAAAATCATTAATAATTCAAAATCGGAAAGGCAAGCTTATTCCACTAT
Source organism: Pollimyrus isidori (assembly GCA_019775955.2). Classification (NCBI taxonomy): domain Eukaryota; kingdom Metazoa; phylum Chordata; class Actinopteri; order Osteoglossiformes; family Mormyridae; genus Pollimyrus; species Pollimyrus isidori. The sequence continues at coordinate 18,316,740 of JABFDZ020000109.1, read as the reverse complement.
TGCTGCTCATAACGACCTGAAATCGTTTGCTGAACAAGACATTAAAGTCAAACAGAACTGATGGTGGATATCAAACTGTGGCTAACTTGCGCAGATCTAGCAACACAACAATCCTGAATAGGTAAATTACCATTAAGGTTAACGTATCCATCCAAACATGTCACATATATTGAATTACATGTATCAAATCCCTTCCAATAAATGAGTCCTACAGGATTCGAACAAGGCAGAAAAACAGATCACATGCATGAAGTAAGGACTATAATTAAGACTGCACATAATCTTCAATTCAATTATCAGATATTTTCTCTTGACAATGAACAGAAAGAAATACGCAATAAAGATCACGCGTTTTCATTCCGAAACAAAATATTACCTTTAACTTCGAAGGACTAAGGATCAAGAATATGAGTATCGTCATCACCACGATAATTCATTTTAAAATGTTTACACACCACATCCAATTTCTAGCAAGAAGTAATATTTGGTAACAGTCCGGTTATTCGATAATATTCGAATTGCACAATATTCCTAACGCAATGTTAGACATTCGAAACAGCAAAAACAACAACATTAATATAGGGAATGTTTTATACCAATGTACAACTGCTAGGGTTACTTTGTATAGTAACGCTGAAATTAAGTCCAGCCAGGGTGTTTGTAGACTGCTAACCAACAATAAATCCTTACTTAATTTGTTCGCGTACTTGAGTTCTCAATAACTTCAATAACAGTGAAATACAATAAACCTGTAAAAGTAAATATTATCTTCATGATTTCGCGCTGGCTCTGCATTAATATACATGTTATTTTGATATGCCGTCGGTACCGGACCTACCTGTTGCACACCAATGTACCTTCTGCACGTTTGCATTTCACGTTTTAACGTCGTATGTCGAATTGCGTGTTAGGGCAAGATGCACGTACAACGTTACGTTACCATAACTTCAAACGGAAATAACTCAGTGACGTTATAAGCTTATAAGCTTGTACTATATATATATAAACTGTTCAAAAATATAGCCTAGTTCTATAGACCAGGAAACAAATTACTACATGCAGGGAATTAAACTGGTTGAAAACAAGTGTCTTTCGACAAATGTCGTAGCCTAATTTCCGAATCGTTGTGGAACTGCAATGTATGTATGACATGTTCAATCTCAAATGAAGACATTTTATTGTAATTTAATACTTTATGTAAAACATAAAATGTAAAGATGAAGTCTCTTGATTTTAGTGAATGGATCACAAAGTGACTGTGGTGACATTTTCTTTGAAACTTTGACGAAGCTCTGAACTTGGCATGTTCAAAAATGCTCAGTTGAAGCCAATGTTACTTCATGAGCGCCAGTCTGCGTATTTCTCTTGTTTTAAACGAACCGCAAATATACTGCCAACTCCATTAAAGTTTCCAGATGGTTCTTTGCAAGTATTAGGCTATTACCCAGAAGGGTGCATGGCGGGAGGGAGGAACAGGGGTTGGGCCTTTTGGACAGCAGGGCACAGGGGGAGTATTCCCTCAGAACATCCCAGATGGCGTACGTGTGTAGTCACCAGAGAGTGTATGCTTATCACTGAGGTTATGCGGACCTGTCTGCAAGTTCACTTTTCGTCTGAGTAAAACGTATCACAATCAATTCACAAGTCACGGTCATGATGTATGCTATTCAACGTTTATTTAATCGACATGCTATAATGAACACAAGACTTAGAAATGTCTCAGCGATAACATTTAAGTAACAAAACAAGAACAAAACGTAGACCGTATAGGCATATGAAGATAATTTTGAATGACCACTGATTCTGTTTTTCTGGATTACAATTAAAAAATAATACCATTTTAAAGGTCTAATTTTGTATATCATGAGACATACACTTTGTCTTAAGAGCAGAAACGTACGTTGCATTTGTAAATTTTGCGGCTATAAATAATTCAAGAAGTCACCAGAAAATTCAGACAAATTAACTGGATATTTTTACCTCAGAAAATATCAGTAACAATGATGGAAAACAGGTGCAATGCTGGTAGTCGCTTATGGGTTTCACTTAAAAGGTGAGCTTAACTGAGACGTTAACAAAACAAATTGAAAAAAAAATAGGAATATTACATGGTGATTTTTGTAAACGTTCACATTTGCATTTGCCCCTTGCGCCGTTTCAGTGCTCACCGCAATACTACAAGTAGCCTAATAGGTGGCGACCTAGAGTAAGCCGCGGTGGTTGGTTTCCATGGGAGCAAGTAAACGCGAGCCTGATGAAGCTTGAAAGTCGGTAACTAAGTTAGCTAGGGTTGAGTTTTTTAAGTTTTCCTTTTATTGATGAAAATAAATAGCAATAAAATAATATTGATATAAACCAATGTTTAATTCAAAAACTTTTAACTATCTTGTTAGCTGGACTGCTAAATACAAACCATGAGTAATACATCGACGACAGAAGGTAAAATTACACTAGCGGAGACCTTCATTAATTTCCAGTAAGCAATCTTTTTAATTACTCTTTGGGAATTATTTCAAAGTAAGTGTTGTTGAGCAGCTAGATATGAAAATGAATCGAGGAGATCCGATTAGTGGTTGAAAATGACAGGGCATTTTGGAGTAACACTTTCATTGACAGGGCACAAATAATATCGTATTATGCTATTACTTATGTGTTAATTAAGCACAAACTAAGTCTTATTTACATAATGATCTCGTCTTTATTCATCATTAATGAATAGTGACTCATGTTTTATCCCAAGCAGTTACTATATTTGTTACTTCATCTGTTCATTCTGTAAACCTTTGTGAACTACTAAAAGAACTACGAAAGGAAGACGTTATGAGTAACACAAGTGAAATAATGATCTCATGTTTGTTCATCATTAATGAATTGTGATGCGTCTTTTATCAAGTAGCAACTATATTTGTTCATGATTTGTTCGTAATTTGTACTTCAGTAGTAAGTGAGTTATTACTAAGTGTTTGTGCCCCGTCAAGTAGGGCTAACATTTCTCCCATTTCACTGTATGTGGACCGTTAACCTGCAGCTACGTGTTTCACTGAAGTGCGAATAAACTGCAGACAGTCAGAAATACAACAAGCAAAATCTGGAAATTTCAACTTTATAATCAAATCCTCATTATTACTAAGCAAACTGACCACACTTGTATCTAGGATGTCATTGTTTTTTTTAACCTGATCTTTATTATTATTTAAATATACTACCTTCAATGGTTTGCTCAGATATTCTCAGAACCAGACTCCTGTTTCCAGAAATTGTTCTTTTTCATTTTCAACACATTGACCACTGTAATTACAGGTGCATTTTTGTGAGGTTTCCCAGACTACGAGTCATGTTTCTAATGGTTTTAGAATGCAAGTGAAAAGGAAGGAAATACAGGACAGTCAGGTGGAAGTGAAACGACTTGAGGAAAAAAAACAAAGATACATTCAAGAGGTAAGATGACTTTTCAAGGTTAAGATACTTTAAGGCACAATAAAGTAATTTCCCATAGATGCAATTTTCTCTCACTACATAATACCTAAGACATACAAATATGTGGGACATCCATCCAAAATACAGACAGGGTGAGTATTGTGAAAATGGGACACCTGGCAAAATGGGACAGTTAAACTTTGCTGTTAATATGTGTTTAGTAATACTTTATTTTCTCTTCTATATAGTGTTCAAGGGGAATTAATGTATTTAGAATGGTATCAAGTTGGGATTCAAGATGCAGAGATGATTTTTCCAGAAAGAATATTTTCGGTATCCCATTTTAACAATACTCACCTTCATCCATCCATCCATTTTCCAAACCGCTTATCCGTACTGGGTCGCGGGGGGTCTGGAGCCTATCCCGGAAGCAACAGGGACGAGGCAGGGAACAACCCTGGATGGGGGGCCAGCCCATCACAGGGCACACTCACACACCAGTCACTCACACATGCACACCTACGGACAAGTCGGCAACTCCAATCAGCCTCAGCATGTTTTTGGACCGTGGGGGGAAACCCCACGACGACACGGGGAGAACATGCAAACTCCACACACGTGAGACTGGGCGGAGACCAGAACCCGGGTCCCAGAGGTGTGAGGCAACAGCACTCACCACTGCACCGCCATGCCGCCCCCAATACTCACCTTACTTAGCAATATTATGCAATACCTCACTGTTTAGAATATTGCCACCCAATGCTGTGTGTTTTAAAATGCATTTCATGTTTTTTCACAATGTGACATCGACCTCGACCCCCAGGGAGAACAGCTGAAAATGGAGCAGATCAGCCAGATCAAAGCTCTGCTGAAACAGGAGCGAGAGCTACTGCTGAAGTTGGAGAACAGTGAGCTGCAGAACCAGGAGCAGATGGAGGAAGCCCTCCGCTGTGAGCGGGAGCTGGCCAGCAGCCGTGAGGAGGAGCTAGCAGGTATACAGAGTGCCTCTCAAGGATCAGAGAGGACCACTGCTTTACTTAGTACCTATGAGAAATTAATCACATGCTGGCACCAGCAGATGTTGTGTGGCACTTACCACAAACAGTAGCTTGTCTTTTGCAGGCTTTAAACTATACTGTACATAGAGGAGAGTTCCAGGGGGTAGTGCCCGGTGGTGACTGCGATATGTATGTTGGTGAGAGAGCTCTGCAGCAGGCTCCTCAGGTTGGAAGAGGAGCTGCTGCTGCTGCAGGCGGAGAAGGGGGTCTACATCGAGTTCAAGACCACAAGATTCCAGGAGCAGCAGCAGCAAATCCTTCAACTGGAGAACAGGCTCTCACACACGCAGAAGGTCTTTGCTAAGATGTCAGGTATATGTCATTCTCATCGCAGCCACAGACTACCCACATGTGGGTGCACAAGCTCAGAAGATGTCACAACACTTTTAAAATCTGTGCTGTACGTTCACGTACTCTTTAAGAAACAAAAAGAATGTTAAAAACATCTGATAGGTATGATCTGATATGATCTATATGCTTTGTTTAACTATTAGAGAGAGAACACCATTAAAAATACAATGCTCTGATTTTATTTTTGGGCGTAAATTCACTTGTGCAAATATATCTCATGACAAATACATTAGATGGTTCATTTCTGCTGACAGGTAATTGAATGAACATGTGCCCTGCTTCCTGTAGATCACATTCAGAATTCCTTGGATGATGCTCACAGTGATGTTGACAAAAGAACAGCTTCGCTTATAGAGGAGGAGAAGCGACTGGCTGTAGAGGTACGAGGTGTCAAAATCAGCTGATTCCTGAGAGAGTTATATATACATCTGAATGACCAATCGCATTGTCCTTCCTCAGAGGGCAATGAAAGAGCTTGATGAGCACACCAAGCAGGAATTCAGAGCGAATGAATGGCTGAAAAAGGAGGTACTCTATTTGTTTCTTTCCACTATTCCACTATTACACAGCTTGCGCAAGGCAATTTGGTTGTTGTAATAAATGAGGGAAGTCTTACAATGCCTTTGGTCTGACTAGAGCGTTTGTTATGTCAGTTATGATCTGAATTTGTTGACTAGAAAGATTCCAGGGAAAGTTGTTGTATTCCAGCTTGCCGTGTACAGGAAGGAAGCATCTACTTTGGAGCTGGACATTGGAAGTCTGGAAAAGGAGAACCTGGAACACATAAATGAGGTGTTGGAGAACCAGCTCAGTGAGCTACACATTTCCAGGTATTACTATGGGCAGCTTCCAAACCCTTCATGGTTCGTTTTTTGTTTTTTTTCCTCCTGTCATACCATATTTGTCTGGCTGTCTCCAGCAGAAATGTCTTCCTCACCCAGACTTCCTGTCCGCTGGCTTCTGATGTAGGGAATGGGGTTGAGACAATGGAGAGGGCAGACTGTAGATACCAGCCAGGTAACTCCCGTGAAGAGGTAAAACAGAACAATTTAACAGGACTACCAGCCTAAACTAGCACAACTCCACAGCTGTTCTAACATTGGCCTCTAGGGGGCACCTGGTGTCCTTTGTTAAGATACGGTGCAATTGAAACATCCAGGGGCTGGACAATGAAACTGAAACACTGGCTCCTATTGTGTTTGAAAATTCATGCCTATATATGTGTGGCCTGTTGGCCAATCTTCAGTGATTGCCCTTACTGATTGTATGTGCAGAGTGAGAAGGTTGAATTAGCAGAGCAATAGCACAGCTGTACGTGACATATTGCAGTCCACACAAAATAATGGGAGACATATCAGAGTTCAAAACAGGACACGTTGTGGGTGCGTGTCTCACTGGCACATCAGTTACCAGGAGAGCAAGTTTTTGTGGTGCATTAAGAGCCATGGTACCCTGTATACCACCAAGAAGGACAGACCACGTCTAATAGGAGTAACCGTGAACGCAACAGGAAGCCGTCTGAAAGGGAAGTCTGGGCACTAACTGGGATTGTATCCAAAAAAAACCATTAAACCACAGCTGCCCAACCCAGTGCAGAATTAAACGTGCACCACAGATCTCCTATTTCCACCAAAACCATTCATTGGGAGTTCATAAGGGCCGCTATAGCCAAACCTTTGGTTACTTGTGCCATTGCCAAATGTTGATTTCCAAGGTGCCGCACATATATTGGACTATGGACAATGAGAAACATGCATTCCACCTTCACTGTCATTTCTACATCCAGGAGAGTTACGGCGTGGAGAAGCCCCAAGGGGGCTTGTCACCCACACTGCTGGGGGAGCACAGGGGTGGATCGGTGATGGTTTGGGCTGCAATATCATAGAATATTATGGCATTCCATAGGCCCACTACTTCTTATAGATGAGTGAGTCACTGCCAAGGATTACTGAACCATTCTGGAGTACCAATGTTCACCCAATGGTTCAAACATTGTACCCTGAAGGTGGTGTCATGTATCAGGATGATAATGCACCAATACACACAGCAAAACTTGTGACAGAGTGATCTGATGAACATGAAAGTGAAGCTGAACATCTCCCATGGCCTGCAGTCACCTGATCAGAATGTTATTGAACCACTTTGGGGTGTTTTGGAGGAGCGAGTCAGGAAACACTTTCCTGCATCAGCTTCATGTAGATGACCTGGCCACTGTTCTGCAAAAGGAATGTACAAGGCTGGTATGTGTCATTTCCAAGATAAATTGATACTGTATTGGCTGCAAAGGGAGGCTCGATATCATATTAATAAACGACTGTGGTCTAAAACCAGGTGTTTCAGTTTTACTGTCCGACTAAGTATACGTACAGCTACATTTACACTTAATTCATATGACTGGCTGAATAAGGCAGAGCAATATACAAGACCATAACAGTAAAAGTAATAAATTCAGTCCATTAAATATTGATAACATTGATAATATTAAACGTTGATATAGCTCTTATTAAATGTTTGAAAATTAGAAAATATCCAACTTGCCACTGTACTAAGAGAACAAAAAAGGTCATTTGGTCGTCTGTAAAATTGACTGTTTCTGAGGCTAGCATAACACTTTTTTCCATTTTCCAAATTAGCTATTGAATTTATTGTTAGCTATTGTACAACGAAAAAACGTCCTGAATCACCACGAGAACCTATTGACTGATAAAATTTTTCCCCCCCATTTTCTACACTGAGCTTCCTCCCTGAACCTATATACTGCAGTGTGGTCTAAAATATATAGATTTCTATCTTATATTTAATAACTGGCCATGCTTTTCACATTCCCAGAACCAGGTTACTGTTGTCGTTTAGATCATGATTGCGATCAGTCTCTAGCACATTTGTATTTATGTTAGTTTTATTCTGGGCGTAACTCTATTAGATGTCAATGTCCTCAAAGGGTGACATGACGCTTCTAGAACAGTGTTTCCCCATCTGGCCCTCGGGAACCCACAGATTGTCCATGTTTTTGCTCCCTCTGAGCTTCCTGCCAGACAGTCCGCGTTTGGACGTGGGGTGTCTGTGGGTCCCCGAGGACTGGATTTGGAAACTTCTAGAATGTTCTGTTGCCCAATTACAGCCCCAAACAGATTACTTAAATCAGAGCAACCTAAGGTCAACACAGCCCCAGTGCAAAGGTACAGTGTTCAGGATCTTGCAGCTTCACGCCTGCCTTGTATTGCCCCTCATAAAGAGCTGGCCTCTGGTGGCTCACATGCTCACTTGGGGTGGGGTCCCATTCAGCTGGCATTGCGGCAAGCTCTTGCGAGAAATGCAGCCGTGTTCTGTGATTGGTATCAGGTAATGGAGGCCTGAGCAGAGGAAGGCAATGAGTCACATCCTCTGGGGAGCACAGCAGGCTCACCCATTTCCGTGCGAGACAGAGTGGCATCTCTGTGCTAGTGAGCTGAACAGCGACTAAAAAACAACTGCCGTGCATTCCGTGCTGGGAATCTGAAGGGACCTCTGATGATAGTCCGCCAATTTTGTCACGTCTGTGGCGTTGCCTCTTTCTTTGTTCAAACATTGCCCTTGTAGACAACACAGGCGGACCCTCAACTCCCCTGAGCCCAACGGCGGAAGCAGAGATGGTTCTGGGCGGCCTTATGGAGCTGGGGAGAGCTGGGACGCCCAGTAACTGCAGGCAGTCAGCCCAGCAGCCTCCTAGCCCAAACCAGAGTGTCATAATGCATGGAAGCCAGACCAACATTCAGGTAAGGAGCAGCTTACCAGTGCATTGTGGATGAGAGGTCAGGACAAAGAAGCTCCTCACTCTGATTTTCTGTATTGTGAAAGCCAATACTGTCACTCAATGTCCAGTTCAATAATCTGATGAAATGTTTCGCAACCCAGTTCTTGTTCTGGCGCAGCTCCCAGCCAATCATGAACAGCAAGTACCTGGTACAAGGTGTGTTGGGAGATGGCAGGGACTGCCTGTGGTTTCCTGAGGACTGGGTTGAGAAACACTGATCAAATGAAATGCGCAAGTGATGCCTTAGTACAAATGTTGAAATATGTGAGCCATGAACCTCAATGCAAAGGCACAGGTCCAGAACTCCTGCATGTTCGAAATCAAGCCATAAGAAAGAAACTGACATGAATATTCTGTACTAAAAGAACTTCAGTTAGATTCAGAAACTTGAAGGTACATTTATTGTGACATTTACATCTCATCCAAGGAAAACATATACACACTGGTGATATACAGGATTTCCTCTTGAACTCCATTTAAGAAAATTCTCCAATTTCCCCCTCACAAAAACCTTGTTAAACACAAGCCCAAAAGAACCATCACATCCAAAAATTGGACCAGTTGATGCGGACTCAGCAGTGTGCAAATACTTCATGTATCCAGAAACTAATATTTCTGTGGCAAAAAACTAAAATTTTAGACTTTTACTTGGCACAAATGGATCACCAAGAAACAGAAACCTACACCCACAAATGTTACTGTACCACCCAGCCAAATATCAGAAGCAGGTGAATTTACCCTGTTTATCAAAATTGTCAGTTTTTTTGGGGGGGAGAGGGGGACTAAAACAAACATAAAAAACAGCTCCCAAGCTGGGTAACAGTGGTCAGCCAAACCAAACATAACTTCGTATTTGGCAAAATGGTCAAAAACGCCAGAGTCAGATTACATAGACATTTAACTGAGCCATTTCCTAAACCACAACATATAAGCTTCCATTCAAGTCTTGCCTAATCTCTCCATTATAGTCATCAAGATAATCACTGTACAAACTTCAGCGTGAGCTCCCCCCTCTGCCAATCACACTTGGCAATGCTGGGAATACTAGTGGCTGGGTGATATCTTAAAGAAACAATCCCGGTCCTTGTTGTGTTGAATGGGCTGGGCTGAATCCCAGCCAAAAAAAAAGCTCCCGTCCCCAGTGAGTCTCTCCCTGCCCCCGCTTCACAGCAGCATCCCACGCACCTGGGACCCCTGGAACTAAAACTGTTGACCGTGGTGGGTCAGGCGGCCCCTCTGCACCCCCTCCCACTCATGCAAGGCAGCCCGGGGATGCAGCAGGATGCTGAGAACTGGCCACTGACCACCCGCATGATCCAAGACAGGTTTAAGTAACCTGCTTCAGATGCCCCGTTCACACGGACTGCAAAACACTCAGTGCAAATGAAAGGGTGGTGCCCTTTTGAAAAGCGTTTTAAGATCCATTCATTATAATAAATGCAATAAAGATACATATTGTGTTTGGAACTGAAATTTAATCACTGGATTCTTTCCCCCCCACGCAGAACACATTTCAAAAAGGTCCAGGAACGTCCCATAAAGCTCTCGATTCATCACTCGGCAAATAACTTCAAAAGACTCCACACCAAATCGCTCGCTGTAGAACTTGAGGCGACCCGGAGGGAGAACTGATGACTTTGTGGAAGCTGCACTTTATTTGAAAATCAACCAATTTCTGCTTACATACATTTTAATATATAAACAAAAATAGAATCTGCATGAACAATGCAGCAAATATGCTAAATTAATGAACAGAATTGCCTTCATAATTCCGACCATCCTTCACACGCCCCGAATGTTCAGGGTCCATCATATATACACAAAGCACCGATCAACAGTGCTCCCCTTTCCTGTGTTACATGCACCTCTTAACTACTAATTTACAAAGATGCTACCGGTCCCTCCTCCACCTCTGTCAACCATGCCCACCAAAGGAAGGCCGGCCTCTCGCCTCATACCTCACTTCAGGATCCCGCACGTGATGGTCTTTGGAAAAAGACAGTTGGAACATGAAGGCAACTTCACATTCAGTTTGGAAAGGCAGCCATACAGCTGTCAATGTAAAATAATGACATGCCAAGCATAAAGCAATACAGATCCTTCCCAATGCAATGCTGCAGAATCACAAATGTAGTGCTTTACTAGTCCGATAAATGTTCCCTTGCAAAAACCCTAGGCACAGAGTTAACTATGTGGATTAATAAAGTGTATACCCCCCCATAACCCTTACAAATGTAGGGCTGTGAACCTCTGAGCTACAAAGAATTGGACTTGACAAAACTGCTTCAGAGAATATTTAGTGCTCTATAAGTCAAATGTGTCCATTTTTATCATTTATTTTTTTTTACTCAGTCACTCATATTCCAATTATACAATCAACCATACCAATGTATAATCCAGAATCACTCTCACAAGCAAGGGCTCAATGTAATTAGTCTTTTTTTTCCTCTCAATGTATTCAACAGATAATCATAAATAAATACAAACAATACACAAGGAATGTCTACTGCAAACGCAAGTTTAAAAAAATGAAAATAAATCATTGTATAAACTGTAGTTAGCATCTCTAATTGGTGACAGTTAAATTAGGTAATGCATAATTGATGATCAAATCTAGAGCTGATGATTCCTCCTCCTACCCGTCCGCCTGTGGGGGGGGGGGGGGGGGGGGGGGGGGGGGGGGGGGGGGGGGGGGGGGGGGGGGGGGGGGGGGGGGGGGGG
>JABFDZ020000109.1:18282682-18303854 GCA_019775955.2 Pollimyrus isidori | reverse complement strand
CCCCCCCCCCCCCCCCCCCCCCCCCCCCCCCCCCCCCCCCCCCCCCCCCCCCCCCCCCCCCCCCCCCCCGCCTCACAGGGAGAGTGATGGCAGACAGTCAGGAGGAAGTTGTGTCGGTCTGGTTTCAGGAAGAGAGATGACACTGAGCACAGTATGTTCAGAGGAAAGCCTTCAGAAAAGAAACCCTGCTTCGCAATGCAATGTTCACTCACATTCTCACCAGGTCTGTCCACAGGTACCATTATGGAAGCGGCTAGGATACATATTCCATCAGGAGTGAGACACAAGCAGAATGCGTATCCTTTCCCAAGACCCATGTTATCATGCCAGACATACTAATGCCGCTGAAATGGTACATGAGGATGGATGTGGTCTTATTCAGCTCTGAAGCCCTACGTCAGAATTCATATTGTGCTCAACAGAATTCAAAGAAACGGATGAAACTTTGCAGACAGAAGTCAGATCTGAGCATCTTCAAATTCTAAATCTATTGAAAGTCAACGCAGAGCTCACGATGGCCGACTATGTGCGGCAATGAGAGAACGAGTCAGCTGGCAAACATCAGTGTGCGTGTAGCCGTGTCGCGGGTCTCACCGGGTCACCGGTACCGTGGGTGGGGACACACACCTGCGCGCCGGGGACTGGGCCAAAGGGGTTGGGCGGCCTCAGGACCGGCTGTGTGTACATCATAGTGGGCTGGGTCATCATGGCCATGGAGCCCATTTGAGGTGGCTACAGAGGGACACAATGTTACCATGAAGCAGACATATAAACATGGGAGGATAAAGAACCACAATGTTGTCTTCATATATTCTACAAAAGGACATTCCTAAGGGCTCTCAGATGCCTCCTAAATACGGCACAGGTGTCAGAAAATCTCACCAATTCTGTGGGACTGAAAATATAAAAATCAGTCTCTTCCTCCGTCCCCCATTGTCTCTGGTTATTTATTAACCTTTTTCCACAGTCATTGGTTACTCAACATTAGTCATTTATGGCATCAGTAAAATGTTCTAGGTTGAGTCAAAGGGACTGAATCCCTCAACTCAGCCCACCAGGAACCCAGGCAGATAAGATGACTGTGCATATTTTTTTTTTCCATCTTTAAACCCGGTGGTTGCCTTTCATGCCTACATTTCTAACTGATAATTTAACAGTGGAGGCCCCTGTCACTTAGCCTCTTACGCTCCATCCGCTACTATCTCACCATCCAATGACCATCAAACCTCCATGTAACATTTGCATATGGCATCAAAGAGAAAGTCAGCTCTTCCTTCACAAAGTCTGCATCCAATATTCCCTTTCCTCTGGGACCAGAGCCCTATATTGGGCCCTATGATATCCCTGCCAAAACCATAAAATCATGACCAAAAGTATGGACACAGAGGACATCTTCAGGTTATCCTCAGTATGAAACTCAGCTTGCCGCTGAGGGCTGCCCTGCTAACGTGCGACGTGGTGGGACTGAGATTCCAGGTGTGATCTGCAGAGCCAGAGGGCCTCTTCTGGAGGGAGCCTACATGTTTCCATCATGACTTAATAGTTGTGGCAGCAAAGCAAGGAAGAGCAAAGAGTAAGATATTCAGGAAGTGTTTCTGGAATGGGTCCATGCACCTCAAAGCCAAGCAAAAAGCGGACAGACATTATGCAACATACTATGTGGCTGTCCTGGCTGCCGACTCACTGTATCACCAACCAACCCCCCCATATTAGTCAGGATAAGCTCATCCCAGGACAAAATGGGCTTGCAGACCACAGCAAGCTGTGTAATCCTTAGGAACTCAACGAGCCCCAAGCCTGTGATGAAATGTATTACAGACGCTTAGCAGGACTGGTAGCTTTCAAATTTGTTTTAAGATAAAAAAAAAAAAACTGCTATTAGATGCAATGCACCTGGGCAGAAAAAATAAAAAGTTCAGGACACCTGTGGTTTCAGACCTCTGGAGAGCCATCATATCTCCATGAACGCTCCACAGTCCACTTGTCACGGAGGGGTTGGAGCAGAGGCTCACACAGTACCAGATCATAAACAAAACATTAGGGGAGTGTCTAACAAAGCGTTTCTCAGCCCGGTCCACAGGGCCCCCAATCAGTTCACATTTTTGCTTCCTCCCAGCTCCTAGCGCACCTAAATCAAACAAGCAATCAAGAACACTGAATACCTGGTATAGGTGTGTTGGGAGTTGGGAGGAAGAAAAAACATGGACTGACTGAAGAAACACTGGTCTAGCATAGTGAGCGGCACATTTCCACGGACAGCGCTTGCTTTGCACTTACCACACCGTATGCCATCATTCCAGTCGGTGTTGTGGCAGGGAAGGCCATAACCGAGGGGGCCTGAAAGAAGAGAAGGACAGGGGTGAGTCCACTGCCTCCATACCCATTTCCCCTACCGTACAAACAGCGCCCTGACTCCACCTTTGCTAAAACACAGTCGGCGTGATGGCAATGGCACCCAGCACAGCTGCTCCCTTGTTTCACCGCTTTCCAAATATATTTTACCTGTACAGACCACTCTCTGTCCATGCCTCTGGCGGGGCACCGCGTTTCCTCAGGCGTCCTACTTTTTACAGTAGGGGCCAGCCAGAAGTCCCCGTGTGTTTTTTGCATGCGTGGGTGGGGGCCACCCTCACAGCCAGGGCCATAGCCGGCAGCTGCGGAAAGTCAGTGAAAGGCAGAGCTGAGCTTAGCTGAGCTGAGCTGAGCACGCCTCTCCTGTCTGTGACAGACAGAGGTCTGTTTCACTGTCATTTCGGCCTTTCAGTTACGTGAAAGGCCCCCGGGAAGGAAATCTTTGATTACCAATTCAGCTGCTTGAGTGTCACAGTGGAAAAAAAAAAAGTGTATATATACAAAGCAAATGTTTGTTTCTGTACATAGTGCTCATTTGTTTCCAAGCTGAATGAGGGATCCGTTTGAACCCCTCGGCCCCAACACTGAAGGCCTACTTAAAATCCAAGTGTGAAATTCAAAAGAACCTTCCCATTTCTAATGAAGATCTATTGCACGCTATCAATTCAGCGACTATTACATGATCAGGCAGGAAAATCCTTCACTGAGATTTGCATATCTGCTGATTAATGGAGCACTTCCTGTACAACTGGTGGAAACCAGGTGCAGTCAAATGAACAGGGATCTGAGAGAAACCCAAGCCAATCTACTGCCATTGGCATTTTTACCAAATGTGCCAGACTTTTTTCAACGCCCAATCTTCACTACCAAGAACGATAACTTTGATCTAAGATTCATCCCAAGAAACTCTGTGAATTTCAGTATCTGACATTTCCCTGGAAACAGACTGTTTGCATTACTCTTCAGCTCACTTCAGGTCTAAATCAGTAAGCTAATGGGATGTGACCAGATAGAGCCAAATGCATAAAACTGTCACACGACTGGTGACCACTGGGAAAGCAAGTAACTCTTTGATACAATAAGGGTGCCATGCCAGACAGACAGAATAGCTGCTATTTTTAACCAGTGAGGATAACGACAAAAACTACTTATCAAACATGTAAATTCAATATTAAAATTAAGCTTTCAGAGAGCCACTAAAATTCTTCAACTCATATACATTGTTCAAATGATCCACAACATCTAGCCTATTCTAGTACGAGTTCAATTCAAGACAATGAAACTCAGAGACACATGTAGGAATTCCAAAGTTTCCAGAGCAGTAAGAACATTATGACCTTTGGTAAGTGATGGATTGTGTCAGCTCATGAAATGCCAGTAGGAATAAAAGCAGAACACTTCAAAACACGTGAGTAACCATGCAGATACATAAATTACCTGCATTTCTTGCTTCCTTCCTCTCAGAATGGGAGTACAAACAAAAACACAAGGCTAGATGTTTCCATTAAAGTGAAAGTATCCAAATTTAACTGGTATTTAAATACCGTGGAAACAGGAAGTATGTGCAAAGTTAATGACCTGGCATTAGCTGGCCTTTTCATCGCCATGGCATAGGAATCTCCGTACCTCCACCGACCCCTACTCCCCCCCCCCCATAAAAAGCCCAAGGCCATACCACCAAAGCAGCTATCAAGCAACACCTGCAGAAAACGAGCTTGGTCAAATGGCTGTGGTTCATGGCACCCAAGGCATAAAGCCATAAACATTCAAACGGAAACCATCAATTTAAAAAAGAAACACAGAACCATCCCCATACATACTCATGGCCATTTGGGGAGCAAGGTGTAATATATATAGTCGCAAAGAAAGGCGAAAGGACACTTGTTTGTCATGCCATTGCGTTGTCATCCATAAGATCAGCAGGTGACAGTTAGGCCCGCAGAATGGCCGGAAATCGGATTTTGAGGCAGGCCGTTCAGCAAACAGATTAGAGACAGTGACGAGGATGAAAAGTTGTGGTTAATACAAGGCATGCCAGCTTCTCAAAAGCAGCAAATGGTTCAACCGGTTGACTTACGTATTGTGGGAAATGCATGCCATTCTGTTTTCCCCCCAGGAGAACAATCATACAATGCAATAAACACCAGGTTAGATGTTGTAACAAACAGTCGAAACAAGTTTAGTTCACATGTATTACAAAGCATTTGAAGGACTTACAAAAAGAAAAACCATATATAGTTCCAAATGCAAGTGAGCCCAGACAGCTAATAGAAAACAAATACCTTAAAGTTGTTAAACAATGTTTAATTTATTCATACGAGTTATTAAAACCTCCGAAAGATTATGTGCAATATCAGATGTCATATCAATATCAACCCTGAGTCCATGTTGCCCGCTTTTTCATCATTTATCTTTGATTCATTATAATTGGGGATGACCAACAAGGCTTCACAGACCTACAGAGAGTGTAATGGTACTCAACACAGCAGAGTGACACTGACCATGGTAGCGGGGTTCCATGTGGTGGTCGGGGCAGTCTTTGGTTGCCAGTTGGTTCCACCAGTTAACTTTTTCTCCCCGGGCTGACTCCAATGAATGTCACTGGGAATTTGGTGTAAGTTAAAATCACATGCGCACACAACTCTTTGATCATTCATTAAAACTGAGGCACCAACTTACTTTTTTGTTGTGCCATTCCCGATTCCCAGGTCTGGAAACAAAAAAAGAAAAACAACAATTTTTATAACCAAGTTTACAAAACAGGCCAGAATGGTCTAGCGCATGGCCAATGCCATCCAAACATCTCTCACAAGCTATCAAGAACGACGACCACAACAACATCTCCTACTGTATCTGAACATCAACGGCACGTACTGCCCACGAGGTTGGCCAGGGAGGAGTCCAGGTCGTCTGACACCAGCTTCCCCGGCTGCTGACTGTTGGGGGGAAGACCCTGATTGGGGGAGGCCACTGTGGGTTTCAGGATACCACCTAGAACATCATCTTAAAGTAAGAGAAGCAAAGAGGACAGTGGGAGGGGTGGGCAGGGAAGAGGGGTGGGCAGGGAAGAGGGGACACAAAAACATAAAAAGGACGTTTAACAGGGCAGAGAGGGTGGGTGGGGATGAGGTTTATCAAACTGGCACTAGGCAGGAAGGGGAATGCACAAAAAGTCAACTCACCCATTCATGCAAGCCATGCAAAGCCAAGGCCCAGAGAGCATTTACCGAAGGACAAAAAGAGGGAACGACACAAAAACAGAACAAGGCAGATTGTGAGCAAAGTATCCAAAATGTCACAAGGGAGAGAAAACTGCCTGTTCATTTAGGAGCATTGAAACTAAGCTGTCATAGTTACTTCTAAACAGTAAGAGGTTAAGCACAGTAAAAATGATAGGGATGGGCATTGGGCAAATGTCACTCAAGATGACGGGGACTGGATCATCAAAACGAACAAGCACCATCCCAGAGTCACTGGCACAAGCTCCCAGTGCAGCGGGCCAATCAGCATTGAATAGTGGGGTCAGGAAGTAAAAGCCAGGAGAGGTGAGGTGGACAGGGCGCGACAACAGCGCATCCTGATTGGGGATGATAACATGCCATGGGCCAGCCGCGGCACGCCACTTAATGCAGGCAGGCTGCCACACTTCAGAGGAGATCCCATAACTTTACACCCCCAGCTCCACACAGGAAGGCAACCCCCCAGGCAGTTCATAGCACCATCAAGGCCTCAAGCTGCACAACCATTCTTACCAGCAGAGTCCGGGTTGTTAGAAGAGGCTGATTTATTGCCAAACACAGAGTCAAAGTCGACGTTAAGGCCTCTTGAGGTCTGTGACTGGGGCGCTGGAGACGCCGTGAACCCTGGGGAGGAGATGACATGGAAGGGGGTGATATAGCAAGCTGAAAGCTTGGTTGCTGAGTCTGAACCTGTTCACCTTGCACACCCAGCACACCTGCAGCAAGCACAGGAAAAACTTGGAGGAACCAAAAGCACAAGCTGAGAGACAAACCAGCCCTGCCCCATATCCCCAAATTATAACCAGTACAACAGCACCTGGCAGATAACTCACAGGCACAACGAGTCTCTTTAGATGCCTAAAATTCTGAAGCACTGGAGAAGAAATGCATAACATCAAACCATAGTGTGCCAAAACCTACGTTTCCGAATAGCATTTCCTAACACACTCTTCCAGATCCCCTGTTCTGAAGTTAAGTTAGTTAAGGTACCCTATTTACCTGGCACAGCTGCAGAGTAAGTATTTGGGGAACCATTACAGTTTCCACTGTGGCCACTGTGAGCTCACTGGTGAAAAAGACCAGCGTCTGAGGTCACATCACAGCAGTGGATCAATACTCAGGTCACCTGACTGTAGCAGACTGTGCTGGTGCTGCAAGCCCCCCCACCCCTGTTTCAATGTGTTCCTCCAAATGGAACACTGTTACTGTAAAAGCCCTATGATGGACAGTAACTTCACTTACATTCCTGCACTTAGATTCCTTTGTCTTTTTTAAATGGATTTCCGGGTCATGTGATCTGGGTGCTGAACCGCAAGGCAGGAAGACCGTTAACAGGGCACTCGTGCAAGAGATTCATGGCAAAGTCAGAGGACGCTGTTCCTGCGTCTTACTGACCAGCGCTGTCCTTACTTTTGCTCGCGTTTCACAAAGTGAGAACGAGGACCAGTGCCCCCTTCTGGCCTTCTTGGCACTGCATCCTAAAACACTGATATGCGCTGAGCACAAACAACACCAAGGCCTTGCATGGCTTTCCTGGCTTCCACCATCCCCTGATTTACCAGATATTAGCGGCAGAATATAAAGGACAGACACTAAACACAAAAAACGAGAGCAGAGAGGGAGGGAAAAAAAAAAAACACACGCACACATGCACACCAACATGAAATACCTACCTCCAAATAGGCCAGCTACAGCAGAGGGCTCAGAGTGGAAGAGAGAGGCATTAGGGTAGGGTGCTGGACCACAGAAGGAATCTGAAAGCCAGTGAGGAAGGCACAGAGACGGGGAGCAAGAGAGGGGGGTTTAGAGCACGACGCAGGAAAGACAGCACAACGGCACAAAGTCTACACCAGTGTAATAAATCTAGGGGTTTTCTGTTTAAAAAATTAAGTCAAAACCAAAACAGGTGACATGTTAGTATCAAACAAAAAAGCAGGGATGGTCAATTCAAGTCTTGAAGCAACTACGGCTGGTGGGTTTTAAAGCAAGACTCAGCAGCCTTCATCCTGGGAAGCTCAAATAGACTCGATCAGATACGATCAATATGAGATGGCCAAGCAGAAGCAGAGCTGGAGGCTATTATAAGATTTAACCCTTAACTGTCTGGCAATTCGCCTTCCTTTGTCATTGACCGATTTTCTGAGATGGAAGAAAAGCCAACAGACCCAGTAGCTTTAAGACTAGGACAGTCCATCCCCTTAGAGACACCACCTGGGGGGGAGGGGGGGGGCAGCTGGAGAGTGAACAAGAATCCGACACGATGATTATGTTTCCTAGGACCCAGGAAACATAGGCATGATGGTTCATCAGCTGTACCTGAGATAAACTGCTCTATCCAAGCTGTGTATGTTCATAATTAGTTGTTTAATAAGTTAGTTTATTCAGAAACGCTTGAATAAACAATGGGATTGTAATGGTACCCATCTAGAAAGTTAAAATAGAATAACATACAGGAATAAAATTATAAAAACTATATAAAGGCAAAATAAAGTCACTCTTTAAACAAGACACAAACACTTAACTACTACATAACTACCTAAAAAGCATAATGTTATTCAGCAAATAAAAACTTCCTGGAGTTGGGTGTACACTCGAAATGGATGTGAATATATTCACAAAAACAAAACCACTGTACCTCGCCTGCCTGCTTGCCATTTCTACCTACTGGTGTGTGGGCATGACCTCAAATCCTCAACCAGACAGAATCTGCACCACCCCATCGACCAACAGCTACCGCGGCCACAGATAAGGCAAGGGGAGCCAAGGCGGTGGGGTCATTCTCACAGGTTTCTCATCACCCTCAAACAAACATGCAGAGCCCTAAATCACCCATCCATTACTCAAAGAGTAAGAGTACAAGAGCAACTGGTCTCCACATTCTTCTGTGTGTTTACAGCCCCTCCTTACCTCAATTCCCTCAGGGAACACAAATCAACTCATTCCTCTGGCCAAGAATCAAATAATTCAAATCGTTCAAAGCATTGTTTAAATGGGAAGGGGGACTATTTGAAAAAGAAAAAAAACTTATAAAACACATGGACAAAAAGGGAGAAAAAAAGACAAACATGTCTAATGAATCGGTTAAGTAAAACAAAGCATGCAGGGCATGGAAGATCACTGACTTTCGAACCCAACAAGAAAGAGCAAGGAACTAAACATAGTAAGAGTGAGAAAATAAAGTCGTTTACCACCAAACATTTCATGACTGGGTGTCCTAGAAGAAAAACTAACACCGTCTGAGGACACAACAGGAAGATGGACAGCATCGACAACAGGTTTTGTAAGGAAAGGGTTTAAGTTTGGAATGGAGTCATCGACAGCTTCAGTAGAAGTGAAAGGATCTATATGCAGGCAAAAGGAAAGAAAACAAGAGAACAGGGAGATGTTAGAGGAAGATGTGACAAATACAACAGATCATGCAACAAAAAAATTTGCACAAAAAACAACCCTCATATTTTCACTTAAAATTTACAGTCCCTCTTTAAATTTTGTCTGTGTCACCTTCAAGCATTTTTACAACATCTACCTTAATGATCCACCATAACTCCAGAGTTATAAGGATTGAGTCCGTTTCCCTGAAATACTGAATTTGGATGCAGACAGGAACCAACACAACACACACAGAAGGCTGATATCCCCCCCAAAAAATGCAGCTACCCTCCAAATAATGTGTTTTCCTACATAAACTGATGAAACAAAGCCGAAAGCATCACCTCTGTATGATTTACTGGAGGTACAAATTTAATTTACTGATGGAACGTCCCAACTCAAAAACAAAAACGTACAAACCAGTCTTTCTATGACCTCACTTCAAGTCACAATCATATGCTAGTAGAGATAAAAGCTCAAAATGAGTGACCATCAATAAAACGTTGGATTTTTTAAATTGAAGAGATGCACTGGATTGTGATGATGTTGTCTGAATACACTAAATTGTTTCCTTCACACAATGCAGAGATGACATCATGAGAAAGATAGCCAATCACCAGTGTACTGCTAGATCATAAACTACACCCAGCGGAAACCAATTTTTTGTACCGAAGTAAAAATCCAATACGACAACAGTACCTCAGCGTGTCACCTGACCACAATGAAGAACAATGCTTGTAGAAACTATGCAAGGGAAATGAGAGACATGCATTTCTAAATGCACCATTAGAGAATGAGTTTACCCATCACGGTTAAGTAAGCATTTAAGCTAAGGTAATCAGTTTCAGCTTATCATTGTTTAACTTTTGTTTTACAGCTATTGACCTCCACATCAAGCACTCAATGATAGGACCTGCATATGATTATACTTAAATAAATATACTGGAACTAGGCCCCTTAGAAGAGCATGTCTTCAAGTCCGCGACCCCTCCTTAGCATTCAAGCTACCTAATCGGAGTATTCCTTTGAAAGACTGTACCATGCCATACCATGATTAAAAATTAGAGTTACCATAAGACTACAATCAATGCAGTGGCATTTCTACTCGATCATATTTAAATCATAATATTCTACCAATCATTACATAAATATTAAAACTACTTATCACCTTTAACTGAACGCCTGATGGAGCAGCACTTGACTTACAGTCAAGTGTAAATAACGTATAGCTGAGCATCAGGGCTGCTTACCTGCCCATGTGTTTGCTACAGGCAGGCCTGTGGAGATTGGCATCGATGGCTGAAATGTTGGCTGCAGGTCAAGCAAATCACTCTGCACCTTGGAAGTGCTGGGCGAGAAGGTAAAAGGCAAGGAGCTGCTTCAGTCAACATCAGGAACCATCCATGACAACGTCAGATGGCTGCACGGAACTACAGAGCATCGCAGATGGAGTGTGACTGGGCATGGCCTACAGGACTCGAACCCATGTGTAACCAGTAAATTCCTGCAGAGTTCACGTCTGCCCAACACTGTCCATATATTTAATTTTAACAAAAACAGAAAAAATGATCACATCAGCCTGATGTAGATGACAATACAACCATCTGTGAATTAAGTTGTACAAAAAGCCTTAGAGTAGAGATACAAGGCCTAGGGAACCTAAACACAAGCCAATCAAGAGAATCAATACCTGTTTGTGGAGCTGGGAGTGGAGAAGAGGTCAATCGCCGGGGCAGTACTGATTGTGCCCCCGGTGGTAGAGACTGGTGATGCAGCAGTTGTGGAGGGCTTCTTTGACAACTCCTTTAGACGCTGCTCCTAGGAAGATGTGGAGTGCTGGCTTAATGGGTAGGGAAGCACACTTGTAATTGAAAGATTGCTGGTTCGACTCCCCGACCAGCAAGGCACCACTGAGCAAGGTACCGCCCCCAAGCACTGCTCCCCGGGCGCTGAATTAGCTGCCCCCTGCTACTGTATGTCATATATGGGTTGGACACAGAGGACAGACACATTTCGTTTTGTGTGCTGTGGTGTGTCAAAAATGACCACTGATCACCAAAATTCAAAAGTAGCCAAAGGAACTTAAGATATTTTAATGCCAAGGCCCTTTCACACCATACCTAGACCACACACACACACACACACACACACACACACACACACACACACACACACACACACACACACTTAAGGGGGGACATTCCATTCATTTTTATAGGAAAATCCCTACCATGACACCCTTAACCCTCACCCAGCCCTAACCTTAAAAACGTAACCAAACAAGATACTTGGCAGTATCTTGTAAGATAAAAATTTGCAAATGCAGTCAAAGTTATGTCTATGCATTTTTATGTATCTGAATGAGGACCCTGGAAAATGTCCCCAAACGCAAGGAAGTTTCAGGTTTTACCAGACTTTGGGGACAAGGGGTTCGCCAAATGTGATCTATGCAAGCCCATGCACACGCGCGCACACCTTACACGCGCACACCTTACACAAATTCAGAGGTCAAGGAAGGAACGACACTATATAAAAGTTGCTGCCAGGGAATTCCCAGACACACACACACACTTTGGACAGAAACCGGGAACCTTCTGGAAACCAACACATCTCACCGGTTTCCAGCTTAAACTTTACAGAGTTAAACCCACAGCAGCCTGCATCACTACCCGCTTCAGGTGAAACTAAATCTGCAAAAAAAAAAAAATCAATACCCAGCTGGCATTTGCAGATTAGAGATTACTGCCTGGCTAAAAAGCATATAGACAGCGAACCTTGTTCCTTTACTGGGGGGGGTGTACCTTGAGCGCTTTTAAGCGAGCCTGTTCCTCCTCCAGGGCCGCCTGCTTCTCTCTTTCGTCCACTTTGGTGAAGGATATACCCGTGTTCGCCAGCGACGACACCGCATTCGAGAGGGTGCTGGCCCTGGACATGAGACACCAGGGGGTTACGGCTCCAGACAGCATTAACACTGGCAGAAATGCTCCACTGGCACCAGGTGACATTTGTGGGGGTACGCATCCTTTCGATGTGCCCTGACACACGCATTGGTCCGAATTTGTGAGAGCGGGTGGAAAACTACTAATCGCTACTTTGGATGTACAACTGCTGGAACAACAACAAGAGGAGGGAATGTTTATCGCTGAAGGCCAAAAAAAAAACGCATCAGGAAAGTAACAGGAAGCTTAACACCATAATATCCAGTCATATGTTATTTCAGATGATCTGATAAGAGTAGCTGAAAGGAGCCAGTATGCATTTCAGAGGGTCCAAAGTTTCTCAGTTGGACAACTTTGAGAAAAAGCAGACAGACACAAAAAAAAACATTGGTACAAGTCACACTGAGAGCCATGTGGACCTGCCTGAACAAGTGCTCACAGAGATCACACTCTGAAGTCACTTTGCAGGCGAAAGTGTCAAAGAGGGCAAAGGAGCCACAATACAAACAATACCTGCTTGCAGCCGTAGAATCTTTGACCTTCTTTCCTTCAAGGGAAGCCAAGTGCTGCTCCAAAGCATCCAGCAGGCTACTGGGGGCCTGTCACAAGACAAACACTCATTCAGGACAGGAGGGGTCAAGCAGAACTCTGAGACAGCCAGATACGGCGGGCATGCAGAGAATTTTAACATGTACACCAAGCTAAAATTTCCAACTCAACACACACAGAAAAGGAGAGAGTGAGATGCAGATACTTACACAAACCGTAAACTGAAAACGGAAAGATAAGGAAAGATACAGAATATAAAGGTGGTACTTGTCAGAGACAGGAATAGAAAAAGTACAACTGCCTAATTCACTAGCAGTTAAAACACCACCATGAAAAACTGAATCAAAAACATAAGGTGAACTGTACAGATTCTGATCCCTCTCCCTTCCAAACAGTAACATTCTTGTCCTTTCTGAAGAAAAACAACCTCTACCAAAAATCTCTGTGCCACTTATTCTTGGAAAATCTGAAACCTGCTCACATGCAAATGCACATCCCCCAAATTCTAATAGTGACACCCAAACAACCAACATCTTAGTCTCCGGTGGCGACTCACAGCACCCTGAATTAACACCTTTATTTGCTGTATTTAGTGAGAAGTCAGGGAAATTAAGACTTGCCACATGGGCGACATGCACAGAGGGCCCTCATGCGCTCGTCAGGTGCCTCGGAAGTCTGTGCCGGGTGCAGGCAGCAAAAGGTCGCGAGTGAGATCGGCCAGGGAGGTGTGAAAGTAGTACTAGCAAGGGGGCAAGCGAAAGGGAAAATGAGGTCATCGGCCAGGACCATGGCAGGTGTCTTACCTGAGACAGGTCTGGAATGTCCCCCCGATCGATGCCCACTTGCTGTGAAGAGAGAGCATAGGTCAGGGATATGTTGCCCTCAGGAGCCCATAAAGGCACCCCGGGAAAGCTCACCTCCGCGACTTTGAGGAACTCTGAGATTCTTGTCATCCGGGTGAGGAATTTCTTATAGATGTCAAGGCCTTCTTTACACTGGGTCTTCTTCATGTCAAAGTATTTCTCTGTTTTGAAAGGTCAGGTTTCAGAATTAATTTGAAAAGGAAACAAAGGATTTCTTCTTCATGGTGTGCCAGCCAGCTTACAAGGGAATTTATATACAGGACTTACTGGAAAATAGCCATACGGAGACACAGCTGCTTTAAGCTAACCCAGAGCCACAAGGGCAAAGCACTTTAAGAGCGAATTAAAAGTGGAATCCCTCAGCTAGGTTGGTGACACGATGTGACAGCACACTTAATAAAACTGGACACTATGTGGGGTGGGGGGGTCAGGGCACGTCGAAAGCATAGAGGGACACCTCTGTGAACCATGACCTCAGCAAGATGACAGCTGTGCATTTATCCCACTGTCTTAATGAGCAGCTGACTGACCTTTGACCACAGCAGTGATAAACACATACAAGTTCCTATAATTTAACTCGTGAAAGGTGCCAAGAAATACTGACAAAGCAGTAAATTCAGAGGAAAAAAATGCAGCATGACCAGTAGTTCAACGACTACAGTGATAACGTTATAAATTCAACAATCTGAGGCCAACCAAAAACTCCCCGTGCAGGCGAAACCCCATGAGGGCCAGGGGGTCTATAAACGCAGGTCATCGTGGAGCCACTCACCTAACAGGTTGATGATTCCTTCATTATAGGCCGCAAAAAGCCTGATTGCATCTTTGAACAGGAGCATGAATGCTGCATTGATTACCCCGTTTGTAAGCTCATTGGCATTGACCTAAGTGGGGGGAAAAAAAACTATTACAAAAGAACTGGCCAGCATAACAATTATCAATAGCGGCAAATAGTTTATTCTCTTGTCTCTTCAGGATCACAAAAGAACTACTCACGTTGAAATCAAGAAGAGCATCCATCTGATTCTGAATTATAGGGATGGTCTTCAGGAGCTTTTCTGTGTTCATGGTCCTCATCACTCCATCAGCACTTCGGTATAAAAATATCATTAAGAGGAATTAAGAAATCAGTTCATTTTGACTGAGGGACGAGTGTTGTGATCACTCAGAAGATGCAGAGGGCTCGGGGGCGGATGACTGGGAGAGCAGCACACATCTTTCACATTGAGATCACTGGCCTTCCACCACAAAACGTTACCTGGACAGCTTAACAGAAATCAAACAAGTTCATTTCTAAATACTGAACAGCTGGGGGAAGGAAGGAAGGAAGGAAGGAAGGAAGGAAGGAAGGAAGGAAGGAAAAAAAAAGGAACTTACCCTCGTTTTACTTTTGTGAAGTCAAAAGCGACTTGTCTGTAAGAAACTGCTTTCTCATTCAGGTAACGGCTATACCTTCTGATGAAAGTCGACATGTCATAACCTGGGAAGGGAATGACGTCAGATAAATTGTACGTGGATTTTGGCCTGTGACAAAGTGCTGCACATCTGCTAACAGGTGCCAGCCTCAGCTCCTGAGGCCTGGTCACCGCAATTTTGGTCGGTCTGCACAGGTAGAAATCACTTTCCCAACATGAAATGAAACCACACAGACACGCAGTGGGAAACTGTGCCGTTCATCCCTGTACGAGAACCTGAATAAGGGCACTTCATTTAAGTAGGTGGCCTTTTATATTTAAAGCCCTCTTCGCCTTAGCACAGACATGCATGCCCTCAAAGGCTTAAACACAGAGAAACATTTGCTGTTAGGAATCATTTTAGAAAAAATGTCTGCCAGATAAATAAATGTAAACGCAATGTTGGAGTGTAACATTCTGTAAAACCAGAAGGCAGACTTAACACAAATACTGTTACAGGTTAAAAGTGAAATCGACTGGTAAATGCAAGGCAAAGCATGAGGAGTCAGAGTGTAAGTTATCCATTTTAAACAGTGAGCTGTCTTGGTAGAGTCTTCAATAAGATTCAGTGTCTCCCAGCAGTTTGGGAGGCAGAGCTGGCAAGCAGCTGCCATTAGGGCTGCCTGGTAGCTCCAGCACTCTGATTGCACTGATGTGGCTGCTGCCTCACGTCATACTGCTGAGGTGTGGGGGCTGTAGGGCTCTGAAGACCCTGCCTTCCCAAAAACAGCTCCGTCTGAAGCGGGCTGCCAGGACAGTGCATCTGGGTATTAACACACATACACATGCACATTTTCCCGTCCCTCAGCTTAATGGACAACTGCTGGGCAGCTCATTTACATAGGAAGACCCAGCAAAGGAAACCAAAACACGTCTTGCTAACTCTGCCCCAGAAGGCCACGTGTAAACAATAAGGCAGATAAAGCAGATAATCATGTATACTCTGGAAGGAGGGAGGCACTAATATCACCCACAATCCTATGCTGAGCATTGATTAGGCTTTAAAAACCTTGAGCTATCACACTCCACACGTCACCTTCCAGAAGGCTCCTCCCCCCCAGACATGACACGCCAGCTGGAGGAGCAGTGAACCAGTCATGTCTGACAGAACCAGAATACAGGCTTCTAAATTCTTGTGATTTGCATATTCATTTCATGTGGTCTAGCACATCTTTTGCTAGCATGTGGGAAATGTCAAATGCGAAACTGACTGTTGAACCAGCATCACTCACCCTGTAACCCACTTTTGTCCAAAAAATTGCTCAGGTTGAATAAAGTGTTCCTTGAAGCCAAGTACTGTATAAATCGCTACAATTAAAAAAGAGAAATGATTAGAACTGCACAAAACATAGAGAAAAGTTCAACATAATGGGGTTTTATCCCCACAATAAATCTGGTTGAGCAGATTGGAACAAGCCAGCCTGCAAGACAAATTACGATGGCCGTAACACTGAAAATCTCAGCTGTCACACACTTTGCACAAAAACATGTAAATCCACAAGCAAACATTGAGATTATCTAGGCAACCTCAGTAGTGTGCAGTGTAAAGGGAGTACATGGTTAGCATTGGTCTTCTATAAAGCATAACCCTGGCTATTCACAAACTAATAATCACTCCTGCTCAATAACAAGGCATAAGTTAATGTAAGCTTACAAAAAAACAAGATCAGCATACATAAAACTCCAAGAAATCCAAGTAACATATCATTAAGAGCAAAGACAAGTACACAAAAGGGGAGTGATGGGGAAACACTCATGCTATTCTATCCCCAAGCCCCGTCAAGACCGGGTTTAGCCATTAAAGACCATCTCTGAATTCAGATTGTAGTTCGAGGGCAGCTGCATGCTGCTCACCTCATTGCCGTAGACCATGAGATGGTGGGTAGTGATGAGGGACTTGAAGACCACGACCCAGCTGGTATTAGTGGTCCTCTCAAACAAGGTGTCTGCCAGCTGTGGGATGTTCACATTCATCTCATTGGTGCACTGGATCAGGTCTAGGGAGAGACATTGGGGAAAGATTACTAGCTGAACACCAGAAAAACTGAAGGTCCTGAAAGATATGATGCATCTGAGCAGTGCGACTCCAAACCAGAGGATGCAGAGTTGTTCGTGTGTATGGTTTCACAAGTTTGTATGCAGACCATAACTACAGCCGCTATCTGTAGGGTAAAAAAATTCTGAGCCTCGTTTCCCCTTGGCAGGTCTCCACCACCATCTGGCCTGGAGTGAAAGTAGATGCCTCATGGCTGACTCCATCCTTCCCCCCCACCGTGAGGGTGGCCTTGGTCTATGCCACATCCTAAGCCTGACGTCTGCAAACCCCAATATAGGAACTCTTAGATCTACCTTTAACTTTTTATTACAACAACGGTGTAGACAGGACTTGAAAAATGTGCATCAAAACAAGAACTTTGAACTAATACAGCAGAATCTGTATTATAAAAACACTCCACAGGGCCAAGCAGGTAATTATATTGGCGGAGTAACAAAACGGCTTCACTTCATGAACTGCTCCCCTCCCAAAACCCAACCCACTTATCACCCTCGTCTGCATCTGCATGTATGACACTACACCTTCTGCAAATGACAAGTATAGGGTGATCCCAAAGTGACAAATATCAATAGGATGCTCACACAATGATCATACAGTTAAAATGAACAAAACCTCCCTTTCATAACCAACAATGTCTTTGTGCCCTTTTGTTAACATATTGTAACATGAAAGCTCTAAGCACAATGCTGACTAACAAGCTGTTCCCTGGCTCTTAGAGCACATATACCCAATTCATTTTTAAATTTTAATGCCTCCATGGCCATTACTGGTTTATTTATGCTATCCATTAATGCACTGGGCAGCATCATTTCATCCACAGTTTAACTAAGCATTACACATACACGTGATAGAAAGTGCTAATTCCTAATAAATACGCGAGTCCTTCAAGAATGGACTGAATATACAGTCTGTGCTTTTTAGCCCTGAAGCTGGAACACAAAGGTTTGCATGTTCTTTCACTTGCTAAATGGCAACAGAACACATCCAAACAACACTGCTCTCATGTGTGTTTTTTTCCCAGCTGCATGGAATTTGTATTTTGCATAAAATGGGGAAACACCCAAAGGATCTTGTGACATTTCTGACAGGTTTGTTTATTTACAGCTGAATCATGTGAACATTATAATAATGAACTGCAGTTAACACACATCTGCCAAAAAAAAAAAAAAAAAAAAAAAAAAACTTTTAAGAGACAGAATGTGGACTTGTACACTGCTGATTAATGTTGCTCCACCTTTTTTTGCTTTAAAAAAAGGTTGTAAATGAACAAACCATTTGGCAGTGCATACCGGTAGAAGTGAAAATATGAAGTAATCAGAAAATTAAACAAATATCAAGTTTGACGTGACCATTTCCTGTTTATAAAGCAGTGACACGAGCACTGAGAAATATGGATTACCAACCAAATTGAAGGTAATATTCTTAAACAAAGTACAACCACACAGGGAGCGCGTAAGGCAAAGCTGAACTAAACACGGCTTAGTACTTATAGAAGTGCACATGTAATCGTTTCGAAGGCTCCTCCTGGCTCAACAAAGTGTGAATGAGCACAGTGAATTTCTGTTCCAATTCCACTCATGTAGTCAAAAGGAACACAAGAAAAAAAGCAGACATGTAACTGGTGAGTAACCAAGTCAGAAAGCAGCACTGCATGTATAGAGAAGAAGGTCCTCAATCTCTAGAAGATTGAATACTTCTCATAGAATTTTAACAGGCCTGAAAGCATGAGCATAGTCTGGATCAACCATACGGGACATTACATCTGACGTTCCAACACCACCATTGTGGTGCATTCAGAAGTTAAAGTGCCATTTACTAAGCACAAACATACCCCACATCTCTGCTTGCCTCTACAGTAAAAAGCAAAAAAAAAAAAAAACAACACAAAACAAAATCTGAACAATTCTGAAAAGTAGCACAACCTGCAGCCTCGGGCAGATCTGCCAAGAAAAAAAAGGGACACCAAACCTGAAGATCCTGGAAGTCAGACATTCCTCAGCAGCGTGATACGCATGGCTCAGCTGTAGGACAGACATGCAATTTGATAGAACTGCAGGCTAACGCTGCCCTGATAGAATATTTAAATCCATTACATGCCAAGCTGGCACTTGGCAGATGCACGACAGAAATATTTCATTAGTTTCATGCACCCTAAAAAGAATCGTTCACTGATAAAATATATTTTATACTGTGTGATAACCCCTTACACACAAAACAAAAATACAAATCTGATGGGGGAAAAATTATTTAAGTTGTATTCAGGGATGGCAAGTCCTGACTGCCGATGATGTTCCAGGCCGATCTGTTTTTTTTTTTTAATTTAATAATTTGCAGATTAAAGCTTTTTAAAGCACTTATACAATTCACTAAACTTTCTCCAAGCAAAATATTTTAAAATAACCTTTTCATGTCAAACAATAAGTGTTTTACCTCACATATCACACATTAGTGGAAGGAGGGAAGGTGGGGTATCTACGAATGGAAACTGATTTGGGACAAAAAGTAACATTACCTGGTAAAACTACTTGATCTGCTCACAAAATTGGCCAAATTTAGACTGATTGGCCTATTGCCAGTCAGCGTGATTAGGGTGAAAATCTGGCTTTTCCAAATCACTAGTCAAATTTATTGGTGGATCCTTAGTTGTGTTTACTCCATTTTACACCAGGATACTTCAAAGGGCACAGTACCTTACAAGCTTACAAGGTCTTCTCGATGGCAACAGCTAGACTGATCAACCCATCACAGGGGCAGACTGGGCACCATAACGAGAGCATTACATTCTGGTAAGACCCATTCGGATACTTACTTATAAATGAAAGTAGGTTATCAGTGAGGAAACAGAAAAGGTTACTGTAAGGAACCTAGTGCAAAACAAGCTCCCTTACATACAGGGCGCAGAGACAGTTGTTTAAAAATGCCAAAAGATTCCTTCTTGCTGAAGGTTGTGTTTCATCCACAGAACACACATGCATTATGATTACAGCTGTCAGGATCATGTACTTGATTACTCGAATTTTATAATTCATAGATTAAAATCGGAGAAAAAGACTGAAAGCTTTGGTTGTGCGGGAGCACATTAAATGTGGATAACAATGCAGTCATCTTCATACTGAAAGTCATGCTGCCGTGCAACCATACCTTAAAAGAAGACATCCACAAAGTCACTCAATAACACTAAGTTACTCACAGATAACTATAAGCAATGTGCAGTCTTGGAGTAGCCGAGCCTTTGTCATAATTTTCATATAAATTACTAGGGTTAATTTCCCTTCTATAATTCCTGTATCTAGAGATAATCTCCGCTAAAACAAAAGCAACCCCCACTGCTTAGCTGCACCATCTTAGCTTGTATGGTTCGTAATAACTAGAGATGGACAATCCACACTTTTTCAGTTCCGATCAGATTCCAATACACAACTGCCGATACCGATACAGATTCTGAAACAAGAGCTCTGTGCTTTGTTATACTTTACATATAATTTAAGATGGAGAAAATGACAAAAAAAATTTGATTAGGCTACTACAAAACACACATAACGTACTGTTCCACCCCATTTATTAAGTGTGTAAGGCATTTGCAGTTCAATATGAATATCTTCAAAGCAAATACACACAAGTGCTGAATGCTTGAAATTTCTCCCATTGGCATCAATGCAGTTACATTTTGTTGTGATAGCAGCCCCTCGTGTATCACAAGCTGCAGCGAGTTCGCAAGACAGTCCAATTCAGTTAGCGACTCCCAAATCATCCATTGCTTTGTCTCGCAGTTATGTGGACTTTTTTAAATGGGATTGTCCATTAAAGGCTATTCCCACCTCAAAACTATTTTACATAGATTGCAAAATCGCAGTGCTACAGGTTTCTGTTAACAGCATAAAATACTCCCAGATCATCATGTCTTATCTTATACTCCTCGTACTCCAAAGGGAATGCGCATGACATCACAGCAGCCGGAAGCCACTGTACTCACACCCACTGAGTAGCAAAAAGATTGAGGGGCAGCGACAGCGTTCGATTTGAATGTCACAAAAAAAAGTGTAAAATGGGAAAGAGCTATCGTGCGATTGATTGCCAAAACTAAGTATATGACGTGGATCGGTCACACATGGCTGATACCCGATCCGTTAAATAGGTCTGGATTGGTGCCGATACCAATCCAAATATTGGTATCTCTCTAATAACAACTAGGGGTGCAACGGATCAAAAAACTCACGGTTCGGATCGTTTCGCGGATCGGATCAATTTTCGGATCAGCAAAAAGGGGAGGAGTTAAATGTAATTTGCTTCTCATTTATTACAAGAACAGTATGGCAAGGAACTTTTGGTTTTATCAAAAATAACTAAAATA
>JABFDZ020000109.1:18261455-18272892 GCA_019775955.2 Pollimyrus isidori | reverse complement strand
CAGTGGAAAGCCCCCCAAAAGTGAGCCGTACTGAACCGTACCGTGCCGTACTATGCAGTGGAAAAGCGCCATTAGTTGTTGCTTGGTGTTGTTGCTCAGTTGTTAGATGTTTTATCCTAACAAGAACCACGGCAATAAAGAAGGGTTAAAAATCATCAGGTTAAGCACGGTTGGGACACACAAGTATGAGCAGACACCTGTAAACTGCAAGCATACTTTACATGTTGTGTGGCGCGATTAAGTTTCAGTTCAAATTGACAGGTTCTGTATTTTCATATGTGGTAATTACAAGTCTTTACCAAATATAATTTGGAAGGCTGGGCGTGCCGTTAAGCCTGCATTTAAAGCAATGGGTAGGGAAAGACTATCAATTTCAAAATCATAGTGGGGGTGGGGTTGATTTGACTATTTCAGACACAGAGGAAACTCCAATACAACACTCCATAACACCTAGGACACCTTCCTCGTTTCTGGCTAAAAAGCAGCTGGTCCAAAAACTATGTTGGGATAAGAGCTTGGAGGTGGGAGGGTGCTGACGCACACCAACTAACAGCACTGTTACATTTAAATTTCAGCCTTGCCCTTAAACTAGACAGACTATGGTTTCCTTATAGAGCAAAACCTAAAAATAGCTTTTCGCAGGAAATTAGCTGTATGGGTCTCTCACCACAAAACCAAGAGTCTGTATGCTAATAAGCACTGGGGGCTGAACAGCTATTGATGTGGCAAGGTCTAGTCTCCCTCCTCCAACATTGATACTAGAGCAGAGAAGATGGCCCAGAAAAAAAATAGACTGCACGAGAGTAACCTCGTGTTAGTGTGCACACACGCACCACCACTGGTCTAAATACCAGGAAAAAACCCCCAAGATAAAAACTATTCAAGACAACAAAATGGGACTCGTTTACACCCACTATATCCTACTATATAACTACCAGGGTTTGGCCTTAATAGGCAAAGGGCAAGGTTCATATTTGCACAGCCCACACAACCCCGTGTGCTAAAACTGTTTTCCATTGTAGCTGTTAAATCCCTTCATCATGCACTGCTTTTGTGAAAAATTCAGTGGTACACAATTTCGAAACAGACCCCACTACCTAAATTATAGTTCAGCTGGGTACACTGCAACTTGGGAATACCCATCATAGTCAAGATGAAAGTGTCAAAAAAAGAAACACCCGCTTTCACAACAAATTACAGGTTGATATATTTGGTAATTAAATACTCTTCCTGTACAGCTAGAATATGAAGGAAAAGAAATGTAACGATTCACCTGGAAGAGGAATAAAGTAAACATGAAAAAAAGAAATGAAGAAAACATAAGGACAGAAAGCAGAATATCATTCTGATTACTTCAACAAAAGCCATTTTAATGTGGGGAGGTCTTATACGACAAACATAGCGAAAAAGACCATCTGAAATCCAGAGACACTAATTTCATATTGCGTATCCACAGGTTACCCACATTGAGTAGCCTCAGCCTTCTGAGCAAGCAGAAGCAAATTCAGCAGCACAAGTATCGTTCATATGACTCTAGAGGGCAAGTCATTTCATAGTATTTGCAGTTTACTATCCAACCTGAACATCTCAAGAACCAGTCCATGATTGCTACTGCTAGCCAAGTCAGGAGGAATTAGCACAGAAAAACTCTGGCACTGGTTTTTATACTGCAGTTAAGTCATGATGTCATGGCTAAAGTATGTCACAGACAAACAAAAACAGCTGCTTAATTTAAAACAACAAAAAGTTCAGTTCCCAGGTGTTAAAGGAGAAGCCTTTGCTATGACACACAACATCTTCACAGGGCTCATAACCACGAAGGAACTAGCCCAAGCACTAGAATAACCTGTTTCAGAAGAGGTCAGCATGATCCAGTAAGTGATTCAATTTGGTTTTAAGAAATCATCATTCAAATTTCAGCAACTTGGGAGAGGGAGCCAAGACCTTACAGTGATTGGTATGACAGGACAAGATAAGTTTATCAGTAGTCTAAACATCTGTCCTTCCCTTTTAACACACTGAAATTTCTTTGAGATAGTATGGGGCAATTAAACATTTGAGATGTCAAACATTCTGAAAAGGGCCAACAAAAATCATTCCGATTCCAGATGATGCGTAGAAGGTACATAATATGTGGAAGAAAACCATTAGACATTTTACTAATTTTTGTAAAATCACGTGAACAGTTCTGTCACACTTAAGTGATACTAGCACTAGTTCATTCAAACCTACATAGCACAGCACCATGTCACAGAGTCATGAACCTTTACAATGACAGTACTGTTATAAGCAGCCTAAACCCCTTTGTGGAAAGACTATTTTAAGATGAATGAAGCCCATGGCTATAGTGGGAGGAAAAGGTCCTCTTTTTTGTCAGTGTGAATGCTTAATGACTGACAAGTTAACGTGTAACAGGTACGGCAATGGTGTGAAAGTACAATTAACCTTTGGTACTTCCAGCTCGAATAGTACTTGATATTGTTAGGACAGCAAGGCCCCTCAGTATAAAATGTCCGAAGGTCAATACATTTCAGCTATTTGGCCTTATTCAGGTGTGATGGAGACAAACTCAAGAGCTTCTTAAATAGATGCGAGTAAAGGGGACATGCCCTTTGGATATTTCTGTGCGGTGACGTGTTAAATCGCATCACAAACTCGCCCATCTTTGCCAAAAACAGGGACTTTAATTAGCCCACCACGTTAGGTGGGCTATCGAAACAAATGTGCTCCGCTAGCCCCACAGAGTTATAAATACCACGTCAAGTACCCGAAGAGGCCCTCGATGCCCTTAACAATAAATAGCTCAGAAATGTTGCAAGTCGTTATAAAAAAAATTCAGGAAACATTTATCCATCTTTGCCTCCCAAAAAACCTTCAATATAGCTCCTTCCAATACAGCTTCCACAATTCAATTCAACCCAATAGTGCACATCGTCCAATAAGCCGAATGCAACCGTTCACTGGTGTCTCATAGGTCGCTTCCAATGCTAAAATGAGATATGTGATATTATATTACAGAAGCCAGGAGGACAAAACGTCAAGGCACTACAACACAGACATTTCACTTTGGCCACGGTAATACTTAAATCATTTAAATGGCCGGTACTTCTGCCATAATCTGGTTAATCGAGTTGTTTACGTGTCTGTAAATTACTGACGGGCAACGGGTCACCATTAATTTCCAAGCTACCCATCTGACGCACAAAAACAACACTGCGGAGTTTCTTTCTCTCTTTTGTATTTTCTATTTTATTTTTATTGTAACTGAGAGCACGATTTCATATCCCGGCCGTCTTAGGCCGCAGCCCTCGTCCCATCATCGCCCAGGCTAACGGGAAAACATTACCGACGACGGCACCCCCCCTCCCGTTACTTACAGTCCAAGTGTTTCTTTTTCGGACCCATGATCTCGTGCGTGGTCGCCTTGCACACGGTCTTGGACACGGCCGAGCCGGTGACGCTGTGCTGGGCCGCCGTTATCCTGTCCGTTATGCTCTGTCCGGACATCTTCTCGCCGTTTTCGTGGAGGGGGGGGGGCAACAAAAGAGGCAAGAGCGGCTCTCCCCAGACGGAGCGGCGGTCGTTAGGGGCGTCCAACACCTGGCAGCAAACAAGACGGAGGACGGGGAAGTGGACGGGAAAATAAAACCCCACACGCACACCGCACCGGCCGCCAGCAGGATAAGAAGGGGGGAAAACACACAATTTAGCTAATTTGTATCCACGGCTTGGTCCACAGAGCACCAATGTGGATAACGTGCTTGAGCGTCGGGCTGAGAAACGAGATAGAAATCCACCGCCTTTTTTGTTTTATTTTGTGACAATAGAGATCCTCTCTTTCTCACTCCCTCACCCTATACCACACACTCTCTCACTCTTTCCCCCCTCACTCGCTCTTTCCTTCTGTCGCTCCGCTCTTTTCTCTCTCTCTCTCTCTTTTTCGCCTCCCCCTACTGGGTTTAAATGGACTGGAGGCTTGCAGGAAAATGGCGGGTCTGCTTCCTTTCCCGGCCGGAGCCTCCCAAGGTTCGCAGGGATGTGGTGGCGTTCGCTACGCGCCCCGGTACAGTCGGCATTTCAGGAAAGTGACGCCATTGTGGCTCTAGCATAATTTCGGATCGACGTCCGTTCGGCTCAGCCGTTGGAGCCAAGATGGCGGCCACAGCACTACAGTGACCTAGCTGCCGCCGCGCTATCCTTTCGTCTCACGTGACTTTTTGTATCTGAGGAAATAATGCGAATGCATTCCCAATTACAGAGAAAACGACATTAATTCCGTTGCCGTCAGTTGTACAATATACAATGTGTGTTCATTACCGGCAAAGCAAACAGTGTAAAAAATAAAGAATCTAACAGTGAATTAGATTATAGTGAGAAACTGTTATTCTACGGAATACCATACATAAACTATTTTAAAGTGCTCGGGCACAACCTCAGAGATGTGTGAACATTTCAAACGTAATAAATTAGTTTTAATGCATTTTCTAATTTTTAGTGAGTATTTATTTCTGAGCGTCATTGGTAGCCAGTACGTATTATATATAATGACAGATTCGTTTTCATGAACCAAAGTAATTATAACAATATAACAAAGAGCAGCGTTCCAAAAAACAATAAAATAAATAAATAAGCAGCGTGCGAAATGTATTTTCTCAGGACACCTTTAACGTACAAACTAAATCGTAGGTGGTTTCTTAATTCACACACACAGTGTGAGCATAAATAAATGAAATACAGCTGTCAATCTGTATCATATAATCCACGTTGTAATTTGGGGAGAAATGGAAATCCCCTTCTTTGAATACCCTTCCATTGAACAGTCATGGCAGTTTCGAAGTTAGGTAAGCATCAAACTCAATTCACAATATGGTGTTTCTTTTCAGTTCCTAAATACTGTTTTTATAATAGAACTCGGTTAAATTTGTAGGTCCTAATCTACATTGTTTTCAGTCTGGCTGCATTTGAAGAATTGTTGGACTGTTTGCTAGCTGGATGCACACTTTGGTGCCTTTTGCTAACACGTACAAAGGCGACACCATCCTTCGTTTACTGTAAATTCTGTGAACTAGTGGCCTCTGAATGGTTTGCACGCCACCAAGAGAAATACAGATTATGTGCAAAAATGCATAGGATTGTACCTATATCTGCAACCTTTAGTAGGCTAAAATACTCACTGACATGTAATTGATTGGGTTCCTTTTTAAACATCATGTCCTTTTAACAAAACAGGGGTATCCATGGAGTGGGCTGATTGCGAGAGCCGTCTGGTTTGGCTACCAAACTTCATGTGTATTATTCCACACAACATGCGATAATAGCTGGAAGTTGATGTAATTCTAAATAAATGCATAAATGTAAATTCTATAGTATAGTGATCATATACTGTATGTGCAGGTTGTCGTTACACTTTGCTTGCATGTGTAGTCAGGACTGCTGGAACTACAGTGGTATCTCAGTTCTCGAACTCCTTATACTGGAATTTCTTGAAAGTAAAACCAACCAGTTCGATTTTTTTTACCTAGAACCCGATCTGAATCTCGATCAGAAACCAAACAGTGAACGCCGACCTAAGATAACTTGTACACGCGGGGAAATGAGTCTTTCAGTGGAAATAAAGAGTAACGCTTTAGTCTCAGCCATGCATTCGCCGTGATAGCATTTTGCATGTTTACACTATCTGCATGAATACATACATGTAGACAGTAAAAATACATTTAGACAATGATATACAGTAAGAGTAAATATTATTATATAACAAAATACATTTCAAAATAAACATTTCTTATTAATTGTTTAAATTTTAATAATAAACTATTAATACATTTAGTTATAATAATAGTGTCGTACCTAGGGGGACGGAAAGGAGACAAAGGCGCAGACGTCAGGGTATCGGGGAATACAGGACTTAATTACAGGTATATCAGACAAAACACCGACGGACAATACAATTAACAGACTTGGGAAACAAACTCTGTTTCATGAACCGAAGAGGACTAAGGACAACAACCAGAAACAGCTGATCACACTGGGATTCCACACGGTGTTATCGAGGGGGCGTGGCACACGAAGACAGGACATATTGTTTGGATACATTTATTTTCTTACTTTAAATATTACTGTTTTGATAAATGTGCTTAGCACAGTATATGCTCCTATTGTTTTATCCGGTTCATTTTGTGTTTAAATGCTAAAAAAACATATTTCGGGGCCATTTTTGGGGCCAGGAACCAATTAATTGGTTTCCCATTATTTCTTTTGAGGAAAATTCGATCAGACCTCAAACGTTTTAAGAGTCGATTCGGAGTTCTGAACATAATAATTTCGAGTTCTGAGGTACCACTATATATGATTTTAAAGCATAATTTGTAAGGCAGATCTTTTCTGTGCTATATTCATACTTTTCTTGTGTGCTGCAAAAATATAGAAACGCATATGGCATCCACATGATTTGATACTGAAAACTGTGGTGTCAGTTTGTGGAATGGTAGTTATGATTAATTTATTTTATGACTATATTATCAAACTGTAATACGTAGATTATGTACCAGTATTCATACATTAATTGGAGGAAATTTTAAAATGTTTAAACTATTTAACATGAATTTAACAGGAATTACACATTTTCTTTGTGTTACAATTGTCTTGATTTACTTTATATGTAGAATATGTAAATATAGAAGTTGCAGCTGCTACAGAGTTTAGGAATAAATTGGTCAATAAAGAATCTTAAATAATTTCACTTTTCAAATGTTTTAAGATAATTCGCAGGTCATATTTTTGTGCAGTGCTTACTCTTTTGCATAAGGAATGCACCACAGGTAATCTAAGTGTCACTTTGACACTAACGTCAGCATTTTAACCATTATATTTTTACCTTGACAGTTAAATGGTGATGAAAAATGAAGCCATGGCTTATTTGAGCTACATTAAGCTCTACGTTATGCTATAGAAAGTTATGCAGTAGTTAATAGTATTCTGAAAAAGAAATGTTGTATTGCACAACCCAATATTTCCCTTAAATTCTTGTTCAAAGTTATATTTTGAAGCACCACGCTGTTTATTAGGGCGCCATCTAGTGACAAATAGCTGTAATTACAGCAAGATTTATGCGATAGTCCAGATGATTACAAGCAGGCTGGTCTAGGTCTCATATGTATTTCTAACACAACTGAAATATTTTCACAGAATCATATATTTACAGAGAACATTCTTTGCATAAACAGGCTTTTCTGTTATATTTATTTGTCAATCGTATTAGTCTGCAAACGACTTTGCTCAAACACTGCAGTCTACTTCATTCTGTAAAATATGGGCTAGACAATATGAGCCAGTTGGGATAAAAAAAAATATATAAAAAGGCAATGTAATTTCAATATCCGTAATTGCATTTACCTTCATATCTACCTTAATGCATACTGTGTGATCAATCACAAAAACAAAGCATTGTTATTTTACTTTGGTGGTTAAGTGATTAGTTGGGAAATTCACAGACTGACCTTTCAGGGAAATCTTAACTCATGTATATCTTTGAGTGGTGTGATCACTTTAACTCATATAATGCAATTCTGCAGAACTCGAATCCACAATCACAAGATGTCGATTCAAGTGGCCAGGCGGCTACACCATTTGAGAGTGAAACTTAAATATCAAAGATTTCAGAATGACTCAAGTATAAAATATTGAATGTGCTTTTTGATTAAGGGCGTGTGCTAAGTAGCAAAGCAGACTGACCTATTATTTCATTATGCAGTTGTAAGCGTGATCACCGTAAAGGAGGAGAATTTCAAACTTAGTACTTAATGTATCGCAGTGTTGCTCTCTTAA
The DNA here is from genome assembly GCA_019775955.2 of Pollimyrus isidori. NCBI lineage: Eukaryota > Metazoa > Chordata > Actinopteri > Osteoglossiformes > Mormyridae > Pollimyrus > Pollimyrus isidori. The sequence continues at coordinate 18,265,068 of JABFDZ020000109.1, read as the reverse complement.
ACAAAGGGTAAAAATGTGCACCCTTGCTTGTCACTGGGGCTGTACCCTCAAGGGTCTGCCAATTGTACCCTTATCTGTAAGTAATTGTACATTTTAAGGCACAGAAATGGACTCTGAGGAACCATTGATGGTATATTAATACTGTTTGTACCTCTGAGATGTTCCTCAGAGTCCATTTCTGTGTCTTAAAACATGCAATTACAAGGGTATAGCTCCAGGAACAAGCAAGTACACATTTTTACCCATTTTTTCTGAGAATGTATAACAGTGAAACTTTTCATTGTTTTCAAGGGCTCCTGTTTGACGTAATTGTATTGATCTGAGTGGGGATCCAAAATCTCAGGCAGTGCACCTGGTTGCAATCATATACCCTGATTTTTACATGAGAATAATAAGCATCTTTCTTTTAGGTTTTATACAAAAAGTGTAGACATTCCAACATGGAGTTATACGTGTGACAAGCATGACAATTCCATCCATCCTGCTTATCTTTATTTGAGGTATTTGGGGTGGTCTGTGCCAGTCTGACTGATTGAAGGTGTTTCTAGAGGTCTTACTGTTGATTACGTCATAATTTTGACCATGTGCTTGTCTCTGAGCACTTAGCTAAACATCCAGAGTGCAAAACAAAAAAGTGAATTATCCTGTATGCCTCCAGAGAACTGTCACTGTTTGAGGGACTGTCCTTTACAGTTCATACAAAGATCTAATGTGAGACCTCTGTACTGTATGTTATTGGCAAAAACAAGAATTTAGATATCATTCCTTACAAGTAATACCCCTATCTTTTAATGCATTGAAATGTTTGAATCTGTGATGGATGGATTGCTATAGCATACATGTTTCTATTCCTGTACTTCCCAGGTAGGTTAGATGAGATCCACAGCCATGTTCTGGATACGTAGCTGAAATAAGCATGGGTAAATTTCCTGAATCATACAACATACCATTCTGACTCCGATGGAAATGATATGTTGTATTGTTTAAGTTTTTTTTTCTCAAAGAATGATACTGGCAAATTATTCATATTAATAAAAGTATTTTTTCCAATTTCTATTTTTTAAATTGTATTCCAAATGGACTTTATTTTAGCTTGCTTCTAAACACACTAAATTCTACTCATTTCCATTAGAGGGCAATATAGTCCCTTTGTCGATTTTGTTAACTTAATAAAACTAAAAAATTCCACTGAAGAAGAAAGGCATGAAGGGAAAGGTTATGTTGACTTCTACTGGAATTTCAGAAATATTTTGGCTTATTTGTTCCATTGTGATGGATACGGGACAAGCTTTGGCGAAATGTATTACCAACAGAATTCCGCTGTTTTATTGTGGACATTTCGTTTAACACATTTTATTCAAGGGGGTACCTCTGCCTTGCGTACTCTGGTGCCTAGGATAGACTGCAGACCACCTGCGACCCAGATCCGGAAAGGCGGTTTGAAAATGAACGGATGGGTGGTCATGTAGCCTATTTTAACATTTGATGTCTAGAACTCTAGACCTGGATGGCAGGATCTAAGAAAGGTTATCTAATGTTGCACTTGGAATGACGCCCTGTGGACTCCCAAGCTGGACACGGCGCAGTGATGAATGCAGAAGTTTCATGGCAATTTATGGGGCATGTCAGAAACAACAGACTCCAGGAGACAAAGATTATAACAGACAGGAGGCAGAGAGGGACATTTCTCCGTGTTTGTGTTTAAGCTCTGTGTTAGCTTAAGGGGTACAGGTTTAAGTATTTATTACAGGGTTCTAGCTCCTCTTCCATAGCCAGCCACAGTGAAAATGTTTGACATACCATTCGGTTAACGACTGATTTTCATCGAGAAGTACAATTCTAATAAGGCAATTAAACAGAACTATTATTAATGCAACTAAGAGCTGCATCATAATGCATAGATGAACCATTATTTATGACTACCTACATCAGAGTGAGCCGTAAATGGCATTAAAGAACCCCCTCCGCGCACATTTTAGTTCCCGCCCTTAACGCATTTCCATCGATCACGAACAACTAGCAAGTCTTCCTGAGATCAGAGGAGCATCTGCATGCAGTGTTGGATTCACAGCCAAAAATTCTTATTGTGAATTTTGATTTATATAAATGAACGCAACCCGTTTTTGATGCCTTGATTTTTTTGGTTCATGGCAACGAGACTCTGGCTTTATTGTCAGCGTTAAGCAAGTCTCTCTAATCATCCAGTAAGAGCACCGACTATCACGGGCATACATAATGCATCAAAGATTCCGGAGAAACAGTGATGGTAAATGTTGCATACCGCAGTGTAGACTAGTATTCATTATATAAAACTAGCATCCTTTATATGGGGGGAAAAAACCTTTCACAAGTTGTGTTAGTTAGACTTAGGAATTTGGTTGCTACTTGCTACATGACCTACAGTTGAATGTATGAGAAGTGACATGAAGTTTTACACCCGATTACAGGTACAATAATTCGTCCTCCCTGGCAGGTTAAAATAAGACGGGGTTGCCTACTCTCACACATCTGGCGTAACATTCACACTATCAGACTCATGCTCCCGCAAGAAGTATTAAGGTAAATTTGTGTTATTCCGTTATAAAACCTAAAATTAGCTACATCAAAATCGTTGGGGGTTGTTTGCAAACCCACAAAATATTTACAAAGTAATAAAATTGGCACATACATGTAAATGCATGTGCATGTGTGTGCAGACCTGTCCTAAATTGAAACTCACTCCAACCAGCTCACTAAAGTTTGCAACCATGATAAGGTATCGAATGCTTCATCTTTAGTCGGTAGGGTATTTGTCGTCTAAATTATTCACCGCAACTTGAAATGTTATTGTTTATAAATGTCATGACTTGTTTATTTGCTTGTTTATTATTCAATATGAAGCGTAGTCTTTTGTACACCGATGTTTATGAAAACATCAGCGAACTTGTTTCGGGAAGGATACACCGGTAGTTACAGTTTGGCTTGGTCGCTGCCGTTCGTTCCTTCAAAGGCGTGTTTCTCGGCTCTGAATGCCTCATTTTCTATGTAGGAGGCTTGTGTTTCGAACGTAAACAATGAGGCATCCTGTTAATTTCTGCCACCTGGGACTTCTACCATGGTGTTCCTGTCTGAGCTGCTGAAAAAGACCCCTCTCTCTCAAGCACAAAAGGCCCGGCGCTGATAATGCGCCTCCATTCGCATACGAGGCTGCAAAAACGGGTCCCACCCCGCGCTTAGAAAACCACCGACTGCATCTCAAAAGTGGCACAAAAGAGCCCATAGTTATATTGGTCACGTCATATCACACTGTGGGAGTAAAATCAGACTGTTTGCATTGCTGGATTTTTTGTTACATACTGTAAGATGCATAGTGAACACATTACCGATTAGCCTACATTAGAGGTTAAATGTTTATGTACTCAGTGTTTACCCGCTCTCAAGGGATGGGGGACGATATTGCTCTGAAGACTACGTTTACTAAGTTTACTAACTGTAAAATAGCAGCACAATAAATATGGTTTTAGTACTAAATTGTTGAGGAGGACTCCTCACATGAGGTTCAGACTATCGTTAGTTGTCACTGATTTTGTAAAATTATGTAAATGGTACTGAGTTCTATGTGTGTGTGTATGTG
>JABFDZ020000109.1:18245373-18261225 GCA_019775955.2 Pollimyrus isidori | reverse complement strand
CACATTTTTACCATCCATTTATTTGTATTAATACTCCACACAACCTTAACCATAAGTAACCAAACAAAATAGGGCTTTTGACATTCTTAGTTTTTTTTTATTGCAGTCGGGTTTTTTTAATGTTAGGTTTCACTACAACGTCAAAATAACTGGTTTTTGTTATTTATAGCCTGGTGCCGGTGGGGAAAAGAAGGTGACTCCAGTGGCTGGTCCAAGAGATAATGCGCAAAGGGGTTTATTAAAGAAATTGAACACACTGGGGAAGACTACAAAACAAAAGGAGCACATGGCGCCAGAAATAAACATAAAAACAAGGCACCAACAGTTGCAGAGCTAGGAGACCCAGAGTAGCACACAGCGACAAAGCACAATGACTGACTGAATAGCAGGGCAAAGGCAGGAAGTAAAATACACTGAATGCAACGACTAACAAGGGGTAGCTATACAGGACTAGAGGCAACGTGGAGCAGATGGGGACAATCCAGTTAAGGTATAGGACAACAAGTGACATAAATTACAAACACAGGAACTAGGGAACACTGACAAACACTGAGGGCTAACACCAGTAAAAGACCAGGGACACAAACACAAGCTAATAAGAATTAAACTAGACACAAGTAAGATAAAGGAAAACGAAGCAAAGGACTAGTAAACAATAGGGAAAACAGAAAACCAATAAACAAACAAAACAGGAAAGACTGGCCTCAAACCCATGATTACAGGGTTACAGTCTCTCTGCCAAACAACACCTGCTGGCCAAAGGGGGACTGAACACGTAGGACAATGATGGATGGGCACTGACCCAGGCAATATGTTCACACACACACACCACATTTAGCCTTAGCAGGGGCTGATTGCTCAGTGCTGTCATACAGGCCCATATCCTCTGAAATCGGTGCTGAATTCTGCACTTGAGTGTAGCAGGATCCTTTTATAGTGATGGACAAAAATCTGCTGGAGGGCTCTCATTCACATACACGAGTGCACTCTGCAAAGAACCAGGGCGAAAACAAATTAAGGGCGCCTTGTGAATTGTCTCTCTCCCTATATCTGTCATCCTGCTCACTCTCCCCCAGACACACTCCCTGCCATCTGTCTTCTGAATTAAGACAGAGTATTTTAGTATCTTTGAGAGTTTTTCTGATTGTATTCACTAACGCATTGGTTATAACATAATATTAATCATAGCACCAAAGTTTTCAGCAGTAATGGTCTATGACTTTATTTAAGTTTTACGTGATGTAATGATGGCAACATTCTGTTGTTGATGTGGGTTTCCTACAAGAATTCTGGTTTCTGTGTCACTGTCCAATGACATACATATGAGTTTGGGGACTTACTTGTGCCCTATGTGTGTGAAGGTCTATTTATGTCAATGCATTCTAGTGAATTGGGACATTCATCTTCCTTTGCTTAAACACTTATTAAAAAATGATGCACAGATGGATGAAGGGGAGGCCAGTAGTGCTTCTTCACTCATAGCGGCTCAGTAGGAACAGAGAGCAGCTGTAAGTAAGACACACATCCCATTGCACGCTTGCATTCCATCTCCAGGAACTGGCTGGCGGGTCATGATGACCTGGTACTGGATAAGTGGCTATGTGAAAATGTAAGGATGACTGGATGCTTAGACAAAAATCAAGAGATAAAATTTCACACAATAGTACAGAAGCAAAGTGCCATATCACTCAGCAAGTGATTGGGTTTCGCTATTTAATTAGAGATATTTTTCTGGAAGGTTTAATAGACTTTTATTAGTCTCAGAGAAAGCATGATCATATCATATCTATTTTAATTGATGGATTATCCTATTTACTAACTGAAATGAGGTAATTGTCACTGTCCCTATCTGGGTCATTTGTTTATAAGATGACATTATAAACAGGACACTGTTCTCTCGGTTTGACCCATGTACTATTTTAGTCGCTGATGACGAAAAAGCACTAATGTCATGCACAAAAGAAGTGAACCAAAATTGCACCATCTTTCCATTCAGACAAAAGATGTGGAGGAGGTGCAGTTTTAGTGCCTGCAGTTCTCCACCGTGCTCGTCCAGCTTGTAATACAGTTTCATGACTCACATGTTGCGTTATGCAAGACTTCCTACATCTTGATTCACTCTTGAGGCACTTGGTGAAGTTAAACCAGCACCTTTCCTTTTCCTTTATATGATTTACCTCCTGATGTTCATAGATGTTATGAAGAAATGGTGTACACAGCCCAAAAAGTTATATTCCTTCAACCCCTTCATGCATCAGTTTAAGATTTATATGAGTGTCATCTCTTGATTTACTTATTTTTTCGTCTGACATCAAACACACTTTTATGTGATCAGCGCTGGAGATCTTTGGGTTAATCTTTTAGTCATAGGTTAAAAGAATGTGCACTGCTCTCTCTTCTTCTGGCTCTCCTGAAAGCAGAACGAAGTCAAGGCAGACAGTCTTGGGTTATTCAGATGATGAAACCACCCAGGGCCCTTTGGCTTGGATGACAGTCCTTGTTTGTTCCTGCTCCATAACTTGAGATTGTTTTCAGCTGATAAGGATGCGAACTGACTGGTATATGGAGAAATACAGTCATGAAATAGGAAAGAACCACGTGAGCTGGACCCATTCACATGGAGATAGCTATCAGGCTTGCTGAACTGCCACACAATATGTTCTCCTCAGCTTTAAGCAGTAGCTTCTCGGGGCTTGTTTGTCTGAGGCCATCTAAGCTCTGGTTTACAATCGTGACACTTTAAAGCAATCTGTACAAATGGACCCAGGAGTTCTGTAGGGGTCTGGAAAGGAACAGGGGCATTTTTCTGAGCTCTGACCTTCATAACAATCTCTCCGTACTTTGCAACTTAGATAATATGGCACAATTGCCTTTGCTGAAGAGATTAAATTGAAGAACTTGAGTATAGGGCAAATGTGTCAATATGGGCTTTAAGGAGTACACTACAATTTTTCAACAACATTCTTCTTTTTTGCTGTCCAACGTCATGGTGTATCCATCCCAGATCGGGAGGGCAGAGGGACTCGTGTAACCCGAGGGAGACGGATACATGCCTAACTTGTGGTGAGCCAGCGAAGATTTGACAAATGAAGGGGCAAGAGACAGAGGAGGCCATTGCCGGTCGGCTGGCACGGTGACTGCGTGAGTACGTTCTAGAGTCAAATGCACTATGCAATGCTGTCCGTTGTGGCTCACTGGCTTTGGATTTGAGGAAAAAATGCCTTCTTTAAACATCATCTTCTCTGTGTTTATGTGATAATCATTCACATACAAAATTTGGAGTCAACATATGATAGCTGGGGGTAAAGTTATACGTCTTTGCTTATAAAGAATTTAATATTAAAGGTATTACCTATATCTTAAGATGGTGCATTTTACGGTAATAATCATTCATCCATCCTTTCAGCCTTTCATCCATTCACCTTTCCAACCATCCATCCACACACCCACCCCTATGCATATCCAATAGATATATCCATTGGTGTCTTTCAGTATCATTTTGTAATATTTTGTATTGATTTATGTGGTTCTATGTTGTGAATGTGATTGTAGAAGCTTTTTTTATATAATAAAACAGCCCTTTATCCTTTATGAGTCCCATGAAAACTGATGCATCCAAATATCAATACAATGAATTGACCAGAAAGGGCAACCAGTTTTACCTCTGATCGTATTATGCATAAAGATCTTAAAAGTTCCCTGTATTTCCAGGAACCTCACACTTGTCCCTCTTGCTGTGACACAGCGCAGGGGCTGTCAGATGGCAGCGAGGTTATGGCAGGTCCCGGCGTGTATGATACACGCTGCAGAGTGAAGATGCTCCTCCGCAACACGTCCCAGTGAAGGGGGGGTCGGGGAGGTTCTGATGAAGCCACCGGACACAAAGCACCAAAAGGGCGCCCAAATGGCCCCGCCACCCACGAGAGGAGAAAGGGCACCTCAGTCAACGGTTTGGAGCGCTCCAGACGTTGATGAAAAGATAACCCCCCTTCCCCGGGCCGGAATGGACCTCATGGAGAGCCCCCACGTTTGTGCATGCTGACAGAGGAAGATCAAGCGGCCGGGAGCTGAGTGGGAACCTTGAAAACACGCTCAGGTTTCGGGGCCCGTGAAAAGATTTGTACAATACATTCAGGTTTGATGGACTTTCCCATGTCTGCCCCCCCCAGCAACACAGCCCTTTTTGTTGATGCGTTCAAATAATGAATCTCTATGTGCCCCCCCCCTCCCCAATATGGGGGGAGGGAAGGGGGGGGGGGGGGGCGCGTTCCTAGTGGTTTCTCTGGGACGCGGTGCTGACCATTTGATCGCTTGCGACGCACCAGAGCACATGGAGTACCGCTGACCCGGCGTCTCTCGAAAGGACCAGGGTAAGTGGAAGAGCTGCGCGGTATCTGGGGGCAGCACATGGTGGGCAAGGCCTGTCCTCCGCATCCCTGCACCTTACACGCTTATCTGATGCTGAGGAGGGCGTCTGCAAATAATATGGCTATTGGGTGTCTGACCGTGGGCCATGCGATGGCCAGTTTGCTTTTAAATAAGTACCAGCTGTTATTGGTGATGCTAGTGATCTTCATAGGGGAGGGAGACGGATGTTGGATTTTTCTGGGAATTACCATCTCCGGAGATGGTTGAGTTCTATGGTGATTAACTTGATCATGTAACAGGTTAAACAGGAGAAGTATGAAACAAAAGAGAATGAGAATATCTGTGAGAAGTTGATGTGTTCGTCTTAGTGTCTGAACCTGCACAAAGATAAGATGTTCTTAGCCATGGACACATCCCAATGTTTTTTTTTTTACAGAAAACTATGTCTTTGCTTAGACCTAGCAAACCTTATGGGGTCATATGGAAATCTATCAGTTCACGTGAAAGGTCATAAAGTGTGGAGACAACTGGACTCGAGTGAGGGAGAAAAGCAGCGTGCAAAATATGTAAAAGGAGTGTAACAATGTATTGGTAAGAATAAATGATGAAAACCACATGATTTCCCACAAGGATTGAAAAACAAAAGGGCAAACAGACAAATGCCAGGCTGTCTGCAAAAAGTGGCTCATTTTTGTGGTTCTGAAGCAGGACAAGCCTGGGATGGAATTAATATTTTAGCCAAACAAATCTTGTCCATGTGTTGTTCCTGTTCTCAAACAGACTTGCAGAGCAGAGACGTATGGGCGCGGATCTGGAAATTAATTATACATATGTTCCCTCAGATTCCCTCAGAGGAGAATGTAGAATAGCAGTTCTAACAAATTCAGAGGGATGCCTGAATTTTTGTGCATGTTCTGGCTCTGTAGAGCAGATGTAAATATCAGTCTGAAATAAAAATGAGATCTAATTTTTCAATCGATTCCAGGTAATGTTGCTCAAAAATTCAGAGTAGCTGGAAGTATGTTAGTTATCTACTCCCCTCATATTTACATAGACATTTTGAAGTTTGCTGTACGCAGCATGTCCAGACAGTGAATCTGTTTTTTTTTTTTTTTTGACGGGTGAGATGATTAACGATTTAATTTGTTCCAGGTGCTGAAATGGAACGAACATGTTTGGTTCTTGTGCTTATGAGTAAGGCTCTCTCAGTCACGGCACAGTTCAACGGGTACAACTGTGATGCGAATTACCACAGCAGATTTCCTGGTGAGAAAGGAAACACACCGACTTTATTTGCACGTTTGTACATTTATTTGTTTATCAACATGGATAAATGCTCAATTTGACATGTGAAATATTGCCATTTTCATGCTTGGGAGGCCACACAGAAAAGTTAACAGGAAAAGTGACAGTATTAATTTAACTCTAAGAATGTTAAGTGATGCCCTGCGCGTTTTTGCTAATTTCCTGCTAATTGATGTGTAACATGTTCAAGTGGTGCCACTATATCTGTCAGTGAGAATTTAACAAGAGTGCTGTCCACACAACGCAGCGGAGCGGGACATCAGTGTGTACTGCGGGGTGCAAACCATCACCCTTAAGATCAACTTCTGCCCTGTGCTGTTCTCTGGCTACACGGACATCGACCTGGCCCTCAATGGTCGCCACGGAGATGCTCACTGCCGAGGCTTCATCAACAACAACACCTTCCCCACGGTGGTTCTCTTTAGCATCAGCCTGAGCACACTGGAGTCCTGTGGAAACTCTCTGGTGGTGAGGTTTCTTGCACACACACACACACACAGACACACACACAAACACACACACACAGAAACATGTACTCATATCTTTATGGGGCCCTTTCATAATTATTTCTATGTCCCCACAATGTATTATACAGTATATCTCACCCCGCTCCCAGCCACCCAAACACACTCACCAGCACACTTCAGCTACATTTACAACACAATTGTGGTTCAGTGCATGCATTGCTGGAAACTCGAAAATGAACAAGCCCCATTGGTTTGAATCTAAAGTAAATGCAACAGATTGTTTAGCGTCTTGATGTTGTCTGGAACTTTCTGCATGGGCAAAATAGAGGAAAATCTTTACCACTATTAGCTCGGGGCTCCTTTCCAGAGTGATGAATGATGAGGCGGCTCCAGGCTGGGTTTGGGTAAATTGGGCTGTGTATAATTAGCGGATTGGGGCGAGGGATCAGCGTGACGCCGGTACATTAGTGTAATGGCGCGTATCGGGAGTCGGTCTGCACTATGGAGGGATTTCAGGTTAATCGGGGAGTGTGTCACAGGATGGCGGAGCCAAGGTTCATCCATGATGTATCCCTGCTGCAGGTAACCACAGCACATGGGGCCAACGCCTATGGGAACCTCTCCTTGGTGCAGATCGGGAACATATCGGGCTACATCGACACCCCAGATCCACCTACCATTATTAGCTACCTGCCTGGGCTGTTGTACAAATTCAGCTGTAGCTATCCTCTTGAGTACCTGGTCAACAATACTCAGCTCGCGTCGTGAGTTTTTCACCGAATCTGACAACGTCTTCACATACTCCTCACAGAAAGGATCTGCTGTTTTCTCAGATTCTAAAAACTGCACCATTTCATGATCAATGGCCTCCTAAATGTTTTTCAGTCCTGTTGCGGATGTCTATTTCTATCCAATAAAATGTATTAAGAGATCTGTAACTCCTGTTTTTCTTGTTAAGGTCAGCTGCAGCAATATCTGTTAAGGACAGCAATGGCACATTTATAAGCACCTTGAATTTATTACTTTACAATGTAAGTAAACAAATCAGTTTGTCTGCATGAAAATAAATCACACAACCCCATGCTTCCAACATCTATTGATTCATTTCTTTTTACACAAAATACATGCCAGTTGAAGGCATTTTTATTGCTAATTAAGGTAAAACTTGCACTGACCACACAATAGTCTAAGATAGACAAGTTATATGGCTAGAGACTAAGATTTGCTTCTAAAACTGTCATTTAAATTGAGAAAATTATGTCAGTAGAAAAATGTGAATGAGGATGTATTTGCTGAGTATGTGCCTGTTTTTTGAAGGACTCCACCTACACGCAGCATCTGGCCATTCCTATGGCGGGGCTGACGTTAAAGACGCGGGTATTCGCAGCCGTGAAGGCCACCAATCTGGACAGGAGGTAAAGGAGCGTCCCCACTTGGGATTCATTTATTAATGCTTCACACAGAGTGCTTTGTGAGAAGGTAAAGCCAAGTTAAATGAGCGGAGTGTTTGTAACCGCGATGCAGCGGTGTGATTAGGACATCGGCGCTCCGCAGACAGGACCGTCCCCATAATATCAATCTCTGTCACACACTGCGGCTTTGTCACCGCCAATTAATCGCATTGGCTAATGATGCGCGATGCCCATCCGTGCCTTGGGTTGTTTTTTTTTTTATTTTTATTTTTTCTTTTCCTTCACTTACTGATGACTGGACACTTCTAGTGATCTGGAGACTCAGCAGTTGCAGCATAAATACAGCAAAATAAGCCACCATAAAGCAATTCAGTTAAAGCGAATAGATAACTAACCGAAGCCTGATCTGATCAATGCATTTCAGTCGCACGAGGGGGGGGGGGTTCAAGTTTGTTCCGACAGACAGTACTATAACATTAGGCAGGCAGTATGGCGTAATGAGGCTCACAGGACATGTATCACAGCCCCGTGTTCTTGAAGCACAGCTGTGCTGCTGTGTAAAAGAAGCAGGGCCACCAGCTCCCACACATGACACTCGCGCTTTCAGACACCACTGCTCACGCCAGAAGTCTCTCTGTAACATTCCGTTATAAACCTACAGTTAGCTTCATCCAAACCGTTGGGGTTGTTTGCAAGCCTCATGGACTATTTGCAGAGTAATTAAACTTACATACAGGTAACTTGAAAATTGAAATCGAGAAACTCATGCCGGTCAGCTGACCAAAGTTGGCAGCCCTGAGAAATGATCCCTAAACCTCTGTATCACATACATATTCTGCCATATGCTGACTGTCCCAGGTTCATCACCGTTTCTCCATAGGTGGAATGTACTGATGGATTACTGTTACACAACTCCGTCTGGGAACCCCAGCGACGAGCTGCGCTACGACCTTTTCTTTAGGTGAACCTCTCGGAAGCAACTGAAGAATCAGTCTTTATTACCAATAGAATGAGTTCCTAGCGGTCTGCATGCGGGCTGCCCCCCCCCCCAAGTCACACCCGTGTCTGTCATCCCGGCCGTAGCTGTGACAAGGACCCCCAGACCACCGTCTTTGAGAACGGAAAGAGCCAGATGGGCCGCTTCTCCTTCGAGGTGTTCCGCTTTGTCAAGCACAAGAACCAGAAGATGTCCACGGTGTTCCTGCACTGTGTCACCAAGCTGTGCCGCGTCGACGACTGTGCGCTTCTCATGCCGGTGAGGTGGCTGATCGCACAGTGTGTGTGTGTAATACACCTCTATGCACACTCGGTCTCCTTAAATGTATGTGTATTTCATATATAATATATAATTTCCTTCTTGGAATGCATGAAATATCTATCTATAAATGGATGTTGAATTTTATAGCAATATTACAAGCCCGTTTTCTCTGTATTATTTATATGACAGCTATATAACACAGTGCCCTTTGATAATATTCAGATCTTTCATCACTCAAAGACACATAAAAGAAACCCATAACTTTATGCCTTTCCCTCCCAGATCTGTGGAAGCAGAAAGAAAAGGGACGTGTCAGATAAAAAGGAGCTGAGCCCCGCCTCTGAGAAGGCGGTCATCACTGCGGGGCCCATCATCACTCGCAGTGGTAGGGCCTCACTGTCAGCCCCCTGTCGCCACGCTGCCTCTGTCCCCATCCGTGTCATCTGCTCTTAACGACTAGCCCTCTGAATCCCATGGGGCACTTAATTTTCTCATGGTCTTGCAGTGGTCACTCACGTTGCCCTCGATGTAACAGACCATTGTAATTATCAAATGCAACTGATAAGCTTTGCAGTGGCACTAATGGATAAGCGCAACCGATAAGCTTTGCAGTGGCACTAAAGGATAAGCTTAACGCAGGGGTCACGTTTTGAAGTTTGTCTCATCCTAGCGATGTAACTCAGCCTGCTATAAGTGGGCAGGCCACTGGGAGAATTTCCCCACCGTTAGGCTGTATTGTGTTACACCAGGGACACTATGAGATCTTTGTACTAAAATATTTTCTGTATTGACCTGTTTTTTACACTTTGCAGATGAAACTCCAATGAATAATTCTCAGATGGGTAAGCCTTGACATTGTTGCAACATTTTGAAACTACTATATCAATCTTTGGGGTATAGTAACCTCCTTATAAGTGATATTGTTGGGGAAAAAAGTAAGAAAGTAAGAAGAGGCCAATGATTCTTATCTGATGTTGGGTCTAATAGTTTAGTATAAATACAATTTTCAGTGAGGAATAATGTTTTGCACACTCCACAAACCCAATCATTATTATCTAATTCCTAATAGAACAGGCTTGAGAGCTGTAATCTGCCTCACATGGACAAAGTGCCAAACAACTAAATGTAAAAATGAAATACAAATAAGCATTAAATAGTCAACGCAGTAGAATTGTCAATGAGGAATAATGCCACATGCATCATACAGAAGCCATATTGAGTCAGAATGGTTATGGTGTGGTCTGAGATGGTCCTGAGCACATGCTTGTCATGGGCTGAGCCTTCCCCTTTGACCTCACCTTCTGACTGTGCATTTCAGTGCAAATGAATGGCCCGGACCTCCAGATGAACTCGCTGACCAGTGCCCTGATCTCTGGGGTCATTGTCTTGGGTGCTGTGAGCCTGGGCTTCTTCATATTCTCGCTCGTGATGCTCAGGAGCAAAAGGGCTAGCTCTGCTGGGCTGTCCGGAGTCCGGAACCCCACCTTCAACTGATGCTGCCCTGTTTTGGTCCAAGGAGAAGTGTTTTGGAGGGATTCGATAGTACACACGGGAAGCTGTTTCAGTAGACCTCAGATGCACAACTCTAATCATCGAAGGGAATTCTCATAAGTAATAATAATTCATCCTCATAAAAAGTGTTTTTGTCATATTCAAAGTGCTTTAAATTGTTTTGGGGGATGGAAACTAACCTCAACCATTAGTAGTACTCTACTGGACTCCCATTTTGTGCTCCAGTGCTCACAACAGTTCAGAGTAGGAAATGTGACCACCAGGAGTACATTTGGAGAGCAATTAGGACCATTTTTATAAGGCCAGATTGAGAATTTGTGAACTGGGGTTAACATTTCCACTCTTTCATTGACTGACTCAGGATATTTAATGATGACAAGGAACCAACATCTCATCTGAAGCACACAGATAGCTTTGAACCAGAGGGTGACCTTTGCCTCCATTGGAACATCTGTTTTATCCGGTTATTAGTGAAGAAATCCTGCTTCTGGTCCTCGAGAACCAGCAGGAGTCATGTAAAAAGGAGACCAGACATGGGTACCTGGCTGATTGGAGTTTATACCTAGCGATTATTTTCCATTTTAAATGTAAAAACATCCAGTGAGGTTAGTTGCTGTCTCACTAAATGGAAGAATCAGGTGCCAGTAGAGGGAAAGTCAGGAGCCCTTGGGCCTTTTGGCGATAGAGTTGTGGATCCCTGAAATAGACAAGATTGCGCCACTGGCAGATCTAATGTTGAATGTTGTTAGGTGTTTACTGAATGTCTGTTTTGGTTTTGTTTATGTCCAAGGGCTATTGCTTTGTACTGGTGTTTTTTTTAACGCTGATATCCTAAACTTACCCAGATAGGCACATAGGATGTACCTTCAATTCAATACCTCAGTTATTTCTACTTAATGTCGCAGGGAGCAGGATCACTTGCATCACCGTACCCGTTCGCTGTATGTCCGGCTTCATATTTATGGTCACGTATCGGTACTTCATCACATGATCAGAGATGAGTACTGTATTAAGGAAATATTGTGAGAAACTCAAAGAAATAACACAGTTACACATACAAGCAGCTATTGGAACTAAATGAAAAATGCCAAAACTGCAGCCCACTGTCAAAATAGACAAGTGTTTTACAGTCATAGAAAGGATGGGAGACCAAAAATAGCTAAACTATTATAGGTCATATTTAATACTGATTATTGTTGTTTATATGATTAGCTTTTAAACCTCTAAAATCCTAATCACTGTAACCTAAGTACATAATTTAAAAAAATTGACAATGCATTATGACACATTTATTTTGAATTACACAAAACAATGCATATCCAGTCTATTGTAATAATATTGTTGAATTTTGTAAAGCAGCTGTAATTATTTTACTAACTACTAACTGTTGGGGATAAATGTAATTTGAATTTAATGTTTTCTATGAGGCCAGTGTGTTTAAGCAATAAGTCATTCATGGTATAATAATTTGACTAGTATACATTGTGAACATTCTGTAATTACAGACTTCTGTATATTTAGTTATTGCACATATACACAAGAATTGCACTAGAGAGTAATGTGCATCTTTTACAGTATTTCAAAATAAAAAGTTTAATAACATTTTTTTTTCTTTGGAGAATCCTTTTCTCATTTTCTGACACTAGTGGAATATTGCGTTTCTGCTTGATAAGGCTCAGATTTTCAAATAGGAATCATTTATGATACGGCCAACAAGCCTAATATCAAACAATCGGATTGCAAGCAGGGTAACTTCACTTGTGTGCTTTTGCTGTTTTTTTTTTTTGTCCTTGCCGTCTCAGTTAAAGAGTGAAGATTCTTTATTTGCCTTTGGTATATCTGTATATAGAAATTCTTATTTACACCATCCAGTCAGTGACATATAACATTCAGCGGGATTCGACAGCACAAAACAAAACAAAGGCACTCAAACATCAAAGAAGATATATGTTTGTGTTTACGGAATAAATAGAAAATAGAAGAAATTACTGAAACTAGATATAGCTTAATAACAAATAAATAAATAAATAAATGTCAGTATAATATAGTCACCACCATGGCAAACACTGGTTGACCAGTGAATTGTGAATTGTACATCTGTATTGTATTGTTCATTACCTTGTCAGGGACTGGCATCCCATCCAGGGTGACCCCAGCCTTGTGGCCTGTGCTGCCTGGAATCGGCTCCAGGCCACTATCACTGCATGCCCAAAAAGCCACCCGTACAGCAGTTAATCTATGCAATTCTGAGCCTTAATAGCAAAGCAATAGCCTGGGTCTTGGTCTGCTTTGTGGGATGTTGTTTAATAGCAATACTAAATGACATCATTAGATAAGTGATGAGCTCATGCCAATAGGTTCTGGGAGCTTTAGATTCTGCACATCTTTGTTTATGTTTGAAACAAATTGAAATGAAGGCTTTTGGAGAGGTTTGTTACTGGTGGAGGAAAAAGAAAAGCTTCTTTAGAATGTGATGGGCAGGGTGGACCTCCAGAACAAAAAAGGCAGAATTCTGCGTCATTTCTATTGAAGTTCTACAGTAAGGACATGACACATGATGCGACCATCTTGATACACCCAAGATAATTTCTGCTCATCCAGTTGTAACATATACTTTATCCTAGAGTCAATTCCTTTGTATGCTCTACGTCAGGCTCCCAATACCTCTTTTAAGTTTTGTCAGACACCATATCAGGGTATGATTGATGGACATGTTGAATAGCACCTGTGATAATAATGTGTTTTAGCCATCGCATAACAATTAGCTATTTCCTTTATGATCTTACGCGCATGTATATTTGAGAATTGTGGCTCTGGTGAATTTCATGCAGAATAACCTTGAATTTAAGGCGTCAGTAAGATAAATACATGAAAATGGCAGAGAATTTTCTGGAACGTAAAATATGTGAGTGTTGTTATCCTGGTACATAGCACTATTCCTTTCTCTGTATTTTCACTTGGAAATTTGAAAATGTTGAGTGAAAATTGCAGTAGCTCTCCCAGAAAACAAAACATACACTTACTGCCCACTTTATTAAAAACACCTGTACACCAGTTTGTTCATGCAATTATGAACATTATGATGCCAGATGGGGTGGTTTAAGGATTTCAGAAACTGCTGACCTCCTGGGATTTTTACAAACAACAGTCTATAGAGTATAAATAAAATTGTGTGAAATACATACAGTGACCAGAAATTCTGTGAATGGAAACACCTTGATGAGAGAGGAGGATGGTCAGACTGGTAAGAGCTGGCAGGAAGGCAACAGTAACTCAACTCTTTACAACAGTTATGAGCAGAAAAACATAAATGAACATGTTGAATATTGAGATGAATGGATCAAAACCTCAAAAGATTGCATTGGGTTCCTTTCCTGTCAGCTAAGACCAGGAATATGATGCTGCAATGGGCACAAGCTCACCAAAACTGGACAGTTGGAAATTTGAAAAACAATCGCCTGCTCGATTTCTGCTGCAACATGCAAATGGTGGAGGTCAGAATTTGGCACAAACAGCATGAATCCGTGGACTTGATCTACCTTGTGTTAGCAGTTCAGACTGACGGTGTTGATGTAATGATGTGAGGAATGTTTTCTTGGTGCACATTGGTCCCCTTAGTACCAATTGTACATCACATAAATACCACAACATATCAGAGTATTATTCCTGATCATCTGCATCCCTTTCTAGTGGGTTAATGCTCTACATCATGCAGCGTAAGTCATCTCAGATGTTGATTGCATGAATATGACGAATTCAGTGTATTATACAGATTCACAGCATGAATATACAGCAATTACATGTTGTAAACATGTCTACATGTCTACTACTCAAAGTGTGTCTGTGTTATTTTCCTGTGACGACTTTTTGCATTTTTTTTTACTAAAAACAAGTTCAATTAGACAACACATTTTGAATATTCCAATAATTACATTCTCTGGCCTTGACACGGCATGTGCTAATGCTGCAACCACCCTAAATGAAGCATTTACCATGGTTAACCAGTCAGAACTGACATCCTTATTTTTTATCTTCAAATTCATCTACTTGTATGCTAGTCCCTGTTCCAACAAAATTATTCAAAGAGATGATCCCAGCAGTGATTGAACTGCTATTAACGATAGTTATCTCCTCAATCAGCATTGGCCATCTACCAAAATCTCTTAAACTAGCAGTAATTAAACCTGTATTGAAGAAGCCAAACTTGGGTCCCTTGGAAATAGTAAACTATAAACCGATCTCTGATCTACCCTTTATCTCTAAAATAATAGAGAGAGAGTTGTAGCCACACTTCTGCAGGAGAATCAGATTTATGAAAGATTTCAGTCTGGATTTAGAGCTCATCATAGCACAGAGACTGCTCTACTGAAGGTGGTAAATGAGATGACTCCTATCTGCTGACTAAGGCTATGCCTCACTCCTAGTGCTGCTTGATCTTAGTGCTGCTTTTGATACTAGACCAGGGGTGGCCAACCTTATCCACAAAGGGCCGGTGTGTATGCAGATTTTTAGGGTAACCTTTAGGTCAGCAGTTCAAACCCAGGTGTGAGGACTCTTCAGCCAATCAGTCCTGTAATTAGTAATCTAATTATGGAGTTGCAGCGAAAACACCCATACGCTGCGGCTGTTTGCGGATAAGGTTGCCCACCCCCACTATAGACCATGCCATTCTCCTAAAACATACTGTAGGCATAAAGTGAGTGGTACTCTCTTGGTTGTGAATTTAAATAGTGATTCCTCAGAACATGTCATGGTCAGATACGGAGTCCCACAAAGTTCAGTTTTAGCTCCCCTACTATTTTCACTATACATGTTACCTTTAGGCTTAGTTGTTCCTAAGCATGGAATTAGCTTTCATTACTTTGCAGATGATACACAATTATATATATCGGCCAAACCAGAAGATTCCAAGAATGGAAGAATGTTTTATTTACATCAAAAAGTGGATGTCAGACAACTTCCTCCAGTTTAATCTAGACAAGACTAGGTTCTTTTTACTGGCACTAAAGCCACCAAAAGTAAACTATCGGACATCATAGGCAATCTGAATAGACTATCTATTGCACTAAGTACTGTCGTTAAAAATCTTGGTGTTATTCTAGATTCTGATCTTTTGTTTGATGTACAGGCCTCTAACATTAGCCGTACTGCCTACTTTCACCTGCATAATATTGCCAAAATAAGAAACACGTTATCCTTTCAAGATGCAGAGAAATTGATTCATGCGTTCATTACCTCCAGGCTGAATTACTCTAATGTCCTCTCTCCAGTTGTCCAATTGAGTCATTAAATAAACTCCAGCTAATCCAGAATGCAGCAGCCAGAGTTCTCACCAAAACTGATCATATTACCTCAATTTTATCTTTGCTACACTGGCTGTCAGCTAGATTTTATATTGAATACGAAATACTACTCTTAACTTACAAAGTTGTAAACAGTCTTGCACCACAGTTTGTGAATGACCTCATTTGCAACTACATTTTGAATCATATGCATCAATCGCAAGATGGAGGTCTTCTACCCATACCCA